>ML784638.1:10053-87763 GCA_009831015.1 Picea engelmannii | reverse complement strand
TTTAAGCGACATTGAGGAAATTTATACCCTCACTCCACTAACATGGTGTCTACACTCTCCTAACATGGTCTCCAGTTGATTCCAGATATGTATTTGAAGGATTTTCATTTTTTTTTAATTTCTTAATTTGTTTAAATGTTTAAAAAATAAACATAAATTATGTTTTCCATTACTAAATTGTAGCAAACTTAATTAACATGGATCCTAGAGAAAACCCAAAATTGACACCACCACAAGAAGTCACACAAAACCCCAACCCACAACCGACAAAAACAAACAAGGAAATTGATGAAGGGTTGAGGTCTCCAAGAACTCTTGTTCAAGACTTATGGAATGCCGGATATTCATGATGATTGTCACTAGCCATTTCCCTAGACATCAATGCATCTTCCACTTCAAGTTCCCAAGGAAAATTAACTAACATTTCTAATTATAGGAATATAATATTTGAATATTAAAGGACCAAGATAGATAAAAATCAATTTAGAGACCTAAAAATTACAAAACAATTGTTGATTACATTATTTATTTCTTCTAGAATCAAAGTATAGCAATCGGTCACAGAGAGATGCATTTGTATTGACTAGTGCACCTACCAACCATTTTTAGAGAATGGGATACATATGTGGTTTATGGTTTTTGACAAACCTCCCTGCAAGAATAGGGAGGTGCTTCTATATTTACTTAGAAAATTGTGGGCAAAGTTCATTTTAGGTTTCCATGTCAGCTACTTTGACATTGGTGAATTCCATGGGGTAGGTTCTGGGTCCGCATAGTATCAATAAAATACTAGGAACGAACCATTTCTAGGTCATCATTCTCCTAGGGAAATTCATAGCCCCCCTTCCCAATATCCTCCCATCACATAAAGAATCATCCATAAATAGTCATCCATATCGTTTGGCTCGAATCATGGTGCAACACAACACTTTTATAGCATTTTCTTGCTAGGAAATACCTACAGGTAATGTTGGGAGATGATTTGGTCCTTCAATCCACACAATAGAGTCCATCCAGGAGAGGGCACATGGACATAATAGGTATTGATATGACCCTTGTAAATGCTCGATTTATGGAAAGAATTGTTACAGGTCAATGGAGGCCACTATATGTACTGCATACCCAGGTATGGGGTACCTTTCATAAATCCACCATAGTTCTATGCTTATTCTCTAGCAATCTCATTGATCTTCTACTATTGTGCTACATCTGTAATATTGTTGTTGTGTTTCTATAGGTTATTTATGAGAAATAAAATATAATTTCATTGTGTTTCTACAAGATGCAGTATCATACAACGATAAACCATTTACACCTGGAATGGAAAGATCACCCCCTTCATATGTATCAAGTGTTGAGTTCAAAATTGTTTAAATGTGAAATTTTTTATAATGTTTGGTTGAATTTCATATTTTTCTACTAATTTCATTGAATGTCAAGTTGCTTGTACCACCATCATCCCATTCACCACTATCCGCATTCCCTCCGTCATTATTCCCTGGCTACAGGACAAGAATTGTCCTTGGCCACCCTAACCTAGCTCTTGGGATACCACTTTCTTCCCCAATGGTTTTTCCATCCCTTGTAAAATTCATGGGGTTTTATCACTTCCCACCCCCACCACTTTTCCATCCCATATATCCTTAATGACTCCACCTTTATTCCACACACTATTCGTCGATGTTGCATGCCAAACTATTTCATCCATGAGGTTTTCACCATTTCAATCTCACAGATCCTCCCATTCATCTTTTGATTTTCATAACATAGTCCACATGACAATATATGTTTCATAAAATTAGATTGTATAATTGAGTACTCCAACCACTAGAATCTCTCCACCATTTCCTTAGTTATTCATAGCAACATAATTCATTGATGTTTTTTTATGTATCATGAATGGAATTGATTTTATGCATTTTTATTTAAATTTTTCTCTTTTATTGTTGTAATATTTGTATGACAACATAGTTTATATATTAGGGTCACAAAGGAGGGAAACACCCTTGTGAATGTTAGTATCATCTACGGTTATTTTTTTGATCTTGAATTATAAAGTATAATTGTGTAAGCTTGTTAATTCATTGCAGACAAAAAAACTTATAAGAATATTGTTTCTCTATCCAATCTATAGAGAGATGAACCACACCTAGGCACAAAATGAGTCTAGGTATTTCTTCGAGTAAGAGGTGAAAGATAGACTTCTAGGATGCACCTGATATTTGCAAGGGTTGAAGTGGTCAATGAGTGACCAGTGTGTGTCATTTTGTATGTAGGGAACCATAAGTTATTCTTCCATGTTTGGGCACTTAATTTCATTTTGTATATTGGGAAATATGTGCCATTTTGTAAAAAATATAGAGTCGAGACTATTTTGAATACAAACACACACACACACACAGACACACACACACACACTCATTTCATGACACATGTTTTATGAATAGAATTTGTTGTTTATTTGATGTTGATCAATGATGATGATGATTTACCCCTATACATTTGTAATGTAAAAAAACAACAAGTATCCCCCTATATGTTTGTAAAGTGAAAAAAAATAAGTATCATCTCATTTAATTAATATCATTACGTTAATCAATCGTCCATTGGGTCACCTTACTTGGACAAAAGACATTAGTTTATATATGTTAAACCAATTATGGTAAGAATCATTTTGTAGCTTGATGCAATGTGAATCTTGTATGTGTAAAATTGAACTTTAGCTAGGTCAACTAACATGAGGAAATGAGACACAAAGGACAATCTCTTATTACCTTTATGGAAATTAGATCAAATGAACCATAACTTACAGATTTTTCACGATGAAATTTTGTTTCCAACATAAATCCCAAACTTATTTCCAAATCACCATAATGTAATTGTTGGATTAATAATGGGCGGTAGTGAATCAATAATGAGAAATTATACCAATTATTAATCCTTTAAAAAAAAAATTATGTTATTTTACTTATTCAACCATGTTCATGTGTTCATCATCAATATCTTATTGTATCATAATTTAAAAAAAAAACTTAAAGAAAATTTAATTCTTGAAGGGTGATTTATTTGATGCCAATTTAAGTTTTCAGAGTATACTTGATTGTTTGCATATCCACATTTGAAAATGAGTTGTCTTCACCTACAATAACTTTATTAGATAGCTTGTCAAAAGCGTTAAGGCTTTAAGGCACCCCTTCTACCTAAGAGGAGCCAAAGTGGGAAGATGTTGTCATAGAGCTACAAGTAGAAAGGGGAGGGAAATGTAGAATGGTTTGTGGTCATTGAAGGTGTGAAGAAATTTGACAGACTAAGGATAACAAGGAACCTGTTGTGTTTTTTTATTTTTATTTTAAGTGGATGTGCATAAAAGGTGTAAACTCTGATTGATAGTATTACTAGATTATATGATTGCTAGTATTTGGGTATCAGCTTAAATAAAACACAAATCCCATTGGGTATCAATGTTAATTTCATAGCCCTAATTTTAATTTCCATGGTTACAATGATGATATTTGATAATTTACATAGGACACAACACATGTTTAGGTAGTGACCGTAAACCATGATAGTTTCTATATCACAAAAAAGTTGATCCAAACCCTCTTAGATCCGTTGCCTTTCATAGCTAGGATACTAATATATTCCTTGTCCTATAAATTGACACTGTAAATCTTCAAACTCCAAACACCAATTCTCAACACTAAGGAAATCGAAAGGGTAAAAAAACTAACTAAAATATTGAGAAAAAAACTAAGAATAGAGAATTAAAACCATATGCTACAAAGTGATTCATTATTGTATTGATAGTAAACCCCAACTCATTGTAGAATTTATAATAAACACAACATCAATAAGAATGAATGTCTAACTAAAATTATTTGTAGCGGCCTTAACTCTAAACTCTAATAAGGCAATTTGTATAATTGTAATATGTTGAATCATGAGAAAATTAAGAATGATTAGTTCCTAATTTGTATAATTATTTTGTATAACTATAATATGTTGAGTCATGAAAAAATAGAAATAATTAACTCCTAATTTATATGATTATAATATATTGAATTATAAAAGAAAAAAGAATGATTAATATCAATTTATATAATTATAATATGTTAATTATGAGAAATAAAAATGATTATCCCATATTAACTCTTTTATTGACATTTGAATCGTAGATTTATAATGTGCTGAATCATGAAAGATGAGAATGATTAACCCCCATATTAGGCCTTCCATACCCCACTCTTTTAGTGACATTTGAATCGTAGATTTATAATGGGCTGAATCATGAAAGATGAGAATGATTAAGCCCCATATTAGGCCTTCCATACCCCTCCATTGGTATTTGATTCTTGACCCCATATTAAGTCTTCCATAACCTTCCATTGGTAGTTGAATTGCGGGTTTTAAGGTTATTTGTCTGATTATCTGAGTGATTGTTACATGGCCCAGTAACAATAGTCAAATCCTCCTCCTAATTTCTTTCACATACATCATTAAGTCAAGAGTGGATCGTATAATAAAATATATTGTTATAATTAAAAAATATTAAAATATTAAATAACAATTTTTTTTAATTTTTTTTTATGATTAAAAGATAAATAAATAATTAAAATCTTATAAATCAAATTTGATAAAACTGTTGAAAAAAAGGCAATCAAACGTCTTGAGATAAAAACCATTGTTTTAATTAAAAAATATTAAAATATTAAGTAATAAAAAATTACTTTTCTTTAGGATTAAAAGATATTAAATAATTAATCTAATTTTATAAATGGAATTAGATAAAACTATTGAAAATGACAATCAAACGTATGTAATCTATTGAAGAAAAGGTAATCAAACATATGCATAATGAGTGGCATCGAATGTCATGAATTTTTTGTAGGGAAGATCTATTGGATCAATAGTGCGCGCAGTATACTCTTCACAACACAGTTTGAAATACTGCACACCAAACAAGCTACATTATAGAGTTCTCAAGACCATCGTGTAGTACACAGATTACTCAGTTTGTTGTTCATTGTGAATACATAGACTTAATGAAATGATTTATGAATGTGGAATAACACGGTTCTATGCTTAGCACATAAACTCAAAAATAAGACAGAATATTTTTCAATACACAAAATCTTGATATTAATGAACTTTGATGATGTGTGCAAATACAAAATACAATGACAATGAGCTTTGACTCTAATGACTTCTTTTGTAAACTCTTCAGCTGATGTTGGTTCTCTCTACCTCTCTGCTTCTTCTCTACCCATCAATTGCTTCTCTTTAGCATCATCAACTAACTAAATGAATCAGACTTATATGGACTCCGAATAAGACTTCCTACAGAAGCTAAGACCGACTCAAAATTAAAGACCATTAATTTGATTGACTCTTCAACCACTTAATTCAACCTGAGAATATAGATATAGGCTCCATTTATAACTTCTTTCTTTCCAACTGAATTTTGAGTAAATGTGTGACTTTGCACTTACAAACTGTCTGACTGTCTGACTGTCTCACAAAATTGTAATTACAATTTCCAACACTCCCCCTTAATTATAAGTAGGTGGGATTACAAAAGAAAATTACATCAAAAATTTGAGTTTTCATTTTACCGTCACTCATATGTTGTTGCGCGGACTCCCATATTACTGCGCAGATGCTAAAATGCATCTCTTGTTAAAGCCTTTGTAAAAATGTCTGTAATTTTTTCTTTTGACCTGGAAAATTCTAAAGAGATCTCTTTGTTATTCACCAAATCTTTGATGAAATGATACCTTGTATCAATTTGCATCATTTTCTTGTGAAACACATGATTCTTTGATAACATGATGGTTGAGTATTTTTCACAGAATATTGTTGTTGGTTCATGTTGTTCCTGCAACAAATATTTTAACATTCTTCTCATCCATACTGCTTCAGAAGTTGGGCTTGTAGCTACGAAGTACTCTTCTTCTGCTGAAGAGAGTATCACTATCGGTTCCTTCCTTGATGCCCATGATACTACACCTGTTCCAAAATGAAATGTGTACCCTTAGGTTCTTTTTCTATCATTTATGTTGCCTCCACAATCACTGTCAGTGTATCGAGTGAGTCTCGAATATTTTGAAGTGGAGTACCTAATACAAAAATCTTTTGTTCCATTCACATATCTCAATATTCTCTTTCATGCCTTCCAATGTGATTCTTTTGGAGTTTCCATGAACCTTGAAACTAGATTCATTCCATACATAATGTCATGTATTGTCGTTGTTAAATACATAAGAATTCCTATGAGTCTTTTAAACACTGTGGGATCCACTTTGGACCCATTATCTTCCTTTCTTATCTTCAATCCTATTATGACAGGCATTGGTGTTTCTTTTGAATTCAAATATTAAATCCTTTCAATATTTCATGACCATATTTGAACTATGAAATAAATATGTCAGTTTTGGATTGGTGCACTTCTATTCCTAGAAAATATCTCATAAGTCCCAAATTAGTCATTTCAAATTCATCCTTCATGACTATCTTGAATTATTTTATTCCAAAATCATCTGTAAATATCAAATCATACACATATAAACAAACAATTAACACATTACCTTGTTGATTTGATTTGATGTAGAGTGTTGGCTCATTTTCACTTCTCTAAAATCCATTATGTGGGAGATGGGAATTTATGCAACTATACCAAGCTCTTGGAGCTTGTTTTAAACCATACAGTTCTTTCTTCAATATGTATACTTTGTTTTCTTTTCTTGGAACCTCATAACCTTGTGGTTATTCCACATATAATTCTTCTTCTAAGTTTCCATTCAAGAATATTGACTTTACATCCATATGATAAAATGGCCATTTTTATTGTGCGACAATAGCTAACACGGTTCTGACTGTGTCCATGCACCCCACTGGTGAAAATGTTTCATTTAAATCAATTCTAGGTTGTTGTGTAAAGCCTCTTGTAACTAAACATTCCTTGTACTTCTGCATATTTCCTTCTGCATCTTGCTTGGCTTTATAAATCCACTTGACACTTATAAAATCCTTTTATTTAGGTACATCAACCAAATTCCATGTTTGATTCTTCTCTATGCCTTTTCTTTCTTCATCCATGGCTTGTTCTCATACATCCTCTTTGACAACTGCTTCAAAGGTTAATCAATCATCTATTTGTGAAAATAGAGAAAAAACAAAAAATGAATTTGTTGCGTCTTCATTATAGATGTCATGGAGAATTCTTGTATTTCTTGGTAATAGAATTGCTAAAGTTGGATGTGGAGATGTATAACTACTTGGACTTCATGTTGGTGTTTCTTGCACTCTAGGTGTAGACTGCCCACCTACTATTTTTACTGAAGTATTATGTGTGATAATTTATGTCGCAATGCCAGATGTAGATGGGACTGTGCACTGACTTGTAAATGGTGTTTGAACCACTTCATCTTATGTGTCATCATGCACAATAACATTAATGATCTTAACTCTCTTTTCTACTCTCCCATCCCATGCTTTATTCTCCACGAACTGAACATTGCGGTTGATTATGAATTCTCTTGTGACAGAATCATACATAATGTTTCCTTTTATTTCTTCAAAATGACCAACAAATATACATTTATGTCCTTTGTTTTCTAGCTTCCTTCTGAGTTCATCTAGAACATGTGCGTATTTTCTTATCCCATATCAAAAGATCTATTGATTTAAAATTGTTTTCAATCCCATAATAATCCTTCAACCCTCTATTTATCCTTTTCTCAATGTTATAATTCCAGTTGATCTTGTGATGAATATAGATTTCGAAATATTTATGTCAATACACTTCCTCCAAGTTGTTTTTTTCATATACAAAAATATTTTAGGTGATTTTTTTTTAATTTAATTATCATAGCTTTCATTTCGTCAATATAAACATTCATACGCATATTGGAGACAAAACCTTGGGAATTATTAGTTTCTTGATAATATCATAGGGACTCCTCACCACAAAAACAACATAATCATTGTAAACAAGAAAAATAAGGACTATATGACAGAGAATTGGGCCAACATAACTTGTTTCTTCCAAAAAATGTTATAACTTGTCAATGTATAAGCCAAAAAGAGTATGGGACAAGGGAAAACTTGCTTGGATACTATATTGTAGTTAACTTCTCTTGAATAGGCATTAATGTTCCTAAACATGGTAGTAAAATTATCATACAACCTTATTGTAGTATCCCTCGGCTTGAAAGGAACTTTTATCGCTTCCAACTATTCCAAAGGTTTAGCATGGGCATTGTGTCAAAATATTTTCTAAATTCAATGAAAGAACAAAAGATATTGGTTTTATTAAATTGTGGTATTACTACATAACGATCCTAAGTGTATCAAGGTGGTAAACAATTGAATGATATATCTTAAATCTAGCATGGCCTTTAACTCTTTTACCGTGGAGTTCTATCCATATGTCAATCTTCTTTTTCAAAATAATTCTACACAATTTGGCTAAAATGGGGCTAATCAAGATGGTCCTATAATTAGAGGGATTGTTTTTATCCTCTTTCAAAATAGGTACAATTACAGTTTTCACATAGGGTTTAGGGAAGCCCTACCTCACCACTAAATTGAACAAATTATGTATGTGAGGGATGGGGATAAGCCCTCCAATTTTTAAGATTTCGTCTTGGCAGCCTTCTATGTCTTTATCTTTTCCCTATGCGAGCCTCTTAACCTCAAACTTTATGTCTTCCATAGAAAAAAAAACATCTTATCTAGGAACGTTTGGAATGGTGTCCATGGAGTTAGGGGATTCATAAATATTTTTAAGGTAGGAATTTCAATTCCCCATATTGTTTTCTTCAATTTTACAAATTAGAATTTGCCTCCAAAACTTCTTAAGATGATTAATTTTAGATAGGCACAAAAGGTCCTCTTGATTTCTGTTTATACAGTGCCCTTTTTTCCTTTTAATGAGGGGTTTGTACATATTTATCTTATTGAGTTTTAAAAATGCATTAGAAGAATAGCTAATGGATTTCCTAGAAATTTTACACTCGATACAATATCAAGGGTTGATTTTTGTATTATTATTTTTACATGACATCTCTGTATATAACTTATTAATCTAAGTATGAAGGGTTGTTGTAAAATTATTATAGAGATCTTCAATGTTGTCTTTATAATAATAAATATTTGATTCCACTGTGTCTTTACTCACTCAACCTATGACATATCATGTGAGTTCATGGGGATATTAAAGAATACCTCTAATTTCCCTAGATATTGAAAAATAACTCCCAAAATCATTTTGTTGACCACCCCTAACAATACATCTTTCCAATTGAAAAAAAACCTTTATTTTTACTAAATACCCCTTTTTATACCCACAACACCTATGAAGTCCCATGTTCCCCGCCTCCCCCCAAATACATACAATATATTAACTATATTTTTGACAATTTAAAAACCCCCTTTAAGAATGAACATTATAATGTATCGATGAACAAGGTGAAGCCGCCATGTTTAATTCACTATTTAAATCCTTTAATAAAATATAATTTTTTTTTCAAAAAGAAGGTGGCTTTGATGATTGGAATTTTCTCCAATGGGGCTCTTGTGCATAGCAACCTCATTACACCAATGCAAATAATTAGGTCTTGAGAACTACAATGCTTGAATACCTTGGTACCAAACAAACTTTTGGCCACACTTGAGAGTTTCTTTTGTATTTGTTAGCTAAAGCAAAGTCCTCATCTAGGCATAAAGGATTAGTGTTGGAATAATTGTTCAAAATAATAGCTTGGTTGGCTGCAGTTCTAGAATTAAAGGCTAAAGTCTCCTAGCATGAGGATATTACCTTCATTTCTCAAATTGCAAATATTTTGTTCTAGGGTATTATAGGGATTTCCTTTTATCCAGATAGTTTTTCTTATAAAATGTAGAATTAATAGGCGCAAAATATCATATGGTTATATAAATATTCTTAGAATTAATGTATGAGATCTCTATCCAATTGTACTCATTGAGAGGGTCTCTTATGAAGACTAATGTGAGGAGAAATGTTATTTTTTATGTAACAATCTATTCCTTCAATCCCTTTGTGATAGGATTTATTGTTCCATGTTGATCACAAGACAAATCCTTCTATGCTAGGGACCTTAGCCTCTTCATTCTCCCATGTTGATCTGGATTTTATGAGCATAATGAAATCAATAAAGATTATTATCAAAACATGCTTAACACATAATAACATATATACAATAAAATTGGTTTCTATTCAATAAGGAAATAATTTGAAACTATAAAATGCAGCGGAAAACAAGCTTGCTAGAATGGTGGCAGCGTATCTCTGAGAAGAGATGTGACGACTGTGCTCATTTGCAAGAAGATGATTACAAAGAATCTCTGAAGGCATTTTTACAATAAATAGGAATTTAAAAAACACTATACATCTAAAAACCTAACCCTAGGAGACGAAGCACCAAAAGTCATGTGGGCCTCATTTGGGTAAGTTAGTATATCAACTTTCTGGGGTCGTAAATTTTGCATACGATCTTCGTTTTAGACATACGATAGCCTATTGGAAAGGTATATTCTAGTACTGCACATGTTTCCATCTAATCTGACTCTGTTTGCAATATTCTTATGGAGAAACCTAAAAACGTTGTTTAGGGACTCAAAACGACCCCAGAAGTGAGGGACCTGAAAACTAGAAAAAAACTACCAAACTAGAAAACTACCAAAATGAGCCAGTTGGAATAGGTGGGAGGCCACAAAAATCCATCTATATTACACATTTCAAATAGAAAAATAATATCATTTTCACTCAAGGTCCAAATTAACATAGTACCTTCACATCATGGAAAGCTACGACAATTCCAAGAGAGGATCTCACGTGTCCCACATTCCTATTTAGTGCCCATTTTTCTTCCTTCCCAACTTATTTTATTTTTTGAATTTTCCACCTTGATTTAGCTTGGTCTTCTAGAATGAGGTCTTCATTTATAAATATTCCTGATGAACCTATCATTATGTTCTATTATTTTCCCCAAACTATTTTCTTCAATGAGGTAAGTTGTTTCAATAAATGACTTGTTTTTTAATTGTTTTTTTACTATTGATAGCATGTCCTCATCTTTCAACTCTTTATAACAAATATTATGTGGTTCAAGGATATTTTTAAATACTCATGTTCCAACTCTATTAGCTTATTCATTTCCTCTTTGATGGGTTTTGACATCCAATTTATTTTCCAAACGACTTAGGGCCAAATTATTAGCTAGAGTTTTGTCTAGCTCTTTATTCTTCTCTTTCATGTTACAATTTTATGTGATCTCTCCTTCTTGGGTTGATAGTTTCTATTTTTCCATGTCTTGTAATCCATTTTCTACAAGAAAATCAAAATTTGGGATGTTTAAGTAAATTTTTTGTACTGTTATCTTCATTGCAAGTATAACAATCATGAATTTGAATTTCAATGTCCTCTTGTTCATATGATATTTCTGTTAGAATTTGCATAGAATATATTCTTTTATTTCAATTTCTTTTCTAATTTGTCGATCGTGGAAGTTCGGGTGTTGTTTGTAGGTGGAGGAACAATGGAAATGAAATATTGAACCAACCTATGTTGTAACTCGCCTATTCAGAAAAAATTGAACAAAAAAGTTTGTAAAATATGAAACGGGGAAGCGGTCGGTCGGGTTGGTCATATAAAAGTAAGTGGAAATATTAACATGTGTATACGCCAACTTCCGCAGCTGGAATTTTTCTGAAAAATGAGTAATACATACTAAATATGTACTATAAAGTATGGACATGAGATTTTATAGAGCATGTACATGTACGATCCCACATTCCATAGTTAGGAACTTTTTGGATTGCGGGTTCTCAAGCTGGTGGGCTCAAAATTGGGCCTCTATTGTTCTGTGTCCTTCAGATAACACCCATAATTCTGCAATATACAGATTGACAAGAGGACTTGCGGGCTATTTGACTCAACATTGCACTTCTATTGTTCTGTTTCCTCCAAAAAACACTCGAAGTTCTGTGATATACAAATTAACAGACAAACTCCAGGGCTGGTGGGCTCAAGAATGCGGTTTTTTACGGATGGTGATCCCTATCAAAAATCTAACATTATCTAAAAACATTATTTTCAATACTAGATTATTAATATTAAATATTGATATTGTACAATTTATTTTGACAAAAACTTTCGTACAATATGAAACGGGGAAGCGATTGGTCGGGCTAGTGATATGAAAGAAATTGAAACTTGAAGACATGAATCCGCTAACTTCTGCACCTATAAACTTTCTGAAAAACGAGTAATACATACTAAATATGTAGTTTTATAAAGTATGGACATGAGAATTATAAAGCATGTATGGATCCCGCATTTCATACTTAGCCACCTTTTGGATCACAGGTTCTCGGGCTGGCGAGCTCAAAATTGGGCCTCTATTGCTCTATGTCCTACAAATAGCACCTAGATTTCTTCCATATACAAATTTAACAATGGACTTGCGGGTTGGTTGGCTCAACATTGCACTTCTATTGTTCTGTGTCCTCCAAACAACACTTGGAGTTTCGCGTTACACAAATTGACAGATGGATTCCAGGTCTAGGAGGCTCAAGACTGTGATTTTTTATGGATGGTGATCCCTATCAACTATCTAACATTATCTAAAAACATTATTTTCAATACTAAAGTATTAATATTACATATTGATATTGTACAATTTAACTACATAAAATTATTAAAGGATGTTAAATATCTTATTTAAAAGAAAAACTCATGTATTCGGAAACTCACAATCCAAAAGTTTGTACAATAAGAAACAGGGAAGCGCTCAGTCGGTTTGGTGATATAAAAGTAAGTGGAAATATGAATACGTGTATCCACCAACTTCCGCACCTACAAATTTTTCGATAAATGAGCATTACATACTAAATATGTACCTTTATAAAGTATGGACATGAGATTTTATAGAGCATGTACATATCCCATTCTTTTACTTAGCCACTTTTTTGGATTGCTGGTTCTCGGGTTGGTAGGCTGAAAATTGAGCCATTATTGTTCTGTGTCCTACAAATATCACCCAAAGTTTTGCAATATACAAATTGATAGGTGGACCTACGGTATGGATGGCTCAACATTGCACTTCTATTGTTCTGTATCCTCTAAACAACACTCAGAGTTCCGCGATATACAAATTGATAGATAAACTCCAGGACTAGTGGGCTCAAGATTGCAATTGTTTATGGATGGACAACCCAATCAACTATCTAACATTATCTAAAAACATTATTTTCAAATATTAAATTATTAATATTAAATATTGATATTTGTATGGATCCCTCATTCCATACTTAGCCACCTTTTGGATCGTGGGTTCTCAGGGTGGCAGGCTCAAAATTGGGCCTCTATTTCTCTATGTCCTACAAATAACACCCAGAGTTCTGCGATATACAAATTGATAGGCGGACTTGCGGATTGGTTGTCTCAACACTGCACATCTATTGTTCTATGTATTCCAAATAGCACTCGGAGTTCCGTGATATACAAATTGACAGATGGACTTCAGGGTTGGCGGGCTCAATATTGTGATTGTTTACGGATGGTGATCCCTATCAACTATGAAACATTATCTAAAAACCATTATTTTCAATACTAAATTATTAATATTAAATATTGATATTGTACAATTTAATTACATAAAATTACTGAAGGATTTTAAATATCTTATCTGAAAGAAAAACCCACGTATTCGGAAACTCGCCATTCAAAAATTTTGTAAAATATGAAACACGGAAGCGGTTGGTCGGGCTGGTGATATAAACATTCAAGAAGTGGAAATATGAACACATGTATCTGCCAACTTCCGCACCTAGAAATTTTTTGAGAAACGAGTAATACACACTAAATATGTACTTTTATAAACTATGGACATGATATTTTATAAATCATGTACGGCTCCCTCATTCTATACCTAGCCACTTTTTTGGAGGGTGGGTTCTCAGGATGGTGGGTTTTCCCTGCCTCTAGTGTAGAATATTGTATTTTTTAATAATGGATACTATCTTTTTTTAATTGTAAAAAAGAAGTGAACATGTTCTCTTGTGTTTAATCATGTGGAACTTAATCAATAATAAGTAGTTCCATTATTTTTTTGAGTGGGGTAATAGTTTAGTACTTATTGCCTTGATTGTTACCAATATAATTTAGGCATTCCAACGTCACCCCTCACACTACACATGTAACACAATATCTTAATGTGCAACAAAGTATCTTAATAATATAGTCCATCGTCAACTTCTACATCAGATAATGGGATAGTCCCTAAAATATTCTCCCTAGTGTAGAAATTCACTTTCTATTCTCTTATCTGCATTAGTTTTAACAATTTTTTCATCTTGTCTTGGACAGAGAAATCGAAATTCACTTTCTATTCTCTTATATGTATTATCTTTAACAATTATCTAATCTGGTCTTGGACACAGAAATTAGTCTTAACAATGGTTACAAAAATTATATTCTCATTATATTTCTAAGTGCAACTACCTTGTAATGCACATAATACACCATTAAGTGACAATACAATAATAATTCACAACTTTTCAATTATTCTATTCTATCCAAACCCTTTGCAGTTTATACCAAATTGAGCTAGATCTCTAGAGGTCGGGACACCATTATGGTTTTCTGGTTTTTTTATTTCTGATTATAATGGTTGGTTTATTGTTCTCAATGGTTTCCTCAAAATTGGTTTCCCCATTTCATATTATACAAACTTTTTGAATGGTGAGTTTTTGAATACGTGGATTTTTCTTTCAAATAAGATATTTAAAATCCTTCAGTAATTTTATGTAAATAAATTGTACAATATCAATATTTAATATGAATAATTTAGTATTGAAAATAACTTTTTTTAAATAATTTTTTATAGTTTATAGGGATCACCATCCGTAAACATTCGCAATCTTGAGACCGCTAGCCCTAGAGTTTGTCTGTCAATTTGTATATCACAGAACTCCAAGTGTTGTTTGTAGGACAAGGAACAATAAATGTGCAATGTTGAGCTAGCCAATCCACAAGTCCACCTGTCAATTTTTATATCGTGTAACTTTGGGTGCTATTTGAAGGACACGGAGAATTAGAGGCCCAATTTTGAGCCCACTAGCTTGAGAACCCATGATGCAAAAGGTGGCTATGTATGGAATGCGGGATCCATACAAATATCAATATTTAATATTAATAATTTAGTATTTGAAAATAATGTTTTTAGATAATGCTAGATAGTTTATTGGGTTGTCCATCCGTAAACAATCACAATCTTGAGCCTGCAATTCGTGGAGTCCATTTGTCAATTTGTGTATCATGGAACTTCGAGTGTTGCTTGGAGGACACAGAACAATAGAAGTCCAATCTTGAGCCAACCATACCGCATGTCCTCCTGTCAATTTGTATATCACGAAACTCTGGGTGCTATTTGTAGGACACATAATAATAAAGGATCAATTTTCACTCTGTCAGCCCGAGAACCCGCGATCCAAAAAAGTGTCTAAGTATGGAATGAGGGATTCGTACATGCTCTATAAAATCTCATGTCCATACTTTATAAAAGTACATATTTAGTATGTATTACTCGTTTATCAGAAAAAATGCAATTCTATTGTTCCAGTTCCTGTAAATATCACTTGGAGTTCTGCGATATACAAATTGACAGATGAAGCATACAATCAAGAACCAAGTAAAATCGCGAATCATATTCCTTAGTTGTTGTTTTTTGTGCCTGCCACCTTCGCACTTCTTTCCAATTATATATCTTAGTAGGAAATGAGATATCTGTTTCATATATGAATATATTAGCCTTTATTTTCTGTCTTCTATGCTTGGCCAAATATACGTTTCTCTTTTCCCTGAACTTTATCTTTCTTGTCACTTATTCATTTTTTCAAAAATGTCTGGTTGTATGGGTAGGTGGACTTACGGGTTCACATTTTCACTTGTGCTCTTATATTATGACACCGACTGACTGCGTCCCCATTCCATACCAAGTCACTTCTCTGACCGTGGATTCCCGGTAGGCGGGCAATAAATTAGACTTCTATTGTTCAATCACCTACGAACAGTACAATGACTTCCAGAATATAACCATGATGTTTGAAATTAACATCATTCCATGATACATTAGAATTAATTAGCGTAGCGGGACTATCATAGGCATAGACAGACTATATCGATCGATAAATTGTTGACCTCATATTAGTTTTCCCTTTGACCACAAATATTTCCATATTATCTATTGTTGGAACTAGGGAACTAAAAACATCAATTTTTTATTAATAAAAAGTACCATATATGTCATGATCTGATTGGACAATAGATTGGAGGTCTTATTGTTGGATTCACTATTCCCAATGTTATATATGTTGGCATATCCAAAGTATTTGATCATATGTGGTCTTTTTGAATCATATATTTTCTTATGCATTGCTCGAAGGTGGATTAATGCTAGCATTAGTTTGAATGTTTGTCTTAGCATTTTCTAGTGGCATTGTCTTAGATCATGTACGATGACTTTTTTATTATTTGTATGTCCAAGATTTCTAGTGATCAATAATTCCATAGTATTGAGATTTATTTTCTTATTTGTGCTACTATTATTAGTCGATGTCAAATGTAATAACACTTTTTTTATGTGATTGAAAAGGCCCGACGACTTAAATGTTTATATATCACGAGGTCCTCCAACAGGCTTGACAACTTAAATGTTTACATACCGTGAGGTCCTTATACATCCTGACAACCTTAAATGTTTATCTAAATACGCTTCTCGTAGTACATGTTTCCTCGAAATTTTCCATACAATGTTGCAGTGATTTTGGACAATGTTGTTGTCCACCGCCAGTTGAATAGGAATTGTATGTTTCATCATTATTTTAGCCTTACATTGCAACTTTGTCATCGTTGAATCTAGATACATTGTTTACTGGTTCGGTGAGTGCTTCTTCCTTGATGGTTTGTCGGTTGTTGCTTGTTGTTTTGTAATGAACATCATATTTACAACAACAAAAAAAATTGTTTATATAGTTTCTTAATAGGAAAAGGGGTCCTAGTTATCAAACTTTGTTATCGACTGGGTTATGAAACTCTGTAATAAAACTTTGCTTTAAAATTCTATTATAAAAAAAAACCTTGTTACAAACTCCTAGATTTCTACTTACCACAAGATCCCCTATTTATGTCATGAGTAGAAAGGTTATAAGGAAAAGTCGGCATGACTTTGGAAAACCCCTTCTGCCTTTAATATCTACCCACTTGTTGATGTTATCCTAGGAAAACTTTAACTAGTTCTCATCCATAATAGACATAGGGTTGGGATTTACTCTTACACTAGGCAGCTAACATAACTACCAAGTCTTGGTTATTTTGTGGCTCTTAAAATCGATGGTTGAAGTGTAACGAAAGTACTAGATACAAATGCCAATGGAATATTTACAACTAGGATCTAACTGATGTCTTAGACTAACATAGAGGGGAGAAATGTTTTAACCATGAGTCATGATGGTGTCAAATCATGACATTCTTTAAGTGGAAGAGATCGTTTACGACCGTATTAGTTAAATATTTGTAACTTCATTAATGGTGATCTTGTGAATTCCTCTGTATTTACTAGGCTCCATACCCAAAGTGTCACATTAACTCTGCCACTGTCACATTCCTAAACATCCTCCACACTCCCTGCATTACTACGAGATCTCAAGGCGTCGCTTAGGGTTGGAGTAGGTTCAGCGTTTTTTCATTTCTGAATTTTTATGAAGAGGTTCTGCATACCACAATTTCAGAGGAGAAGTCTATAAGTGATGAAGGTCACTCCATGGTGTAACTAATGATGCAGTATGAGAACTTGGTAAGTTCTTCCTTAAAAATAAGGAGATGTAATCTTTGGAAATAACGTTAAGTGTTTTGTTGTTCTGTCAATTACTATCGTGTCCTTTCCATCCCTGTTTTATTCTTCCTTGCGGGAAATTTCTCCTTTGGTTAGTCATTTGGGATCCCTATATAGTAGTTACCATAGTCTTTCAGAGTTAGGGTGGCTTGATAGCATACGCCTCCCTTTAAATAAGTAATAATCTCTTGTTTAAATAGAGGGAGGTTAAAGGTCTTTCGAAAGGTCCTCCTATGAAAAGGCCTATGGCGCGTACATACTTCATCTAATATTCGTTATTCCTATTTTCGTTCTTCCTTAAAGAACCTTATGGATATATGTAGACTCTTTTTGTTTGGTAGGATAGTATGTTACATTTCTTTTATCTATATCCCCTGTGATGATGGAGTCATCAATTTGTAGTTTTATTAGACCCTCTATTGGTTTTCTCTTACCATTTCTATCTTCTATCTTCGTGATAACTTGAATATTTTATCGGGAGTCCTACAACACATAATCATTTCGTGTGTGTAACGAAACGTTGTCACCTTGATGGGCGATGATTCATTTCATTCTTTTGAATACCATAGCACGATGACTCTACTCTTACTATTGATTATAATTAATTGTTTTGGTTTAGGACTAATTTAAACTTAACTCTTTAATCATGTCTATATTTTGTATGAAAGTTTGTGTTATTGCTTCGGCTTTCCCTTGTGGTAGGTTTGTATAGTTTACAGGTTAAGGGTTTCACTATTGATTAATTATTTGTGAGTGGGAACTTATAAAACTTGTTATCGTCACTAATGATGGGCCTTTTTGTTGCGAGGACCCATCAGAGATTGTACTGGACCCTCCTCCCTCGGCCCAAACATCAAATCAGACAATGGGTGAAAAGGAAAGGATTCAACCCCATGCATCATAAGATAAGTGTCTTTCTGGAAAGAAAATCATTGGTTTAAATTTTATTGTCTTATTGCAACTACTTTTCTTCTGTTACCTATTACTCAAATAATGATTAACAATTATAGGATTTGTTTTCTTGCAGGGTCTCCGTCTGTACAAGTCTTGGATACCTGCCATTTCCTCCTGCACAAAAGGTATTTGGGTTCCGAACCTCTCACATCTCAAGCTAACTCTACAGGTTCTAGCATCATCCAAGGAGATCATGATTCAACTAGCTCTGTTATAATTAGTTCTTTGTCTGTTGTAATGTTTGTTGGATTAAACCTTTGGAGTAGTTTTTCCATTAATGGCATAACGCCAGTTCTTGTATAAGTATTAAGTCTGTATTTGAATTTAGATCTGTTCAACTATGTAATAAACTTTTTTTTGTTCTCTAATTATTGAAAAGTAATTCTGGCAGAGATTACTCAGAATGATAATCTATGTCAAAGTGATTATGTCCTTCGATTTAGAACACTGTACTTGTTATTTATGCAACTCGAATCTATATTGTGCCATTGGCTTATTCTGTTACAGAAAGAAAAAGGTTTCCTAGAGTTTAATAATGGAGTTACTGATATATTTTGGTCTACTGTATTTGATTTATGGTGAATGAAGTACATCGGTTGTTTTTTTAACTAGAGTATTCCAACTCCTATGCATTTGATTTATAGTTGTGGCTGCGTGTCTGTCAAAAATTCAGGATCTGTATCAATATATACATATTTTCTTATGTAGACATTAGGTTCTACATTTCATTATAATTTCTACCTATAGTAATTAGACATATACTTGTCTATATGTGATATAGATATATCATGGAAAAGTAATGGTTTGTAAAGGCTTAAATACACACTAAGTGGTAGATAGTGTCCCAATTAAATTTATGACTCTGAGTTTGTAATCGTAGAAAAATACTTACTCCATATATACATATAGACTAGTTTTCAATCTGTTCATGTCTAGATGTTTTATACCATGGTTTTTTATGTACAGGAAATGCCTCTGTTATAACAGAAATCCAATTACAGAAAATGGTTACTTCCAGAAAAACTAGTCATAAAAGAAAATCCAATAATTTCTAAAACTTTCGAACATACTCTAATCCAGTCATAAAGAGCTGCTCAGGAATTGATTTCAGGAATTTATTTATAAACTACTCTATCAGAAATTGGACTTCACACATTCGTATAATCGAACAATTTTCTCTCAGGTTATTATGTCCATACATACTTTAATGATTGCTCTACATCTGTCACTAATTCACTTCACATAGATATAAATAATTCAATTTAGATATAGTAAATACATTATACCAGATATACGATCATTCAAACAAATAAGGAAAAGATTACATATTTGAACCAGTTCGTGGGAAGACAAAGAGAGAAACCACGTTCCTCCCAACCGTAAAACAAGGCAGCCAATTACTTTCCCTGATTCACCCCCTTGCCTAACGATGAATCCATGAGGGAAAACTTAGATTCTCCCCTTCAACAATGTCTTTCTCTCTCTGTAGGTATTCTCCTTGCCTCACACTTAATGATTAGTGTTCATAACAATGACTACATAGTAATTATTCCTTCCAACATACTAGAGATTGTCTTGGCTCGTCACATAGCCTATTTATCCAAACAATATTTCTTCCTAGGTCTCTTTCCCTCCCTTGGGAATTTTCGGAGATTTCTAAATCCTTGATTTTCAAGGGCTGCCAATGGACAAATCCCTGATTTTCAACTTGTAACAATCACCCCAGTGGTATTTCCAACATTTTCCCGACTCATGGAGTCATGGTCAGCTGAATTTAACATGGCTTTTCATTTGTCCTCCTGCAATAATTAAGACAATATTTTGTTTACATACAAGTGTCATAGTCAAATAGCTAGTTGGATCAAATCAGGTCTCTTCCCAACACTGATAATAATTAATTACAATTTATCAAATTCAAAATTCATAATTTCCATAAATGGCAAAAATTTTCCAAATTTGAATTTACCAAAAACAGAATAATTTTCTAACACTTTTCGGATTTTAAAATTAATTTATTTGGGGATGTCACATCCTTCCCCTCTTCAAATAAGACATTTTCCTCAATGTTTTTTCCTTTCTTGGAATAGGATTGGATGAGATTTATGCAAATATCCCTCCAACTCCCAAGTGGCATCCTCAGGACTAAAGTGCTTCCATTGCACCTTTGCCTGAGTGAAAACTCTGTTCTAAAGTGTTATTTATATCTGGTCTAGAATGCACACAGATTCCACCTAGAACTTTCCTTATGGTTCCACCTGCACCAAGTTCCAATCGATCATGTGAGTAGGGTCATGAACATACTTTTTCAATAAAGAAACATGAAATACGTTATGAATTTTTAGATTAGTTGGAAGTGAAAGTTGGTATGCTACGGGTCCAATTCGAGCTAGTATCTCGAAGGGCCCACAAAACGTGGGTGTCAATTTGGCACAATTCCTGAGTTTTAGTGAACTCTTTTGGGCTTTGATTTTTAAGTAAGCATGATCTCCCACTTGAAACTCCAAGTGTCTTCTCTTTTGGTCTGCGTAAATTTTATGTCTGTCATGTGCCTCTTTTAAGTTTTGTTGTACCTTTCTTACATTATTATCCATTTCTTGGAGAATCTCTGGTCCAACCATGAGTCTGTCAACTAGGTTATCCCATCTAATTGGAGTTGTACACTTCCTTCCCTACAGTACCTCGAAGGGGCTTAACTTAGTCGAAGTTTGGTACCCATTGTTAAATTCAAATTCTACCAAGTGTAGGTAGTCTTCCCATTTGGTCAGTTTTGTTCCTACATACATGCAGAGCATATCCTCTATGATTTGGTTCATTATTTTAGTCTGTCCATCCATTTGTGGATGATAAATGGTACTGAAATTCAAATTAGTATTTTGTCCTGCAAACAATTATTTCCAAAAAGCAGATGTGAACTTTATGTCTCTATCCAAAATCACCATTTTAGGAATACCATGCAGTCTAAAAATTTCTTTCATAAATATTTCAGCGATATTTATAGCTTTAAAACTAGACTTTACAGGAAGAAAATGTGCAGACTTACTGATTTTGTCAATTACGACCATAATAGAATAATTTTTTTTTGAGTTTTCAGAAAACCTGTAATAAAGTCCAGCGATATGGTCTCCCATTTCCATTCTAGAACTAGTAATGGTTGTAATAGGCCATCTGGAGGCTGGTGTTTGGCCTTTACCTACTGAAAATCTTGGCACCTAGCCAAGTATTCTACTATTTGTGCCTTCATATTAGGCCAATAAAATAATTTCATAAGTGTTGTTATCATTTTCTAGTATCCTGGATTACCAAAATACGGTTTCTTATGCACTTCATAAAAAAATGTTATCTTTAATTATGCTGAATCGAGTATGTATAGTCTGTTTTTAAATCATAGTAGCCCATTTTTATCGATACTCAGATCTGGTTTATCTGAGTTTTTTCTAGTGTTTTGTAATTCTGCCACTGTCTTGGCGTATTTTTTGTCGTTAACACCTGATGTCCTTATTATTTGTTCCATATAACTTTCTTCCCTGTTGATGTTTACATCAAATAACCCATGGACTCTTATGCTTAGCGCATATGCTACCTTATTTTCCTTACCCTTGATATGTCTTACCTCAAAGTCAAATTCGATCAAGAAGGCTAGCCACCTGGCTTGCCTTGCATTAAGATCTAGCTGGCTAAACATATATTTCACCCCACTATTATCTGTCTATAATAGAAAATTTATGCCCATTATGTAGTGTCACCACATTTTTAAGAAATTTATTACTGCTGCCAATTGTAAGTGATGAGTGACGTAGTTTCTCTCATGTTCTTTTAATTTTTGGGACTCATAATAAATCGTGTGTCCTTTTTGAGTTAGGACACCACCTAGTCCTTCTTTACTCACATCAACACAAATGATAAAGTATTTATTTGGGTATTCTACCTTCAAGATGGGTGCGGTTTTCAATAACTACTTCAAATTGCTAAAACTATCTTGACACTTCTGTGACCAGTTGAACCTGGTCTATTTCTTTTGTAATGATGTGATAGGGTAAGCTATTTTGGAAAACCCTTCTATAAATCTACAGTAATATCTAGTGGTTCGCATGAATGACTCGATATCTTCTGCATCCTTAGGTATCAACCATTCCGTGATGAATATTATTTTCTTAGGGTCGACTGCAATGCTTTCTGCCGAAATTACATGTCCTAGGTATTGTATCTTCTTTTGATAAAATTCACATTTATTGAATTTAGCATATAGTTTGTGCTTCCTCAAAGTTTTCAGAACTATTCTTAAGTGTTCTTCGTGTTCTTTTCATGCTTTAGAGTAAACCAGAATATCATCGATAAATACCAATACAAACTTGTCTAAGTATTGACTGAATATACTATTCACTAGGCACATAAATGTGGCGGGTGCGTTAGTGAGTCCAAAAGGTATGAATACGAATTTGTAGTGTCCATCTCTTGTTCGAAAAGTTGTTTTTTTTATGTCCTCATATTTTATTCTAACTTGATGATAACTGGATCATAAACCCAACTTTGAAAAGATCTTGGCCCCACCTACTTGATCGAACAGATCATTTATCCTAGGTAAGGGGTATTTGTTCTTAATAGTCATTTTGTTCAATTGTCTATAATCGATACATAGTATTAGAGTACCTTCTTTCTTTTTCACAAAGAGGACTGGTTCTCACCATGGTGAAACACTCGGTCTAATATACTCTTTTTCCAACAATTCCTGCAGTTGTATTTTTAATTCGGTCAATTCTGGTAAACGCATTCAGTAAGGTGCTTTTGAGATAGGGGCTGATCCAAGTATCAGGTCTATGGAAAAGTCTATTTCTCTTCTAGTAGGTAATTCCAGTATATCGTCAACAAACAAGTCTCTAAATTCACGTAGGACAACAAAGTCTTCTAAGTTAGGCTTATCTTCTTTTCCTAACAGATTCGTTATTTGGATGGTGTAAACTTGACACCCCTTTCTCATGCATTTCTTGAATTGCATTGCTGTGACTTTTCTAACTGATACTAGTTTTGGTATACCTTGGGATGTTCTAGTAGTATCATAATCGTCTTTATAATTAAGTGTCTTTGTATAAAAATCGAGAACTTCTTTGTGCTTTTCCAACCAATCTGTTCTGATAATCACATCATAAGATCCTAGTGGAAAAATATTAAGATTTTTTTTTATGTTTTTACCATCTAAACTGAATTCAAAATTAGGAATAAAATCAACCACATTCCTTTTTGCTCCCATTCCTAATTGTACCAGCCATTATTTTGCATGTTTCACCTTCTTGAGTTTATTTGACTCTACTACACTAGGAGTGATATAACTTAATGTAGCTCTGAGATCAATTAAAACAGAAATTTGAGTGTTATTGATTTTACCTTTGATTTCCACCATAGAGGACTAGTGGTTAGTTTGCCAACCATCTATGATTGCATTTATTCCATGAAAGATTTTTCCCACATCACCCACTGTTGAGGATTCCTGCAAATTACGAACAACATTTTTGTTTGTTGGATTTATACGTGGATGGTTCCTCCTTAGATGAGGTTCTCCACATTCCCAACACTTCAATGGTTCACGGGGACTGTCCCCAAATTTATTTGTTCCCATATTTACTGGTGGTTTACCATTTCCTTGTGTACTTGGGTAATTGGAGTGAAAGTCTTTTCTAGGAAAGCCTTTTGCTGCATTCTGATAAATAGTTTGTTGGTATCCCTTCTTCCATTGGTTCATTTGATCTTGTTTCTTATCGTTCCAAGATTTTGGAAACTCTACCCACTGTTCGTATTGGTCATAGAACATTTGTGGTTTCCTGAATACTTCACTCAAGGACTTGGGGTTGTCAAACTCAATTCTATCCCTGTAGGAATGTGGTAGACAACTTAAGAACCGCTGGAATTTTACCTTGTCCTCCCGGATATAAGGTACAAATCTTAGTAATTACAAGAATTTGTTTATAAGATCCTCCATTTCCATCTCACCAAGTCGTAACTCATAAAATTATTTTGTTTTCCTTTCATAGTAGCTTTCAGATAGGTATTATTTCTTGAAATATTTCTCGAAGTCCGGAAATTCCATCTGTTTCTCTTTTAAGCCCTTAGCCAACTTCAGATCTTGCCACCAGATGTTGGCCTTTCCTTTCTGATTGTAAATGGCCATTCTTACCTTCATATTGTTGGAGTAATTGTATATCTGGAAATATTTTTTGATGTCTAATAACCATGCTTCATATTCCTCCCTTGTTTTGGATTCTCCATTGAAGGTAGTTGGTTTAATTTTCTTAAATTCTCCTTAAAGGTGGTCTACTGGTTTTCTTTTTCTTTCTGTTTTTTTTTTCTTCAGCTGACGGTGTGCCCTCATATGAACTGTCTCCTTTTTCTTCTTCTGACCCAATGTTCTTGGGGGACCTTTTTCTGAATTTTTCTTCATTGTTATCTTCCTTTGGGATTTTATTTCTCACTATACTATGTAACATGACTTCATTTATCTCTTGTTGTTCATGTTGTGCTTTCTTCAATTTCTCATTGTTGGCTTTGAAAACCTGCATCTCAACAATAAGACTCCTCATTGTTTACAACACTTTGTAGGTGATCTTGTCACTGTTCTATTTTGGATCTCCAAGAGGTTTCTGCTCCACATTTTCTTCAATTCTGATTTCTGTATCATCCCAAGCTGCCATAATTAATACAAAACAGAAAGGGTTTTATGTTTTTAACAATAAATGTTTTATTAGTTTTTTATGAACAAAGTTATATACTTAAGTAAATCAGATTGCATTGTTCAAGGTCCAAGTGTTGTAACTTTCACTCCGATACCATATCTAATGAACCTCATGTTTACAACAAAGAAAAAATTGGTTTATATAGTTTCTTGGTAATAAAAGGGGTCCTAGTTATGCAACTCTATTTTCGACTTGGTTATGAAACTTGATGCAAACGCGCTCCTCGAAAAACATTGGCTCACAGGATCTTCTCTTTTTCTTTCGGACCGAAGAACTCTAACGTTCCTTCTATTTCCCTATTAGGAAGTCTTCACCCACAGAAATATCCATGCGATCCCCTCTCTGCACTCGAAGGATCGACTTTCGCGGCTTCGCGAGGTCAGTGGTTGAACTTTTCACTCTCGGATCCCTGAGACCCGACACCTCAGTCAAATCTGACCTTTCCCTTACCTGTCGGAGCTTCTCCTATTGTGAGTTCGGCACTCGCAGTGTCAAGAAACTTGATTCTCCGACTCCCAAGTCCCGATGCGCCGAAACTTCTCAATACTCCCTGTCGCAACTCGTAACTTCGTGACTTCTTATGTCGAGACGAGATCCTCTCACCCTGGGTTCCCTGAAACACCGAAATGCAATGGGATTCTGATCCAACGGTCCTCCTGCGACCCAGATCGAATGGATATCCTTCTTCCTCGCTCCTTCCTTCTTCGTGACTTGGAGCACCCAATGCTTGGGCTCTCACCCTACGAACTTTCAAGTTTGCGATATCTTTCAATCTCTACCACTTGTCCTCCTCAGATGCATGGCTCCCAGTATTCTCGTCACTTCGCTGCTTCTCGTGTCCTCGCACTTCGCGAACCTTGACACCAAGTTCTCAGCCCTTCTACTCACGAAATCCCAACGTGCGATGTGCCACCTATCCGCTTACCGAATCCTGTTGTCCCACAATGTCTTCGTAGTCATCGGGATATCACGATTTCACGATCTCTGTGGGGAGTTTACAGAGTTTCAACCCACGAAACCCCGATATGTGAATCCACGCATAGATCCAATGGCCCTTGTGGCTCGGGTCAACAGTTATGCCCCTCATGAGATTTTAACCTCTCAGGAATATGTCACCGTATCTTCCCTACACCTCTCAAAGATCTGATGGCTCACGAAAATTCATGAATTATCCTCAGAGAATTTCGACTGTCTGTTTCTCCTGGTGAAACCTGCAAAATGACTAAGTGTTCCTCCACGAACTTATTCGCCTGCACGCAAACTTGCGATGCTTCTTGCCAACCTTCAAGGCACAAATCCTCTACACTATCCTTCAATAAATCCAAAGGTCTATCCCTCCTGAGCTTTCCCACAATATTCGAAGCCTTTAGGAAAAATCTTGCACGTACGCCTTGCGGAAAAATCTTCAACCGCGTCTAAGTGTTGAAGTTCCTTGACTCTGCGCACAACTGCAACAACAATCCTTCAATCGCTCTGCTCAGAATCGCAACTCTGAGACTTAACTTGGCCTGCGCACTCCTTGCATGGCTTCTGCAACCCACATTCACTTTCAGGTGAATGAGAACAAGAATTAGACTATCTGAGCCTTCTGTCAATGCACTCCTTGCGGACAACTTCAACTGCACTCCTTGCAGGAACTTTTTCTCAAACAAAAAAACAATTGAAACTCATTCCACCTCCTCTCAGACTTCACATTTGAACATGAAATCACATACACAACATATAAAAGAAAATGTATAGCTAGAACCAAACATTCATGAGCATATCCACATCAATACACAGAGAATAGACACAAAACCATGAATTTGGACCAAGCTTTCTTCTATTAATCCAAATGTCTGTACATGGGTGTTCTTCACAACTCTCTCTGTCTGCTCTATCCTCTTCTCCAGAATAATCATACAAATGCACATTGAGGGTGTCTATATCCCGTTTCCCTCTTGCGCTCTACAAACTGTCTAGTCTAGAATTAAATTCTATCTACTTTACATTAACTATCTTTAAATGCCTTTCTACCTACTAAGGACGATAGAAATCCGCTCAAGGTCCATTTACAATGTACAAGTGAACTTCATTAAATTGCCATGTTAATGTTCGCGCAACATCTCCAAGGTGATTTCAAAATTTGTGTTGGTGCTTGAACAACTATCCTCCGCTTCCATGCTGGCTTGCTTGATGTGGGAGATGCTCCTGCATAATACTTCCTCGCTTGAAAATCTTCATGGGCTCCTGTCCATGAGCTCCTGCACAGTCCATCCATGCCTCTATATCTCTGCTTCATTCTCCTAGCTGGCATCTTCAAATGGATGGTTCTTCTACTTGACCAGATATTCAAAGTATTTCTTTCGCCTGGTCCTTTTGCTCACTCTCCTGTCCAGTATGCACTCCATTTGTGGCTTATGTGCAACCGGCATTTTCTTTCGCCACTGTATCATTGGTTTCTCATCTCCAATCTCTTCTTCTCCAGCTCTATATGGGTATAAATCTGAGATATTGAATAACGGAGAAATTTCGATTCCATCCGATAATTCAATCTCGTAAGCATTTGTCCCAAATTTTCTCAAGACCTTACATGGCCCAATTTTCTTCATCTTCAGCTTATTGTATGTTACTCTTGGGAACCTTTCCTTTATCAAATGTGCCAAAACCATATCACCAACCTTAAACTGAAGTTGTCTCTTATGCTAATCAGCTCTGCGCTTATACTCCTGACTTGATTTCAGCAGTCGCTCCTTCACCCAGTTGTGAAGCTCTTTCATCGCCTCTACGAAGTCTTCTACACTAGCGCTCCTAGTAGCACTCTGTTTTGAATCCCTCAGTTCAGAAACTCCTCTCAGTTGCATGCCATATACAATCTGAAATGGACTCTGGCCCGTGCTCCTATTCACTGAGTCATTATATGCAAACTCTGCCTATGGCAATATATTGTCCCAACTGCTATGGTGCTTTGTCACCAATCTTCTCAGCAAGTCTCCTAGACTTATGTTCACTACCTCAGTTTGTCCATATGTCTGAGGATGATAAGAAGAACTAAATGCCAAATTAGTCCCTAGATTATTCCATAAGGTCCTCCAAAAATTCCCTATGAACTTTGTGTCTCTGTCCGAAACTATGCTTTTCGGTAGGCCATGAAGTCGATGACTTCTTTGAAAAACAGATTCACGATATGAGTTGCGTCATTAGTTTTATAACACAGGATAAAGTGTGCCATCTTGGAAAACCTATCCACCATCAAAAATATTGAATCAAACCCTCTTTGCGTTCTTGGCAATCCCAATACAAAATCCATAATCGCATCCCATGGCCTCTCGGGTATGGGAAATGGTTGATACAAAACTACATTCTGTCTTCTTCCCTTGGAATGTTGGCAAATCCTACATCTGTCTACGAACCTCTTGACCTCTGATCGCATCCCTGGCCAAAAGTATGATTCACTCAGCTTTGCGAATGTTTTGTCGTGACCGAAATGTCCTGCCAATCCTCCACTGTGTTTTTCCTTAAGTAGATTCTCCCTCATGGAGCAATTTGGAATACACAGTTGATTTCCTCTGAACAACAATCCTTCCCGGATCATATACTCAGTCAACTGGCTCCGATATATGAGAACTAAATCCTTCGCATGCCTCTTTAAAATCTAGATCATCTGCATACATGTCCCTGAGATCATTAAAACCCAATGTTTTGACTCGAAACTCCTGCAACAACAAACATTTCCTGCTCAAAGCATCAGCCACTTTGTTAGTAGTACCCAAAATATGGTTTATCAAAAATGTGAAATTCTGCATATACTCTACCCAGTTTACATGTCTCTGATTCAACTTTTCCTATTGAGTCACAAACTGTAATGCCTGATTATCGTTGTACAAAACAAATTCCTTCGGGATCAAGTAATGCCTCCACTTCTTCAATGCCTGAATGATAGCATAAAATTCCTTATCGTATGTGGAGTATTTCACCTTCGCTTCATTCAGCTTCTCATTGAAGTATGCAATCGTCTTGTCTTCCTGACTCAAGACCGCTCCTCTGGAAAATCCGCTTGCATCACATTTCACCTGAAATGTTTTCTGGAAATCCGGCAACACCAAAATTGGTTGTTCCGTAATCTTCCATTTCAACAAATTGAAAATATTTTCTTCCTCTTCAGTCCAGTGAAAATATTTATGTCTTTTCTTCATGATATCCATCATTGTTGCGCTAATTCCACTAAAATTTCTAATAAACTTTTGGTAGAAGCTAGCTAATCCATGAAAACTTCTCACCTCAAAAATATTTCTCGGTGATGGCCAATTATTGATCACTTCCACCTTATTTGGATCCATTCTCAATTTATCTGCTGAGATAACAAACCCCAGATAAATGAGCTTTGTCTTCAAGAATGAAGATTTCTTCATGTTTATCAACAACTTCTGCTGTTGTAGCCTCTTCATCACTGTAGCCAAATGCTTCAAATGTTCGGCCATTGATTTACTGTAAATCAGTATGTCATCCAAATATACAATGACAAATTTTTTGAGGAACTCCTTCAGGACTTCGTTCATCAACCTCATGAAGGTACTTGGTGCATTCGTCAAGCCAAACGACATGACTAGCCATTCATACAGCCCCTCGTTTGTTTTGAAGGCCTTCTTCCATTCATCACCTTCTCTCATGCGAATATGATTATATCCGCTTTTCAAATCAATCTTTGAAAATAATTTTTCCCCACTTAAGAAATCCATTAGATCATCCATCCTCGGCAATGGAAATCTATACCTGATGGTTCTCTTATTGATCGCTCTTGAGTCGGTACACATCCTCCATCCCCCATCTTTCTTCGGACTGAGTACTGTCGGAACAACACATGGACTCAAGCTCTCTCTGACCAAACCTTTGTCCATCAAATCCTAGACCTACCTTTTAACCTCATTATTCCCTTGCGGCGTCAATCTATACGCGGATTTGTTCGGCAAACTAGCTCCTGGTATTAGATCAATATGATGACTCACACTCCCCATCGATGGAAATGAACGAGGTAATTCATCCATCACGATGTCAGCAAACTCTTCCAGCAGTTCCTGAATTTCTCCTGGAAAATCATCCACTCTTGTGCTAGTCGGAACAATCCTCAGTTTTCTGACCACAAAGAATTGCGGTTATTCTTTCTTCTTTACCTCTGTAAGAAGTTCCTTCCCACTCATGAGAAGTATAGTGTTGCTTACCTCCAGCTTCACCTCTTTAACCTTAATCGGAAGCAACATATGGGTTCTCCCATTCTTCTCTAAAGTATATGTATTCATTCTCCCATCATGAATTACATTTATGTCATATTGCCATGGTCTGCCAAGAAATAAATGACAAACATCCATAGGGATAACATCACACAAGATCCTCTCATTATATACACCTATCTTCAACTCAACCAAGCATTGTTTAGTGACAGTTACCTGATGTCCCTTCTGCAACCAAGAAATTCGGTATGGGCTTGGATGTTCACTCGTCTCCAGCTCTAGATTTTCTAGCATCTCGGTTGAAATTAGATTATCAGTGCTCCCACTATCTACGATAACCTTGCATACCCTTTCCTTGGTCTTACAAGCAATGCTAAAAAGTCTGGTCCTTTGGACTGAACTCTCCACCTCCTTCTCGGGTGTCAAAAAATCTTTTCGCATCATCAACGACCTTCCACCTTCAACGTCTTCTGCCTCAACATCCTTCCTCTGTGCCTCGGTGATGTGAGCTTCTCCACCATCTTTATTTTTATCTAGACACTCATAAGACTTCTTCCCGTTCTTTCCACATGTGAAGCACTTAATTACTCCACCTCTTCCTCCACCTCTACCTCTAGTATGAGGAAAAGTATTTCCATCAGCATAATCTCCTCTCTGCTCATTATGTTGTCCTCTCTACTCATTATATTGCCCACACTGTGAACTTCCACCTCTCTCTGTGCGAGTCTGAGGTTTCTTCCATTCCTCCTTGGGCTTTTGGTATTTTTCCTGGGCAATTGACTTGCCTCTAGGATGACTTCTGCCTCTGCCCCTTTGACTCTGCTTTTGGCTCAACTTCTCTTCTGCTTTTAGAGCCATCTGATAAGCATATTCCACCGTTCGGATGGTTACCATGCTCATATCATCCTGGATATCATATCTCAAGCCATTCATATATCTGGCAACTTTTTCATCATCGTTCTCCCGATGACCTGCCCTGATATTCAGTTGATAGAATTCCTCCGTGTTTTCTTTTACCATCATCAACTTTTGTCTCAGGTTCTGCATCCTCATAAACAGAGTAATCTGGTAGTCTCTCGGGATGAATTTCACTTTCATCTTCGTGATCATCCTGTCCCAGCTCTTGATCTTCTACTTGCCTTTGCAGTGTCTTTCATCTTGTATCTCATTCCACCACAATGCTGCATGTCCCTTCAAGCGTGTGACATCATGCTTGACTTTCTTGTCTTCTTCGACATCTTCGTAGTCTAAGTAAGTATCCAGAGCTCTAATCCAATCTAGAAGCTCCTCTGCATCCAAGCTTCCCTCGTAAACTGGAATGTCCATATTCTCTCTTGCATCCATCCTGGCAATAGCTTTGATCAAACGCTCGTTTGATGCATCTTCTACTGTGACCTCTCCTTCTTCATGTCTAGCCTCCTCTTCAACATCGGAATCACTGAGATCCCCAGCACCGACTCCATGTCTTTGTGCTATCTCCATGTCTTCCATTCTGGCATGAAGATCAGGCATTTGTCTCTCCATGATTGGATCTATTGCCTGCCTGCCTCTCCTTCGCTATACTTCCCTATCCTCATGATCGGGTGATTTCCTTTCTCTCCTTAGTGGCATGGTGAATTTTTCTTCTTCTCTACTACAGAAAGAAAAGACTCTTTCTAGGCTCTGATACCAAACTGACACAAACACGCTCCTCGGAACACGTCAGCTCACAGGATCTTCTCTTTTCCTTTCAGCCCAAAGAACTCTAATGTTCCTTCTATTTCCCTATCGAGAAATCTTCACCCACATAAATATCTGTGCGATCCCCTCTCTGCACTCGGAGGATCGGATTTCATGGCTTCGCGAGGTCAGTGGTCTAACTTTTCATTCTCGGATCCCAGAGACCCGACACCTCAGTCAACACTGACTTTTCCCTTACCTTTCAGAGATTCTCCTATCGCGAGTTTGGCACTCGCAGTGTCAAGCAACTCGATTCTTCGACTCCCGAGTCTCGATGCGTCGAAAATTCTCAATACTCCCTGTCGCAACTCGCAACTTCGTGATTTCTTATGTCGAGATGAGATCCTCTCACCCTGGGTTCCCCAAAATATTGAAATGCGATGGGATTCTGATCCAATGGTCCTCCTATGACCCAGATCCAACGACTATCCTTCGTCCTCGCTCCTCGCATCTTCGTGACTTGGAACACCCAATGCTTGGGCTCTCACCCTACGAACATCTGAGTTTGTGAGATATTTTGATCTCTGCCACCTATCCTCCTCATATGGATGGCTCCCAATATTCTCGTCACTTCGCCGCTTCTCATGTACTCACACTTCGCGACCCTTGACACCAAGTTCTCAGCCCTTCTACTAACGAAATCCCAACGTGCGATGTGCCACCCATATGCTTATTGAATCCTGTGGTCCCACAATATCTTCGTAGTCATTGGGATATCACATATCATGATCTCTGTGGCAAGTTTACGGAGTTTCAACCCACGAAACCTCGATATGTGAATCCACGCGTAGATCCAATGGCCCTTGTGGCTCGGATCAATGGTTTTTCCCCTCCTAAGCTTCTAACCTCTCAGGAATATGTCGTCGTATCTTCCCTGCACCTCTCCAAGATATGATGCTCACAGAAATTCACAAATTCTCCTCGGAGAATTTCGACCGCCCATTTCTCCTGGTGAAACCTGTGAAATGACTAAGTGTTCCTCCACGAACTTATCCGCCTGCACGAAAAATTGCGATGCTTCTTTCCAACCTTCAAAGAAAAAATCCTCTACACTATCCTTCAATAAATCCAAAGGTCTATCCCTCCTGAGCTTTCCCATGATCTTCGACGCCTTCAGGAAAACTCTTGCACGCACTCCTTGCGGAAAAATCTTCAACCGCATCTAAGTGTTGAAGTTCCTTGACTCTGCGCACAACTATAGTAGAAATCCTTGAATTCCTCTGCTCATAATCACAACTCTGAGACTTAGCCTGGCCTACACACTCCTTACACGGCTTCTGCGACCCAATTTCACTTCTGGGTGAATGAGTACAAGAATTAGACTATTTGAGCCTTTTGTCAACGTACTCCTTGCGGACGACTTCAACTGCACTCCTTGCAGGAACTTTTGCTCAAACAGAAAAACAATTGAAAATCATTCCACTTCCTCTCAGACTTCACATTCGAACATGAAATCACATACACAGTGATCGAAACTGCACTCCTCGAAACACGCTCACCTCCTCTAGGACCTTCTTTCCTCTCGGCTCGAAGAGAGTCAATGCTCTTCTATCTCCCAACCAGAAGATTTGCACCCAGAGTTCCTTCGCGCGACTTCCTCTTTATTCACTTGTCGGGAAAGTCAGAACTCGCATCTTCGTGAGCTCATGGTCTATCTCTGGGTTCTCAATCCCTGAGATCCGATGGCTTTGCTCAACACTGACTTCCTCTCGCCTTGTCGGGACTTCTGTCCTTATCGTGATCTCGTCACTCACAACACCAAGCACTCGGTTTCTCCAAACCCGATACACGAGATGCCGAAATGCCGAACTCGTGATCTCACTCCCTCACGACTTCACCACTCGCAAGATCGAATGATCCCTACCTCGACTCCCGAGGCCGAGACGCCGATACCCGAATATCGCTACCTCGCAACTTCTCTAGTCGTGAGGTCAAATAATTCCCTTACGACTCCCAATGCCCGAGACGCCGAACCTACGATGGTTTATGCCACGTGTCCTCCACTATCGTCTGTGGCCCACACTACTTACGTAGCTACTAGAATATCTCCTCTCGCTGGATCGTGACTTCCATTGCATAGATTTGGAGTCTCGCCTCACGAACTCCCGATATGTCGATCTACGAGTAGAACCAACGTTCCTTTTGATCCCGATTGACGGCTCCTACTCTCCTGAGATTTGAACCTTCTTCCGCTCCTGCATTGTAACTTCCTTGCACCCACAAGATCCCACGTTCCACGACACTTCGCGAAATCTCCTCGGAGGATTTCATCCATCCGTTTCTCCCTTGTCTAATCCACGAAATGATGAGCCGTTCTTCCATAGAACTTGTCACCCTGCGCGCAAACCTCCAGCATTCCTTGCAACCTTAAAGGCACAAATTTCTCACTTGTCCTTCGACAAAATCGAAGGTATATCCTTCCTGAGATTTTCTCCCAGCTTTCGAGTCCCTTCAGGAAACTCTTTGCACGCACTCCTTACGACAAATCTTCAAACATGACTAAGTGTCAAAGTCTTCGACCTTGTGCACTCCTGCAACAGAAATCTTTCAATCCCTTTGCTCAGAATCGCAACTCTGAGTCTTCGTCTAGCCTGTGCACGCCTTGCATGGCTCCAGTGCCTAATCTACACTTCTGAGAACTTAGAACAAAAGTTACCTCTCTCTGAACCCTTCTGTCAACGCACTCCTTGCGGATGATTCAACTGTACTCCTTGCAGGAATTCTCTGGTTCCAGATAGAGAAACAATTGAAACTAACTCCTTGTTCTCACAGACTTCAACTCAGACATGAAATCACATACACAGCATATAAAGGCAAATGTATGACAGAAATCAAACATTCATGAGAATAATATCATCCATACACAAAGAATAACACAACCATATAATTGAATCAAATATTTTCTATTAATTCAACGTCTGTACATGGGTGTTCTTCATACACTTCTTTGCATGCTCTTCTCTTCAGAATGATCTCAATGATAATCAACTAATGTTACAATGCACAATGAGGGTGTCTATATCCCGTTTCCCTCTCGCACTCTAAAGCTATCAAATATAGAATTAAGTTCCTATCTAACAACATTAAATCTATTAAATGCATCATCTACCTAATAAGGACGAGAGCTATCCACTCAAGGTCCATTACAATATACAAAGTGTGCTTTCATAAATTTCTTCATTAAAGACTCGCGCAAAAATCTCAAAGTGAAATCCAAAAAGGAATTTTGCTGGCTGGTCCAACTATCTCCTGTTTTTGCACTGGTGTGCTTGACATGGGCGATGCTCCTACATCATATTCCCTCACTTGAAAATTTTCATGGGCTCTTGTCCATGAGCTCCTGCACAGTCTACCCATGCTTTTGTATCATCGCTTCGGTCTCCCAGCTGGAATCCTCCACTGGGTGATTCTTCCACTTGACCAAATACTTGAAGTATTCTTTTCTTCTAGTCTTCTTACCCACTCGCTTGTCCAGTATGCATTCCATCTACAGCTTCTCTGCTACTGGTAATTGTTTCATTTACTGGACCACTGGTTCCTCAATTCCAGTCTCTGCCTCTCCAGCCTTGTATGGGTATAATTCTGCGATATTGAATATCAGAGATATCCTGATGCCATATGACAACTCAATATCATAAGTATTCTCTCCGAATTTTCTCAAGACCTTGCATGGCCCGATTTTTTTCATTTTCAATTTGTTGTATGTTCCCCTTAGAAACCTTTCCTTCCTCAAATGTGCTAGAACTAGATCTCCAAATTCAAACCGAAGTTGTCTACGATGCTGATCTGCTCTGCGCTTGTACTCCTGGCTTGAATTTTGCAGTCACTGCTTCACCTGACTGTGAAGTTCCTGCATCGCCTCAGCGAATTCTTCTGTACCAACACTGCTAGTCGCAGTCTGTTCTAAATCTCGCCTGAAATGGACTTTTTTCTGTACTCCGATTTACCGAATTGTTGTATGCAAACTCGGCCTATGGTAATACGCTATCCCAACTGCTATGGTTCTCTGTCACCAATCTTCTCAGCAAGTCTCCCAGACTCCTGTTTACCACTTCTGTTTTTCCATCTGTCTAAGGATGATAAGTAGAACTAAACGCTAGATTAGTTCCTAGCTTCTTCCATAGCGTCCTCCAAAAATGCCCTATTAATTTTTTGTCTCTGTCCGAAACAATACTTTTCGGCAATCTATGAAGTCTAACGATCTCTTTGAAGAACAAGTTTGTAATGTGAGTCGCATCGCTAGTCTTCTGGCATGGAATGAAATGTGCCATTTTCAAAAACCTGTCCACTACCACAAAGATGGAATCAACACCTCTTTGTGTCCTCGAAAATCCCAATACAAAATCCATGCTTATTTCCTCCCATGGCCTCTCCAGTATGGGCAATGGCTGATAAGAACCTGCATTCTTCTTTCTCCCCTTTGAATGCTCACAAATTCTGCACCTGTCCACAAACTTCTTGATGTCTGTACGCAACCCTGGCCAAAAATATGATTCGCTCAACTTCGAGAATGTTTTGTCATGGCCAAAATGCCCTGCCAAACCTCCATTGTGTTTCTCTTTCAACAGGTTCTCCCTCATGGAGAAATTTGGAATACACAGTTGATTGCCTCTAAACAACAATCCTTATTGGATCATATAATCTATCCAAGGCTCCAATCTCTCAGAAATTGGTTCTCAACTGCTTCATATGCTTCTCCAAAATCTGCATCTCCGGCGTACATGTCCCTGAGATTTTCAAAACCCAAGGTTTTGACTTGAAACTCCTGCAGCAACAAACATTTCCTGCTCAAAGCATCAACCACTTTGTTAGCATTACCTGAAATGTGTTTAATCACAAATGTGAAATTCTGCATATACTCTACCCATTTTGCATGTTTCTGATTCAACTTCTCTTGTTGAGTCACAAACTGTAATGCATGATTGTCACTCTACAAAACAAATTATTTTGTGATCAAGTAATGCCTCCACTTCTTCAACGCTTGTATTATAGCGTAGAACTCCTTATCATACGTGGAGTATTTCATCTTTGCTTCATCCAACTTCTCGCTGAAATATGCAACTGGTCTGTCTTCTTGACTTAAGACCGCTCCTATGGCATACCCACTTGCGTCACATTTCAACTGAAATGTCTTCATAAAATCTGGCAACACCAACACTTGTTGCTCTGTGATATTCCGCTTGAACAGATTGAAGCTCTTCTCATCCTCTGCTATCCAATGAAAAGTCTTATGTCGCTTCTTCATTGTATCCATCATCGCTGCGCTAATTCTACTAAAATTCCTGATGAATTTTCTGTAGAAACTAGCCAAACCATGGAAGCTTCTCACCTCAAAAATATTTCTTGGTGATGGCCAATTCTTGATCACTTCTACCTTACTTGAATCCATCTTCAATTCATTCGCTGAAATAACAAAACCCAAATAGATGAGTTGTGTCTTCATAAATGAGGACATATTTACATTAATCAAGAGCTTCTCCTGCTGTAGTTTCTTCATCACTATGGCCAAATGCTTCAAATGTTCAGCCTCTGATTTACTGTAAATCAATATGTCGTCCAAATAAACAATGAAGAACTTTTCGAAGAACTCCCTCAGGACTTCGTTCATCAACCTCATAAAGGTACTTGGCACATTCGTCAAGCCAAACGGCATGACTAGCCATTCACACAATCCTTGGTTTGTTTTGAAGGATGTCTTCCACTCATCCCCTTCCCTCATGCAAATTTGGTGGTATCCGCTCTTCAAATCAATCTTTGAAAAATATTTTTCCCCACTCAGGCAATCCATCAGATCATCCATCCTCGGCAATGGAAACCTATACCTGATGGTTATCTTGTTAATGGCTCTAGAATTAGTGCACATTCTCCAACCTCCATCTTTCCTTGGACTCAGTACCGTTGGAACGACACACAGACTTAAACTTTCCCTGACCAATCCTTTTTCCATCAAACCCTGGACTTGTCTCTTGACCTCCTCATTTTCTTGCGACGCCAACCTATATGCATCTTTATTTGGCAAACTAGCTCCTGGTATGAGGTCTATGTGATGACTCACACTTCTCATTGGTGGCAACGAATGAGGTAATTTGTCCACTATGATGTCAGCGAACTCCTCCAGCAGTTCCTGAATCTCAACTGGCAAATCATCCACTCTTGTGCTAGTCAGAACAATTCTCAGCTTTCTGACAACAAATAATTGTGGATCTTCCTTCTTCTCTACTTCTGTAAGAAGCTCCTTCCCACTCATGAGAAGTATTGTTCTTTTTACTTCTGGCTTCACCTCCTTATCCTTTATCGGAAGCAACATATGGGTTCTCCCATTCTTCTTCAGAGTATATGTATTCATTATCCCATCATGAATCACATTTCTGTCATATTTCCATGGTCTTCCCAGCAATAGATGACATACGTCCATGGGAATAACATCACACATAATATTATCATTATATCTACCTATTTTGAACTCAACCAAGCATTGTTTAGTAACAGTTACCCGGTGTCCTTTCTGTAGCCACGAAACTCTGTATGGACTTGGATGCTCAGTCGTCTCTAGCTCCATCTTTTCCACCATCTCCGTGGATACGAAATTATCAGTGCTACCACTGTCAACAATAACCTTGCACACCCTGTCCTTGGTCTTGCAAGCTATTCTGAACAGTCTGGTCCTTTGGACTGAACTTTCCACCTCCTTCTCGGGTGTCAAAAAGACTTTATGCATCGCAAGCGATCTTCCACCTTCTGCATCTTCACTCTCAACATCATGCCTCTGTGCTTCTGCGATGTGAGCTTCCCCTGCATCCTTCTTTTTCTCTGGACACTCATAAGACTTGTGCCCATTCTTCCCACATGTGAAACACGTGATAACTCCTCCTCTTCCTCTACCTCGACCTCTAGTATGAGGAAAAGTATTTGCATCAGCATAATCTCCTCCCTAATCATTTTGTTGTCCTCTCTGCTCAACATATGGCTACATCTGTGAGGTTCCACCTCTTTCAACCTTACCCTGAGGTTTCCTCCATTCCTCTTTGGGCTTCTGGAATTTCTCTTGGGCAACTGCCTTTCCTCTGGGATGACTTCTGCCTCACCCTCACTGTCCTTGCTTTCGGCTCAGCTTCTCCTTGGATTTCAGAGCCAATTGGTAAGCATCTTTCACCATTCGGATGGTTAGCATGCTTAATTCATCCTGAATGTCGTATCTTAGACCATTCAGATACCTGGAAACTTTCTCATCATCGCTCTCCCGATGACCTACTCTGATGTTCAGTCGATAGAATTATTCAGTGTATTCCTTGACTGTTATCAGTTTCTGTCTCAGGTTCTGCATTCGCCTGAACATTGTAATTTGATAGTCCCTTGGGATGAACTTCGCCTTCATATTTGCGACCATTCGATCCCATCTTTTGATCTTTTTCTTTCCTTTGCAGCGTCTGTCAGCTTGTAGCTCGTCCCACCACAATGTTGCATGTCCTTTCAAGCGCGTAACTACATGCTTGACTTTCTTATCTTCTTCCACATCTTCATAATGAAAGTATGTGTCAAGAGCTCTAATCCAATCTAGCAGCTCCTCTGTGTCCAGATTCCCCTCATAGATTGGAATGTCCATCTTGGCTTTTGCACCCATTCTGGCTATGGATTTGATCAACTGCTCGGTTGATGCATCCTCTGTTGTGACCTCTTCTTCATGTCCAGCTTCCTCTTCAACCTCGGAATCACTAAGATCCCCAACACCGACTCTGGATCTTTGTGTTGTGTCCATCTCCTCGAGCCTTACTCAGAGATCTCTCATTTACCGCTCCATTTCTGGATTTCCTGCTAGCCTACCTCTTCTTTTCACTTCCCTATCCTCTGGATCAGGTGATTTCCTTTCTCTTCTGGGCGGCATGGTGAATCTCTTTCTCTGCTACAAAAGCAAAGAATTCCCCGCTCTGATACCAAACTGATGGCAACCGCACTCCTCAGAACATGCTCACCTCCTCCAGGACCTTCTTTCCTCTTGGCCCGAAGAGCGTCAATGCTCTTCTATCTCCCAACTGGAATATTTGCACCCACAATTCCTTCGCGCGACTTCTTCTTTATTCACTTGTCGGGAAAGTTGGAACTCGCAGCTTCGTGAGCTCATGGTCTATCTCTGAGCTCTCAATCCCCGAGACTCGATGGCTTCGGTCAACACTGACTTCCTCTCGCCTTGTCGAGAATTCTGTCCTTATCATGATCTCATCACTCACAACACCAAGTGCTTGGTTTTTCCAAACCCGATACACGAGACGTCGAAACGTCGAACTCGCGATCTCACTCCCTCGTGACTTTTCCACTCGCAAGATCGAATGATCCCTACTTCAACTCTCGAGGTTGAGACACTGATACCTAAATATCACTGCCTCACAACTTCGCTACTCGCGAGGTCAAATAATTCCCTTGTCGACTCGTGATGCCTGAGATGCCGAAACTCTGATGGTTTATGCCACCTGTCCTCCACTATCATCTGTGGTCCACACTACTTACGTAGCTGTCGGAATATTGCCTCTCACTGGATCACGACTTCCGTTGCATAGATTTGGAGTCTCTCCTCACGAACTTCCGATATGCCGATCTACGAGTAGAACAAACGTTCCTCGTGATCCCGATCGAAGGCTCCTGCTCTCCTGAGCTTCGAACCTTCTTCTGCTCCTGCACTATAACTTCCTTGCACCCGCAAGATCCCACTATCCATGGCACTTCATGAAATCTCCTCGGAGGATTTCATCCGTTCGTTTCTCCCTTGTCCAATCCACAAAACGACAAGCCGTTCTTCCATAGAACTCGTCACCCTACGCGAAAATTGTGACGTTCCTTGCAACCTTAAAGGCACAACTTTATCACTTGTCCTTCGACGAACTCGAAGGTCTATCCTTCCTGAGCTTTTCTCCTAGATTTTGAGTCCCTTCAGGAAACTCTTTGCACGCACTCCTTGCGGAAAATCTTCAAACATGACTAAGTGTCGAAGTCTTCGACCCTGCGCACTCCTACAGCAAAAATCTTTCAATCCCTTTGCTCAGAATCGCAACTCCGAGTTTTCATCTAGCTTGTGCATTCCTTGCACGACTCCAGTGCCTAATCTACACTTCTGAGAACTTAGAAAAAAAGTTACCTCTCTCTGAACCCTTCTGTCAACGCACTCCTTGCGGACGATTCAACTTCACTCCTTGCAGGAATTCTCTGGTCCCAGATAGAGAAACAATTGAAACTAACTCCTTGTTCTCACACACTTCAACTGAACCATGAAATCACATACACAACATATAAAGGAAAATGTATGACAGAAACCTAACATTCATGAGCACAATATCATCAATACACAGAGAATAACACAACCATAGAATTGAATCAAAGATTTTCTATTAATTCAACGTCTGTACATGGGTGTTCTTTCATACACTTCTCTGCATGCTCTTCTCTTCAGAATGCTCTCAATGATAATCAGCTAATGTTACAATGCACAATGAGGGTGTCTATATCCCGTTTCCCTCTTGCGCTCTAAAGCTATCAAATCTAGAATTAAATTCCTATCTAACAACATTAAATCTATCAAATGCCTCATATACCTAATAAGGACAAGAGCTATCCACTCAAGGTCCATTAAAATATACAAAGTGCGCTTTCATAAATGTCTTCATTAAAGACTCGCGCAAAAATATCAAAGTGAAATCCAAAAAGGAATTTTGTTGGCTGGTCCAGTTGTCTCCTGTTTTCGCGTTGGCTCGCTTGACGTGGGCGATGCTCTTGCATCACACAGCATATAAAAGAAAATGTATGACTAGAAGAAAACATTCATGAGCATATCCACATCAATACACAGAGAATAGACACAAAACCATGAATTTGGACCAAGCTTTCTTCTATTAATCCAAATGTCTGTACATGGGTGTTCTTCACAGCTCTCTCTGTCTGCTCTATGCTCTTCTCTAGAATAATCATACAAATGCACAATGAGGGCGTCTATATCCTGTTTCCCTCTTACGCTCTACAAACTGTCTAGTCTAGAATTAAATTCTATCTACTTTACATTAACTATCTTTAAATTCCTTTCTACCTACTAAGGATGAGAGCAATCCACTCAAGGTCCATTTACAATGTACAAGTGCGCTTCATTAAATTGCCATGTTAATGTTCGCGCAACAGCTCCAAGGTGATTTCAAAATTTGTGCTGGCATTTGTCCAGCTGTCCTCCGCTTCCACGCTGGCTCACTTGATGTGGGAGATGCTCCTGCATCAAAACTCTGTAAAAAAACTTTTCTTTAAAATTATATTATAAAAAGAAATCCTTGTTACAAACTCCTAGAATTCTACTTACCACAAGATTCCCTATTTATGTCATGAGTAGAAAGGTTATAAGGAAACGTTCCCTGGACTTTGGAAAACCCCTTCCTTCCTTTAATATTTACCCATATCCATATAGGCTGCATACATAAGGGTAGTCTAACAATACAAGTGCAACTCATTTTAACTATCACAAGGCTCCAAGTTCGCGCACACGCCCAGTTGTTGATGTTATCCTAGGAAAACCTTAACTAGCTCTTATCCATAAGGTTTATCAGACCCTCGTCTAGTTTTCTCTTACCATTTCTATCTTCCATATTCTTCATACCTTGAATATTTTATCCGGATTCCTACGACATATAATCATTTTGTGTGTGTAACGAAACCTTGTCACCTTGACGAGTGATGATTCATGTCCTTCATTTGAATACCATAGCGCGATGACTCTACTCTTACTGTTGATTATATTTATTCATTTTGGTTCAAGACTGAGTTAAACTTAACTCTTTAATCACATCTATATTCTGTATCAAAAGTCTGTGTTATTGCTTCGGCTTTCTCTTGTGGCAATTTTGTACAGTTTACAAGTTAAGGGTTTCGCTATTGATTAATTATTTGTGAGAGGGAACTTATAAAACTTGTTATTGTCACTAATGATGGGCCTTCCTATTGCGAGGACCCATCAGATATTGTACTTCGAACTCTTCCCTCGACCCAAACATCAAATCAGACAACAGGTGAAGGGGAAAGGATTCAAACCTACGCATCATAAGATAAGTGTCTTTCTGGAAAGGAAATCACTGGTTTAAATTTTATTTTCTTATTGCAACTACTTTTCTTTTGTTACCTATTCCTCGAATAATGACTACTGATTACAAGATTTGTTTTCTTGTAGGGTCTCCATCTGTGCAAGTCTCAGATACCTTCCACTGCCTCCTATGCAAAAGGTATTCGGGTTCCGAACCTCTCACATCTCAGGCTAACTCTACAGGTTCTACCATCATCCAAGGAGATCATGATTCAACTAGCTCTGTTATAACTAGTTCATTGTCTATTGTAATGTTTGTTGGATTAAACCTTTGTGGTAGTTTTTCCATTAATGGCATAACGCCAATTGTTGTATATGTATTGATTCTTTGAATTTAGATCTGGTCAACTGTGTAATACACTTTTTTTTGTTCTTTAGTTATTGAAAGGTAATCCTAGCCAAGATTACTCAGAATGATCATCTATGACAAAGTGATTTTGTCTTTTGATTTCGAACACAATACTTTTTATTTATGCAACTCGACTTTGTCTTGTGCCATTGGCTTATTCCGTTACAGAAAGAAAACAAAATCCCAGAGTTTAATGGTGGAGTTATTTATATCTTCTGGTCTACTATATTTGATTTATGTTGAATGAAGTACATCGATTGTTTCTTTAACTAGAGTATTCCAACTCCTATGAATTTGATTTATAGTTGTGGTTTCATGTCTATCAAGAATTCAAGATCACTATCAATATATACATATATATACATATTTTCTTATGCAGACATTAGGTTATGGATTTCATTATAATCTCTGCCAATAGTAATTAGACATATAATTGGCTATATGTGATATATATATATATATATATATATATCATGGAAAAGAATCGGTCCGTAAAGGCTTAAATACACACTAAGTTGTAGATAATGTCCTTATTAAATTTATGACTCTGAGTTTGTAATCGCTGAAAAATACTTACTTCATATATACATATAGACTACTTTTCAATATGTTCATGTCTAGATGTTTTATACCAAAAATTTCAATGTACAGGAAATACCTCTATTATAACAGAAATCCAATTACAAAAAATGGTTACTTCTAGAATTTAATCACACCAATCCACTTGATTGTCCAAAAATAAAATCAAATGATTTCTAAAACTTTCGTATAGACTCTAATCCATTCATAAAGAGATGCTCATGAATTGATTTCGGGAATTTATTTATAAACTATTCTATCGAAAATTGGACTTCACACATTCGTATAATAGCATATTTTTTGCTCAAGTTATTGTGTCTATACAGACTAATTCACTTCACAGAGATAGAAATAATTCAATTTAGATAAAGTAAATACATTACATCATATATACTATCATTCTAATAGAGAAGGAAAAGATTACATATCTGAACTAGTTCACGGGAAGACAAAGGGAACATTCACATTCTTCCCAACCATAGAACAAGGAAGCCAAATTACTTGCCCTGATTCACCCCCTAGAGTGACCATGAATGCATGAGGGAAAACTTGGAATCTCCCCTTCAGCAATGTCTTCCTCTCTCTATATGTATTCTCCTTTCCTAACACTTAATGTTTACTGTTCATAACAACAAGTACACACTAATTCTTCCTTCCAACATACTAGACAGTGTCCTCCCTCCTCACATATGTTATTTATCGGAACAATATTTTTTCCTAAGTCTCTTTCCCTCCCTTGGGAATTTTCGCAGCTTTCTAAATCCCTGATTTTTAGGGTCTACCAATGGCCAAATCCCTAATTTTCCACTTGTAACAATCAACCCAGAGGTAGCTCCAACATATTCCCCACTCATGGAGTCATGGTCAACTGAATTTAACATGGCTATTCCATTTGTCCTCCTATAATAATTAAAACAATATTCTGTTTGCATACAAATGTCAGAGTCAAATAGCTAGTTGGGTCAAATCAGGTCTCTTCCCAACAATCATAATAATTAATTACAATTTATCAAATTTGAAATTCAGAATTGCCATAAATGGGAAAAAAAATCTAAATTCGAATTTACCAAAAATGGAATAATTTTCTAACAATTTTTGAATTTCAAAATTAATTTATTTGGGGATGTCACATGTTTTTTGTTTGGTTCATAATTCGACCTACACTTCTGCCTTTCATCATTTTGGATTAAGTTTCCATGCCATATATTCATTTCCTATTCCTTCTTTGTTGTTCATTGTTTGCAGTTTGCAAGTAAGAATGTTTTCTTATTTCTATTGGCATATTTTTCATATGTTTCTGGTTCCTTTTGTTCGTCGGCTGCAGTTTCATAATTGTTGGAGATACATATGTTGTTTACTTGTTCGGTGCTTATTCGTTGGTTTTTCGGTTGCTGGTTGTGTTTGTTTCGCTCAAGTTTACGATTTGGGGCCTTAGGTTTGCAATGGGCATATTCATACTTTTTTGTTGGTTTGATCCTTGCTATGTTCTTTTGTTTTCTTCGACTTTGCAAAGTTAGTGTTCTACGCGAACAGTTGGAGCTATTTATTTTTCTTTTATATACTATTGTTATTTTTTGGTGCTTTACAGTGTTGATCCCTTGCACCCACGAGTGGACATGAAGTTATATTATTTTCCCTGTATGGCGAGGTCGATATATTTTCTGCTGTGATATTTTTATGGTGCTTCAGTGTTGACATGATATAAAATTGTTGCATCGAAAATTGTTCGAGAAGTACATGTGAAATTGCAATAACTACTGTTTTTTTTTTTTTAAATAAAACATATGCAAGATGCACTTATAAAGCATATATGGTGAAATGTGCCCATATGAAAATACATGTTCTTTATCCTCTACAAAGACTGGTGTGCCCATGATACAATTTGTCTTGTACTTGAGATATGATATGTACAACAAAGATGCTACAAAATTATATTTCCATGTCTAGAAGCATGTCTGGGTAGTGTGCCATGAAAAAGAAAAATCTTGTATCGTGGGATCAAGAATATGTGTAGAGAATAAATAACACGTACTTCCATGGGTGGAATCATATCTGGTTACTTTTCCATGGAAAACCAAAAATTGTTTAGCTACGGCCATGCAATTTCTTAATATTTGGTGGCTTGTAATATATTTTGGGCAAGGAAAAAAAAAACATATTTACATCTATGGATGGAGAAGCACAAAGGTTGATGTTTCTTCCTATCTTTTATTATATTCATTGAGTCTCATTTAGTGTATGTGAATACTACTTGTTCAACAGTGCATATCAACTTCCATTCATGTTCAATATTTTGTGTGTTCCCACATTCAAACAAACATAATAGTTGGAGAAAACGACGGAGTCTTGACTGCATCGGTTGAGGAGGAGATAGAAAGGTACATGATTGTATTGTTATTTCATGTGTGCCATCCTAAATAATAACTTATCTTCATTACATGTCTTCTTGCATACTAACATCCATCATGTCCGTTGTATTTTTCCTGCATTACTACATTTAAACAAACAAAATGTATGGAGAGGACTATGGGCTCTTTGGTGTTAATGTAGGCGAGGAGTTGCAAAGGTGGATACCTATACTATTATTTCATATTCTAGTGTTAAGTATTTTGTTTACTGTATGTATATTTTTTGTGCTTGTTTTGTTGCACTGCAACTTTTTTTTTCCCTTCTTTTCTTAATATGGTTCTATTTTTGGGGGGTTTACCTGTATTTATATACTGCATATCTTTATGAATATTCTCATGTCAATCGTATTTTGTTTGTTGTTACATTGGAATAAATAGAACTTTTTTTCTTTCTTTTACATGTCTGTCTTCCTAGTAACTGGCCTTCATGTCCATTGTATATTCGGTGTTGCTACCTTGGAAGAAACAGGTTGGTTGGAAAGGAAGATGAATTATTCGGTGCAACAGTAGAGGGTTCTGTGGTGCAATATTTGAAAAGGTATACCAAATGTGGTAATAAATTAAATACGCAAACAGAGTGGGGGCATATAATATTAGACTAGAAAATGATGACCTGAAAGCAATGGGTTTTTCTTCCCTCCCCATTTCTACTTTTTCCATTTTCTATTATCCCTTGTTTTTTTCTAATTTCTCTACTTAGCGGTATTTTCGAAAATTCCTTTGTGCATCGGTTGGCGGACTAACGGTTTCATATTTATGGTCATGCTTTTGCCTTATTCCATACTTACCCACTTTTTTGATTGCAGGTGTCGGGCTAGCGGGTTCAATATTTCTCCCCTAACTTTCAGGGGTCCATGATATATAGATTGTGCTTCATGCCCCACCATCATGCGATGTTTATTGTTACACATTTTTCCAGTGAAAAAACTAGAGGAATAGAATTTGATTCTCGGGTCCTCATGTTTCTTGAGTATATTCTTTGACACCCTATTTCGTATTCCATCTCCTTCCACCCTGCATGTGACATTGATAACTATTATAGAAAGTATACAATGCATATTCCTGTTTAGTCCTTTTGATGTTCATCTACACATGCTTGCATCAGAAAAAGTTGGACTAGTGACATGACCATGAGCAGTTAGTCATCCCAGACATCAGCAGACTGACAAGGACAAAGGTTTGTATGTTTACCAAAAAAATATCCTCGACTATTTATTCATCTATGGCATGGTGAATATGTTGATGTCATATGTAATACATGGTTTTCAGTTCACAAGAAGTATCAACAAGTACAAGCAAGACACCGAACATAGCGCAGGTTCCATAGACTAAGAGGTGTGGTTGAAAAACTTTGGATCCATAGTTCATCAAAGCCATGCGTCTACTTGTAGACTTATGCAAGTGAAAAGAGAATACAAAAAATAAATGCACACTACCATTCACTTTAGTTTTTCCTATTCAAAAATTGTCACCAGGTCTGGAGTTGTAACACCCAAAGTACTATCAATAGAGGGATTGAACAACTGTAGAACTAGGAAAATGTTCATTAGGGACATAATGGTCATCTATAGAACCTACTTGGACAAGGAAAACAAAACTAGATCCATTATGTGTGCTGACATGACAGACAGAGAGGCCATGATGAAAGTGACACTAACTATTCCTACACAACTTGTCTAGAGACATGCAGAAAAGATACTCCTTGGTAATGGGATATCCATTAAAAATTTTAATATATTGCCCAAAATAGTATATGACTATGGTGATTGTGATTGGATTATTTCACTGAATGAAACAAGTATTGTGGGAAAAAATCTTGTTGTTTGTTAAGAATATCGTTTTTTCCCAAACACGACTATCAGCCAGATTTCACAGAACAATGATATTTACCCAATTGGAACCATTGGCGTAGCTGTCAAACTGGCATGAAAACTTGGCTCGCAACACATTCTCCATACAAATTATGGAGAGTCGGACAACGACAAGGCAATGGTATCGTTTTCCATATCTAGTTTTGTCTTTTACTTTTGCATGCACATGTATCTCGTGTAAGTTACAAAAATATTGCATTGTTCCATCTTGCAGCTGCAATTGTTCGTTACCTATTAAATTTTTTTTTTGGTCAATGGAACAACATTTGCATAAAGGAAAGTTTCCTCTTATGCTCTTCAAAAATATAACAAAGAAAAGGGATGTTAGAGAAAGGATCTTTCGGACAACCCAAGAAACATTTGTAACATATTTGCGGGTAGACATAGTACAGGATCTAAAGAAACTAGCTAGTTCTACAATTGTTGTGCGTATACATCCACAAAATCATCCTTGGTTTGCTTATACAAATATCCTTCACCAAATTTATGCAGCTTGTTTTCTTTTATTTTTATATTTTAGGGGGCGGGGGCACAGTTATAACGCCCCATATTTAGGCTTTAGGTAGTTAGAACCTTGATCTTTCTCATCTTAGTAATTCATTTCTTAAACAACTATTTGGACTCAACAATGTTGATATAGACATTTGACAAGTGTACATCTTGACCTATTTATGTGTTGCATACTATTATTTTCATTGTTATATGCTCATGATGATGATAACTCTTTGATTTATTTAAACATGCAAATTAAGATATGAAATTTAGGTACATGGATATCGACTCAAATTTATGTTATGAATGCATAACAAAGGCAAGCCATGATTAAAATACACATAGATTTATTAATTGAATGCCAATACGGATATGGATTCTTATATGAAATTATGATGTATATGCATAGGTATGAGTTATTGATGAACTAACCTACAGGTTGATGAGCTATGTGATAGCCAAATGACTACAATGATGAGGTAATGTGGATGTCATAGACATCAAGAATATAATGTATGTTATAAGTTGTACTTATGGTTTAATTTATGGTTTCAAATATTGCTATGATCTGTGGTAAGTGTGGTTTTGACAGGACACACGACTTTCCCAGAGTGGATGTTTGATGACGTGACTCTAAGAATAGTAGCTGCACAGTATGTATTGATGTAGGGTGTTGACCCTAGTTCTATGAGGAGGGGTGGAGGTATTTCCCACCATTTATCCTCCAAAACCTAGAGTCGTGGGAAGGCTGTGTGAAGTCACGCTCCCCTAGACGTGTGATGACGACTGCTAGTTACCTGTTGGGGAAGCTTGGTCGAGATGTATGAAACTTCCACTTATGGGTTCTATCTGGAGTTAGGTCAATATAGTTGATGCTCCACCTTAGTCCAACATAGGAAATGATAGGATGGAAGATGGAAGTAGGTTAGGAAGGAAGGATGCTTTGATGTTAGTTGAGAATATTGATTAGGGATTAGAGATGCCACTATTGTTTACTCACTTGGTTCCTACCATGTTTAAAACCCTCTTTTATTTCCTAGTGATATTTTTAAGTGTGGCAATAATTTATTGATGAATTGGTGCAATTTAGTTTGTTAATATTATTAAATGATGCATTACTTGATCTGTTGTTCTACATGTCTTGGTGATCATATAGGAACTATGCACTAGAAGAAATGATTATTTATCATTAGTGCATGCATGAGATATGTGTCCGCTAGCTACGCACACATACCCTACCCATGTACACTAGTATAATTATTAATGTAAATTATTAACTATTTAATTGAATGTTTATTGAATATGTAAATTATATTGCATACAAATATCTAGAAGCATTAAATACTTTCTTGAATTTGATAGATGGTGGGTATGATGAATTAAATGAGCATGGTGGAGTGTTATGTACATTTAAGGGAAAATTATCAAATAACATGTATTATATAGCATGAGAATAAATACTTTGTTTTATTTATTATTATTTAATGCAAGTCATTTATATTTAGTTTTATTTTAATATTTTCCCAAAATATCTAGATAAGGGAGGTTGATGGATAATAATGAGGGTGGTTGAGGAGACTTGGGGAAGTGTGTATGGAAACTTTATAAATAGGAAGAAAAAGTAGAGAGGAGGAGAGGATAGAGAGGTTTGAGCATGATGAGAGGTTGTGAAATTCTTGGAAGATATAATTCTTGTGATAGTTTTCTTTGAGCATTTGTGCTTTGTTGTTCTTCGAGTCACGGGCACAGAGGGCCAAGAAACTGAAAGGTTTCTTGGGGCTAGGAAGATGGCTAGGCTCCTAGTTGGTAGGGAGGATTCCGTTGTTTCACTTTGGGAAAGCGGGAAAATAATGCTTGGAAGCGCCTAGGACTACATTGCAATTGATGAGCTTCGACAAACTAAGGAAGAGGTATTTTTCAGTGGTATTTTTTTATTGATATTTTGGATATACTTATGTTTTAATTTCTTAATATTAAATTTAACCTACTACTTAGTTCATCATGTTATTTAGATTTATCATCAAGAAGATGTAAAAGAAATGTGTAAATAAAAAAAAAAAACAATGAAATCATGCTAAAACAAAGTTGTTAATGTGTAAGTATTTAAATGAATGGTTAATTGTTTAACATCCTTGATGGATGCTACAACAGTTGTGTATTATAATGTTCAATGTATTAATTTCTATGTTCACATTTCCAGACTGAAGGTGGTTTGGTTGCAGCGAATGCTTAGTCGACCCCCTTTGAGCCCGTGTGTGCAAAATGCAACTCTCTTGGTTCTTCTTCTTCATTGATAAGTGGTGGTACGATTGATTGTCTGCATTGCATTTCAAAATGTCCATATATATATGGCCATTGTCTCAGTGCTACCATCGAAACCGTGGGAAACACAATCATGCATTATACAATTAGTCAGCCTTTGTTACAAGATTTGCTTCCTAGGTTGGCAGAATTGTCGTATGAAGCATACCTATAGAAAAAGGAAAGCACTGTCTACATATTGTGTGACTTTTAGATACACAACATATTTACATTAAATGAGGACAATGCAATATTTCATATTTGCTAAAGAAGGAAAAAAAAATATCAAGCTTTGGTGGGAAACGAAAATATCTCCTATCTCTATAATATTTCTTCAACAGCCAGATGAATGTTTGTTGGACATGTTTACTTAAGATTCCATGCGCATAAGATTGTTTTGTCAAAAAATGGGAAGCATGGCATCAAACCAAATATATCCCATGGCCCCAACTATTTTCTCATGGGAACATATACCAAATGTAAGAGAGCCAATGTCGTGATGTCTTTTCTTTGTGTATCAAATTGTTTGATGCAAAGGTTGATGCGTGCTGCTCTATGGAACCTTGTGGGATATTTCTTGCAGCCTGTTTGGAGTTTGTTTGGTTCTTGGTTGTATGCTTCGTCTGTCAATTTTTATATCGCGGAATTCCGAGTGTTGTTTGGAGGACACAGAACAATAGATTTTCAATTTTTTACCCAGCTATCCTGCAAGTCCGCCTATCAATTTGTAATGCATTGTATAAGTGCATCATTTTGTATCTCAAGTGCATCATTATAGAATCAATTAGAATCAAGAATATATTAAATTCCATGTTCTACTATCAATGAGCTTGGTAAAATTAATCTCCTGGAATAATTTGAAATAATTCAAATTGCTCGTTGTTATGCTTGCAGTGATAGAATTTTAAAAAGATTTGTTTTGTTTCCTTAATTTTTATTTAAATAGGAGATTTAACATCCTTTGATAATTTTATGTAATTAAAATGTACAATATCAATATTTAATATTAATAATTTACTATTTGAAAATAATGTTTTTAGATAATGTTAGATAGTTGACAGGAATGACCATCCCTAAAAAATTGCACTCTTGAGCCTGCCAGTCATGGAGTCCATCTATAAATTTTTATATCGTAGAACTCCAAGTTCTGTTTGGAGGAAATAGAACAATAGAAGTGAAATGTTGAGCCAGCCAGCCTGCAAATCTACCTATCAATTTGTATATTGCGGAACTCTGGGTGTTATTTGTAGGACACAGAACAATAGAGGCCCAATTTTCAACCCGCCAACCCGAGAACCTGCGCTCCAAAAACATGGCTAGGTATGGAATGAGGGACCTGTACATGCTCTATAAAATATCATGTCCATAGTTTATAAAAGTACATATTCAGTTTGTATTACTCGTTTCTCAAAATATTTCTAGGTGCAGAAGTTAACGGATACACGTGTTAATATTTCCACTTACTTTTATATCACCAGCCCGACCGAGCACTTCCCCGTTTCATATTGTACAAACATTTTGAATGGCGAATTTCTGAATATGTGGGTTATTCTTTCAAATAAGATATTTAAAATCCTTCAGTAATTTTATGTAATTAAATTGTACAATATTAATATTTAATATTAGAAATTTAGTATTGAAAATAATGTTTTTTAGATAATGTTTTATAGCTGATAGGGATCACCATCCGTAAAAAAATCGCAATCTTAAACCTGCCATCCCTGGTGAGTTTGTCAATTTGTATATCACTGAAATACGAGTGTTGTTTGGAGGACACGGAACAATAGATGTGCAATGTTGAGCCAACCAATCTGCAGGTCTTCCTATCAATTTGTATATCATGAAACTCTGGGTGCTATTTGTAGGACATAGAGCAATAGAGGCCCAATTTTGAGCCCTCCATCCTAAGAACCCACGATCCAAAAGGTGACTAAGTATGGAATGCGGGATCCGTACAAATATCAATATTTAATATTAATAATTTAGTATTTGAAAATAATGTTTTTAGATAATGTTAGATAGTTGATCAGGCTATCCATCTGTAAACAATCACAATCTTGAGCCCACTAGTCCCAGAGTTTGTATGTAAATTTCTATATCGTGGAACTCCAAGTGTTGTTTTGAAAACATGGAACAATATAAGTGCAATGTTGAGCCAACAAGACCGCAGGTCCGCCTGTCAATTTGTATATCGCGGAACTGTAGGTGTTATTTGTAGGACACAGAACAATAGAGGCTAAATTTTTATCCCACCAACCTGAGAACCCGTGATCCAAAAAAGTGGCAAAGTACGGAATGAGAGATCCATACATGCTCTATAAAATCTCATGTCGATACTTTATAAAAGTATACATTTAGTATGTATTACTCGTTTATCACCAAAAATGAAATTCTATTGTTTTGTTTCCTGCAAAAAACACATGGAGTTCCGTGATATACAAATTGACAGATGAAGCATACAACCAATAACCAAGTAAACTCGTTGATCGTATTCCTTAATCGTCGCTTTCTGTGCCTTCCACCTTCGCACTTCTTTCCAACTATATATCTTGGTAGGAAATGGGATATTTGTTGCAGATGTGAATATATTATCCCTTCTGTGACATCCCCCAAAAATAAAATATTTTTATGTGCTGGAAATTTATTTCCATTTCTGGCAAATTCGAATCTGGAATTTTTTTTCCATTTATGGCAATTCCAAATTTCGAATTTAATAATTGTATTTAATTATTGTGACTATTGGGTAAAGATCTTTTTGGACTGAGTTAACTATTTGACTATGACACTTGTATCACAATATAATATTTATATTAATTGTAGGAGGACAAATGGAACAACCATGTTAAAATCAGCTGACCATGACTCCATGAGTGGAGAACATTTGGAACTGCCTCTAGGATGATTATGAGAAATGGAAAATCATAGATTTGGCCACTGGAAGCCCCTAAAAATTAGGGATTAAGAGAGCTGCGAAAATCCGCAAAGGAGGGAAAAAGACCCGGGCAAAAATTGATAAATAGGATATGCGAGGAGGCAGGACGCTGCCAAGTATGCTTGGAAAGGATTGTGAGTCCTCTTGTTGTTATGAGAACTTTCGAGAAAGTGTGAGGCAAGGGGATAATTGCTGAAAAATTTGAAATGTTGTTGAGGAGTCTCCAAGTTCGCCCTCATGGATTCATGGTTAGGTTAGGGGGTGAACTGGGCAAGTGATTTGGCTGCCCTGTTCTACGGTTGGGAGGAATGTGGTTGTTCCCTTTGTCTTCCCATGGATTGGATTAAGATATGTTGATATACCCCTATATATTATGAATGGCTATGTTTTATTGATGTCATGTATCTATTAAATCCGAACTGGAATCAATTATATTCTTTGTTTTGAATGGTTTGATATTTGATGCATTGTATTTGATTAAAACGGAACTGTAACGTTTCCCTTTTTTTCTGTTCATTGTGAGAAATATATGTGAAGAAAATCCTTATTTATATAGTTGTAATACATCTACAGGAATGTTCACATCTATATGCTTAGGTATAGTTATTTGTTGTGGAAGATGAAGTCCTTTCGTAGTTAAAATTTATCTATCACTGCGAAGTTCGTAATAAACATCCAAACTCTAGAAAAGTGTTCCTCCTGTGAGTAAAATGCTAGATGGACGCACCTGTAATTTACTTTTCTATAAGTAAGTAAGGAAGGGAGGAGATTAACGTCAACGGGGTAGGTCCTCTCGGTATTTAAAACCCCAGGAAATCCCCCGGAACATCAATTCTAACTACCAAACTCTGAGGGAATGATATTCTTATTCATGTATTTACCTAGATGCCCAGATCTAGTACTGGTGACATTTAATGCATTGACTAAAAATGGTTCTAAGTGAATTAATAGGATTTACCTTTTACAGAAACTGTTACCCTATTCTAGATTATATGTGTATGAAACGCAAAAGTTAGACCTTCGGAATTTTGATAGGTAAATGGACATTGAATCCTTCTACACCTGTTGTCTCACAGAATGGAAGTAAGAACACTAGCTAAGGATAAAATATCAAGGAATTTTGAATATTAATTTGAGAATTACAGTAGAGGTAGAATACTCTCTTCCTTTGTGTTTTCGATTGATTTCTTGCTTTAGATTTTCTACAGAAAGAGTTTGTAATCTCTAAACCAACTTTTCCTTGTCACGGTTTCGGGGTTGTTACATATGAGGTTGGGGAACTTGAACTCACGAAGTTCTGAAACCCAAAACCCTGAAGAACTAGTCCAACCCTTTCCACTTTTTGCAATTTCGGGATTTGTTATGTATTGACGTTGGCGATTGTACTTGCGAAACCATGAACTCCAAAATCCCAAAGTGCCGGTCACTTTTCACAAATTTCGGGAGTTGTTGTGTGATGATGTTGGTTTCAGTACTCACAAAACCTTGAACTTCGAAATCCCAAAATGCAGGTCACTTTTCACAAATTTTGGGAGTTGTTGTGTGATGATGTTGGTTTCTGTACTCACGAAACCTCGAACTCCGAAATCATGAAGCGTTGGTCACTTTTCGCAATTTCGAGAGTTTTTGTGTGATGATGTTGGTTTATGTACTCGCAAAACCCTAAATTCTGAAATCCCGAAGTGCTGGTCAGTTTTCGTAATTTCAGGAGTTGTTGTGTGATAGTGTTTGGTTCCTATACTCGTGAAATCCTGAAACCCCGAAGTACAGGTTCCACCTTGAGTTTTCGCTTTTTGAAGGTTTGTACTTATTGATCTATGGACATTGGAGTTGTGAAGTTTCGAGCCCAGAAAACCTGAAGCATGGATCCCACCTTTCTTTTCCGCATTTTGGAGGTTTGGACATGTTGATGTTTGGGAACTTGATCTCGCGAGGATTCTGAACCCCAAAACCCCGATGTGCGAGTCCCACTTCTTTTTTCATGATTGAGAAATTGTTGCATTTTGAAGTTTTGGCTTTTGAATTCGTGACATTCCTAACCCCAAAACCCCGAAGTACTGAGGCCACAGTCTTCCAGTCCCTTTTTTATTTTTCATGTTTTTGGGAAATAGCGTGGCCCCTTTTGTTTTGAGTGTTCGGCATTGGAAAATCGTTGAAACCCGTTCGATCATTGTTTTTTCACAAAAACTGTAGGAACAGGGTAGGAGTTATTGGTTATATGAAAAACTCTAATACGGTAAGGAATGGACTGGTAGAATCGATGGAGAATCTTCATCCGAGATAGAGACAGGATAGAGATAATAGATAATCCTTATAATTCACTGTGTGTAGATTGTGACAAGTACAAAATTTGTTGCATAGGAAGGTTTTAAACTAGTTACACAGGTTTCTTGCGTGAATTATTTTTGAGTGCTACTTTCCATGAAGACATGCTCCTTTAAGTATTTCGAACTTTTCATGATTAGTTTATGGACATAAATAAATCTTACCTTCTCTTAAATTTCTGAGCTTAAACAAAATGGAATTAGATATTGAATTTTTTTTTGTGGTGATTTTTGAGGTTCATTACATATGGTATCAGAGCAAAAGTTACAACACTAGGCCTGAACAGGGCCACATTAATTGCTTAGTATATATTATGATTTATGAAAAAACTAATAAATCTTGTGTATTACAAACAAAAAGCTTTTATGTTTTGTGTTAAATAATGGCAGCACAAGAAGGTGCAGAAATCAGGATGGAAGGGAAACTGCATCACTGACCTCCTGGAGATCCAATATAGAACAGTGATGGAAGCTCACCCATGGAGGTGTTGGAAACAATGACGAACCTTATTGTTGAACTATAGGTTTTCAAGGCCAACAATGAAAAATTGAAGAAGACATAGCAGGAACAACAAGATATAAATGAAGTCCTATTGCGTAGTATAGTAGCCAAGAAGATCCCAAAAGATGATAACCATGAGGAAGAGGTCAGAAAGAGGGCCTCCAAGAATTCTGGTGTGAAAAAAGAAAAAGGAGAAAGTTCATCTGAAGGGATACCTTAAGCTGAAGACAAAACCATACCAGACAAAAAAATAAAACAAACAGACCACCTTGAAGGAGAATTAAAAAATATTAAACCAGCTACTTTTGACAGAGAATCTAGGACAGGAGAAGAATTTGAGGCATGGTTGTTGGAAATAAAAAAAATACTTCCAGATCTACAACTATTCCAGCAACATGAAGGTCAAAATGGCCATCTATAATCTGAAGGGGAAGGCTAGCATTTGGTGGCAGGACCTGAAGTTGGCCAAGGGCCTAAAGGAGAAATAGTTGGAATGGTCCGACTTTAAGAAGTATTTCAAGAAACAATACCTTTCTGAAAGCTATTATGAAAGGAAGACAAAATAATTTTACGAATTACAACTCGGACAAATGAAAATGAAGGACCTTATAAATGAGTTTTTGAAACTATTAAGGTTTGTACTGTACATACAGGAGGACAAGGTAAAGATCCAATGATTCTTAAGTTTTTTACCACAAGCCTATCAGGACAAAATTGAGTTTGACAACCCTAAATCCTTGAGTGAGGTATTCAGGAAAGCATGAATGTGCTATGACGAGAATAAACAACGGGTAGAGTTTCGCAAGACCTGGAAGGATAAGAAGCAAGATCGAACGAACCAGTGGAAGAAGGGATACCAGCCAGCTCCTTATCAGAATGCAGCAAAAATTTTCCCAAGGAAGGATTTTCACTCCAATCATCCGAATACGCAACGTAGCGATAAACAGGTAAACCAGGGAATGAATAAGTTTGGGGAAAACTCCCACGAGCTATTAAAGTGTTGGTAGTGTGGAAAGCCTCATCTAAGGAGGAATTGTCCAGGTTTCATTACAACAAACAACACTGCTATCCACAATTTGTAGGAAGCCTCGACAGTGGGAGACATGGGCAGAAGTCTGCATCGGATAAATGCAACCATAGATGCTCGACAAGCTGACAACTAATCCTTGGTGTTAGAAATCAAAGGTAAAATCTATGACACTCGAATATCTATTTTAATTGACCCTGGAGCTATGTTAAGTTATATTACTCCCGATGTAGTAGAGTTGAATAAACTTAAGAAACAAATGCACAAAAAATATTGGCTTGTACAACTAGCAACAGGTGCTAAAAGAAAAGTAGTTAACTTTATTTTTGATCTTGAGTTCATCTTAGATGGTCAAAATATAAGGACCAATATGAACATCCTACCCCTAGGATCTTATGATGTGATTATTGGGATGGATTGGTTGGAACAACACAAAGCAATACTAGACTGTTATACAAAGATACTTAGCTACAAAGATAATTTTGGCACTGTTAGAACAACCCAAGGCATACCAAAACATGTGTCAATCATACAAGTTTCATAGATGTAATTCAAGAAATGTATTATAAAGGGATGTCAAGTTTACACCATCCAAGTGACGAATCTATTAGAAAAAGAAGATAAGCCCAAGTTAGAAGACTTTGTTGTCCTATATTAATTCAGAGACATTTTTTTTGATGAGATACTAGAATTGACTCCTAGGAGAGAAATAGATTTCTCCATAGACTTACTACCCAGATCAGCCCCCATCTGAAAACAACCCTACGGAATGAGTTCACAAGAACTGACAGAATTAAAAAATACAATTACAAGAATTGTTGGACAAAGATTATATCAGACCAAGCGTCTCACCATGGGGAGCACTAGTCCTCTTTGTGAAAAAGAAAGATGATACTCTAAGACTATGTATAGATTATAGAAAAATGAACAAACTAACCATTAAGAACAAATATCCCTTACCCAGGATAAATGATCTGTTCGATCAAGTTGGTGGGGCCAAGATCTTCTAAAAGTTGGATTTACGATACGATTATCATCAAGTTAGGATAAAGGACAAGGACATAAACAAAACAACTTTTCATACAAGATACAGACACTACGAGTCTGTAGTCATACCTTTCGGACTCACTAATGCACCAACCACATTTATGTTCTTGATGAACAAAATTTTCAGCCAGTACTTAGACAAGTTCATTGTTGTATTTATCGACGATATTCTGGTCTATTCTAAAATGGAGGAGGAACATGATGAACACTTAAGAATAGTTCTTTAAACACTAAGGAAACACAAACTATACCCAAAATTCAGCAAATGTGATTTTTATCAAAAAGAAATACAATATTTAGGATATGTCATTTCCTGGGAAGGTATTGTCGTAGACCCAAAAAAGATAAAAGCCATTATGGAATGGCCAGTGCCTAAGAATGTGGAAAATATCCAGTCATTCATGGGAATCATCGGATATTATCACAGATTTATAGAAGGTTTCTCCAAGATAGACTACCCTATCACGTCATTACAAAAGAAAGGGACCAAGTTTAACTGGTCACAAAAGTGTCAAGACATTTTTAACAAGCTAAAATAATTATTGACATCAGCACCCATTTTGAAGGTAGCAGACCCAGATAAAGACTTCATAGTATGCGTTGATGCAAGTAAAGAGGGACTAGGTGGTGTTCTAACTCAGGAAGGGGACGTTGTTTTTTATGAGTCCCGGAAATTAAAAGAACATGAGAGAAATTATGTCACTCATGACTTAGAATTGGAAGCAGTAATACATGCCTTAAAAATGTGGCGACACTATATAATGGACAAAAAATTCTTACTATTGACAGATAATAGCGGGGTGAAATATTTGTTTAGCCAACCAGACCTTAATGCAAGACAAGAAAGGTGGCTAGCCTTTTTGAGCGAATTCGACTTCGAGGTCAGACATATCAAGGGTAAGGAAAATAAAGTAGAAGATGCTTTAAGCCGCAGAATCCATGGGTTATTTGAGATAAATATCAGTAGGGAAGAAAGTGATCTCGAACAAAGAGTAAGAACGACAAGTGTTAATGATGGACATTACACTAAGATGATGGCACAATTTCAAAATAGTATTGAAAACTCAGATAAACTAGATATAAGTATCGAAAAGAAGGGACTATTAAGATTTAAAAATAGACATTACGTACCAGATTCAACGAAGCTTAAATTAACTATTTTGGATGAAGTGCATACGAAACCATATTCTGACCATCCAGTTTACCAAAAAACAATAACAACACTCAGAAAACTATTTTACTAGCCTAACATGAAGGATTAAAAAATAGAGTACTTGGCTAGGTGTCAATATTGTCAGCAAGTTAAGGCCGAACATCAGATTCTAGCTGACCTATTACAACCATTACCAGTACTGGAATGGAATTGGGAGACCATATCAATGGACTTTATAACAGGTTTGCCTAAAACTCAGAACCAAAATGATTCAATCATGTTTGTAATCGATAAACTCAGTAAGTCCGCACACTTTATTCCTATAAAGTCTACTTTTAAAGCTATTAATATGGCTGAAATATTCATGAAAGAAATTTTGAGACTGCATGGTATTCCTAAAATGGTGATTTCAGATAAAGACGTAAAATTCACATCCGCTTTTTGGAAGGAATTGTTTGCAGGGATAAATACTAATTTGAATTTCAGTACGAGTTATCATCCACAAACAGATGGACAGATTGATATGACAAACCAAATCATAGAGGATATGATCTACATGTATGTAAGAACAAAGTCGAGCAAGTGGGAAGACTATCGACACTTAGTAGAATTTGCATATAACAATGGGTACCAAACTTCGACTAAGTTGAGCCCTTTCGAAATACTCTATAATAGAAAGTGTACAAATCCAATTAGCTGGGATAAGCCGACTGCAAACTCATGTTTGGACCAGATATTCTCCAAGAAATGTAGAACATGGTAAGGAAGGTACAACCGAACTTGAAAGAAGCACAGGATAGACAAAAGATCTATGCGGATCAAAAAAGAAGACACTTGGAATTTCAAGTGGGAGACCATATTTATTTTAAGGTCAAAGCCCGAAAAATATCGCTGAAGTTGGGGAACTATGCCAAGATGGCACCCAATTTTTGTGAGCCCTTAGAGATACTAGCTCGAATTGGACCCGTAGCATATCAACTTGCACTTCTAGCTAATCTAAGAATTCATAATGTATTTCATGTTTCCTTGTTGAAAAAGTATATTCATGACCCTACTCATATGATTGATTGGAAATTGGTGTAGGTGGAACCCGAAGGCGAGTTCTAGGTGGAACCCCTATGCATTATGGATTGAAGAGAAATAACACTTCGGAACAGAGCCATCGCTCAAGTAAAGGTGCAATGGAAGCACTTTAGTCCTGAGGAGGCCACCTGGGAATTGGAGCGATATTTGCAGAAATATCATCCAATCCTATTCTAGGAAAGGAATGAACACTAAGTACAGTGTTTTACTGAAGGGGGAAAGGATGTGACATCCCCCAAAAATAAAATATTTTTATGTGCTGGAAATTTATTTCCGTTTTTGGCAAATTCGAATATGGAATTTTTTTTCCATTTATGGCAATTCTGAATTTCGAATGTAATAATTATATTTAATTATTGTGACTGTTGGGAAGAGATCTGTTTGGAATGAACTAACTATTTGACTATGAGACTTATATCAAAACATAATATTTATATTAATTGCAGGAGGACAAATGGAACAACCATGTTAAAATTAGCGGACCATGGCTCCATGAGAGGGGAACATGTTGGAACTGACTCTAGGCTGATTTTGAGAAGTGGAAAATCAGAGATTTGGCCACTAGAATCCCTTGAAAATTGGGGATTAAGAGAGATACAAAAATCCCCAAAGGAGGGAAAAAGACACGGGCAAAAATTGATAAATAACATATGCGAGGAGGCAGGACGCTGCCAAGTATGCTGGGAAAGGATTGTGAGTCCTCTTGTTGTTATGAGCACTACCGAGCAAGTGTGAGGAAAGGGGATAACTGATGAAAAAATTGGAATGTTGCTGAGGAGTCTCCAAGCTCTCCCTCATGGATTCATGGTCAGGTTAGGGGGTGAACTGGGCAAGTGATTTGGCTGCCCTGTTCTACGGTTGGGAGGAATGTGGTTGTTCCCTTTGTCTTCCCACGGATTGGATTTAGATATGTTAATATACCCATCTATATTATGAATGGTTGTGTTTGATTGATGTCATGTATCTATTAAATCCGAACTGGAATCAATTCTATTCTCTGTTTTGAATGGTTTGATATCTGATGCATTGTATTTGATTAAAATGGAACTGTAACGTTTCCCTTTTTTTCTGTTCGTTGTGAGAAATATATGAGAAGGAAATTCTTATTTATATAGTTGTAATATGTCTATGGGAATGTTCACATATATCTACTGAGGTATAGTTATTTGTTACGAAAGATGAAGTCCTTTTGTAGTTAAAATCTGTCTGTCGCTACGAAGTTCGTAATAAACATCCAAACTCTAGAAAATTGTTCCTCCTCTAAGTAAAATGCTATATGGACGCACCTCTAATTTAATTTTCTATAAGTAAGTAAGGAAAGAAAAGGAGGAGATTAATGTCAGTAGGGAAGGTCCTCTCAGTAGTTAAAACCCCTGGAAATCCCTCGGAACATCAATTCTAACTACCAAACTCTGAGGGAATGATATTCTTATTCATGTATTTACCTAGATGTCGAGATGTAGTACTGGTGACATTTAATGCATTGATTAAAAGAGGTTCTAACTGAATATAATAGGAGTTACATTTACAGAAATGGTTACCCTATTGTACCCCTTTTGTAGATTATATGCGTATGAAACGTAGAAGTTAGAGATTCAGAATTCTGATAGGTAAACGAACATTGAATCCTTCTACCCATGATGTCTCACAGAATGGAAGTAAGAACACCGACTAAGGATAAAAGATCATGGAATTTTGAAGATTAATGTAAGAATTATAGTAGAGGTAGAATACTCTCTTCCTTTTCATTTTCAATTGATTTCTTGCTTTAGATTTTCTACAAAAAGAGTTTGTAATCTCTAACCCAACTTTTCCTTGTCATGGTTTCGGGGTTATTACATGTGAGGTTGGGGCACTTGAAATCATGAAGTTTTGAACCCTGAAACCCTGAAGCACTATTCCAACCCTTTCCACTTTTCGCAATTTCGGGATTTGTTGTGTATTGAAATTGGTGCTTGTACTCGCGAAACCCCAAACTCAGAAATACCGAAGTGCCGGTCATTTTTCGCAAATTTCGGGAGTTTTTGTGTGATGATGTTGGTTTCTGTACTAACGAAACCTTGAACTCTGAAATCCTGAAGTGTCGATCACTTTTCGCAAATTTCGGGAGTTGTTGTGTGATGATGTTGGTTTCTGTACTCGCAAAACCCTAAACTCCGAAATCCCAAAATGCTGGTCACTTTTCGCAATTTCGGGAGTTCTTGTGTGATGATGTTGGTTTCTGTACTCGTGACACCCTGGACTCTAAAATCCCGAAGTGCTGGTCACTTTTCATAATTTCGGGAGTTGTTGTGTGATAGTGTTTGGCTCCTATACTCGCGAAATCCTGAAACCCCGAAGTACAGGTTCCACCTTGCCTTTTCTCTTTTCAGAGGTTTGTACTTATTGATATATGGAGACTGGAGTTGTGAAGTTTCGAGCTCCGAAAACCCGAAGCATGGGTATCACCTTTATTTTTCTCATTTCGGAGGTTTTGATATGTTGATGTTCAGGAACTTGATCTCATGAGGATTTCGAACCCCGAAACCCCGATGTGCGGGTCCCACTTCTTCTTTCGCAATTCGGAAATTGTTTCATTTTGACATTTTCACTTTTGAAGTCACAGGATTTCGAACCCTGAAACCTTGAAGTACTGAGGCCATGGTCTTCCAATTCATTTTTTCTTCTTCGCATTTTTGGCAAACAACGTGGCCCATTTTGTTTTGTGTGTTCGACACTAGAAAATCGCCGAAACCCGTTCGATCACTATTTTTTCACAAAAACTGTAGGAAAAGGGTAGGAGTTATTGGTTATATGAACAACTCTAATACAGTAAGGACTGGACTAGTAGAATCAATGGAGAATCTTCATCCGATATAGAGATAGGATAGAGATAATAGTTAATCCTTATAAGTTACTGTGTGCAGGGCGTGACAAGTACATAATTTGTTGCATAGGAAGGTTTTAAACTAGTTACACAGGTTTTTTGCATGATGTATTTTTGAGTGCTGCTTTCCTTGAATATATGTGCCTTTAAGTATTTCAAAATTTTCATAATTAGTTTATGGACATAAATAAATCTTACCTTCTCTTAAGATTATGAGGTTAAACGAAACAGAATTAGATGTTGAAATTTTTTTGTGGTGATTTTTGAGGTTTATTACATATGGTATCAAAGTAGAAGTTACAACACTGGGCCTGATCAGGGCCTTATTAATTGCTTAGTATATATTTTGATTTATGAAAAAACTAATAAATCTTGTGGATTACAAACAAAGAAAATTTTTGTTTTGTGTTAAATAATGGCAGCTCAAGAAGGTGCAGAAATCAGGATGGAAGGGAATCCATAGCAAGGACCTCCTAGAGATCTGAGACAAAACAGTGATGGAATCTCACCCACAGACGTGTTGGAAAAAATGAGGAACCTTATTGTTGAACTACAGGTTTTCAAGGCCGACAATGAAAAATTGAAGAAGGCACAACAGGAAAAACAAGAGATAAATGAAGTCCTGCTGTGTAGTATAGTAACCAAGAAAATCCCAAAAGATGATAACCATGAGGAAGAGGTCAGCAAGAGGACCTCCTAGAATTCTTGTGGGAAAACAGAAAAAGGAGAAAGTTCATCTAAAGGGACACCTTCAACTGAAGACAAAACCATACCAGACAAAAAAATAAAAGAGACAAACCACCTTGAAGGAGACTTTAAAAAGATTAAACCAACTACTTTTGATGGAGAATCAAAGATAGGAGAAGAAGTTGAGGGATGGTTGTTGGACATCAAAAAAATACTTCCATATCTACAACTATTCCAACAACATGAAGGTCAGAATGGCCATCTATAATCTGAAGGGGAAGGCCAACATTTGGTGGCAGCACCTGAAGTTGGCCAAGGTCCTAAAGGAGAAACAGTTGGAATGGTCTGACTTTAAGAAGTATTTCAAGAAACAATACCTTTATGAAAGATATTATGAAAGGAAGATGGAAGAATTTTACGAATTATGACTCGGGCAAATGACAATGGAGGACCTTATAAATAAGTTTATGGAACTATTAAGGTTTGTACCATACATCTGGGAGGACAAGGTAAAGATCCAACAATTCAGCGATGCAATTCAAGAAATGTATTATAAATGGATGTCAAGTTTGCGCCATCCAAGTGACGAATCTATTAGAAAAATAAGATAAGCCCAAGTTAGAAGACTTTGCTTTCCTACGTGAATTCAAAGACATGTTTGTTGATGAGATGCCAGAATTACTTTCTAGGAGAGAAATATATTTCTCCATAGACTTACTACCTGGATCAGCCCACATCTCAAAATCACCCTACCGAATGAGTCTACCAGAACTAACAGAATTAAAAATACAATTACGGGAATTGTTGGACAAAGAGTATATTAGACCAAGTGTCTCGCCATGGGGAGCACTAGTCCTCTTTGTGAAAAATAAAGACAGTACTCCAAGACTATGTATCGATTATAGACAACTGAACAAAGTAACCATTAAGGACAAATATCCCTTACCCAGGATAAATGATCTATTCGATCAAGTTGGTGGGGCCAAGAGATTCTCAAAATTGGATTTATGATCTGGTTATCATCAAGTTAGGATAAAGGACCAAAACATAAACAAAATAGATTTTCGTACAAGATATGGACACTACGAGTTTGTAGTCATACCTTTAGGACTCACTAATGCACCAGCCGCATTTATGTGCTTGATGAACATCATTTTCAGTCGATACTTGGACAAGATCGTAGTAGCATTTATCGACAATATTCTGGTCTATTCTAAAACGAAGGAGGAACGTGATGAACACTTAAGAATAGTTCTGCAAACACTAAGGAAACACAAACTATACACAAAATTTGACAAATGTGATTTTTATCAAAAAGAAATACAATATTTAGGACATGTCATTTCCTCGGAAGGTATTGTCGTAGACCCGGAAAAGATAAAAACCATTATGTAATGGCCAGTGCCTAAGGATGTGGCATATATCCGATCAGTCATGGGAATCACCGGATATTAATGTAGATTTATAGAAGGTTTCTCCAAGATAGCCTAACCTATCATGTCATTACAAAAGAAAGGGACCAAGTTTAACTGGTCACAAAAGTGTCAAGACAGTTTTAACAAGCTAAAAGAATTATTGACATCAGCGCCCATTTTGAAGGTAGTAGACCCAGATAAAGACTTCACAGTATGCATTGAAGCAAGTATAGAGGGACTAGGTGGTGTTCTAACTCATGAAGGGCACATGATTTGTTATAATTCCCAAAAATTAAAAGAACACAAGGGAAATTATGTCACTCGTGACTTAGAATTGGCCGTAGTAATACATGCCCTAATTATGTGGCGACACTATATAATGGGCAGAAAATTCTTATTATTGACGGATAATAATGGGGTGAAATATATGTTTAACCAACCAGACCTTAATGCAAGACAAGAAAGGTGGCTATCCTTTTTGAGCGAATTTGACTTCAAGGTCAGACATATCAAGGGTAAGGAAAATAAAGTAGCAGATGCTTTAAGCTGCATAATCCATGGGTTATTTGAGATAAATATCAGTAAGGCAGAAAGTGATCTGGAACAAAGAGTAAGAATAAAAGGTGTTAATGATGAAGATTACACTAAGATAATGGAAGAATTTCAAAATAGTATCATAAACTCAGATAAACCAGATATAAGTATCGACAAGAAGGGACTATTAAGATTTAAATACAGACTTTACGTACCAGATTCAACAGAGCTTAAATTAACTATTTTGGATGAAGTGCATAAGAAACCGTATTCTGGCCATTCAGGCTACCGAAAAACAATGACAACACTCTGAAAACTATTTTACTGGCCTAACATGAAGGGTGAAACAACAGAGTACTTGGCTAGGTACCAATATTGTAAGCAAGTTAAGGCTGAACACCAGCATTCAGCCAGCCATTACCAGTACCAAAATGGAAATGGAGACCATATCAATGGACTTTATAACAGGTTTGCCTAAAACTCAAAACCATAATGATTCAATCATGGTTGTAATTGATAAAATCATTAAGTCCACACACTTTATTCCTGTAAAGTCTACTTTTAAAGCTATTAATATTGCTAAAATATTCATGAAAGAAATTTTTAGGCTGCATGGTATTCCTATAATGGTCATTTCAGATAGAGACGTAAAATTCACATCCACTTTTTGGAAGGAATTGTTTGTAGGGCTAAATACTAATTTGAATTTCAGTACGAGTTATCATCCACAAATGGATGGACAGACCAAGAGGACAAGAAACATCATAGAGGATATGCTCCGCACGTATGTAAGAACAAAGCCGATCAAGTCGGAAGACTACCTACACTTAGTAGAATTTGCATATAACAATGGGTACCAAGCTTCAGTGAAGTTGAGCCCTTTCGAAATACTATATGGTAGAAAGTGTACAACTCCAATTAGCTAGGATAACCCAACTGACAGACTCATGTTTGGACCACAGATGCTCCAAGAAATGGAGAACATGGTAAGGAAGGTACAACATAACTCGAAAGAAGCACAGGACAGACATAAGAGCTATGCGGATCATAAAATAAGACACTTGGAATTTCAAGTGGGAGACCCTGTTTATTTGAAGGTCAAAGTCTGAAAAAGCTCACTAAAGTTGGGGAACTACGCCAAGATGGCACCCAGGTTTTGTGGGCCCTTCGACATACTAGCTCGAATTGGACCTGTAGCATATCATCTTACACATCCATCTAATCTAAGAATTCATAACGTATTTCATGTTTCCTTGTTGAAAAAGTATATTCATGAACCTACTTATATGATTGATTGGAACTTGGTGCAGATGGAACTCGAAGGAGAGTTCCAGGTGAAACCCCTGTGCATTCTATACCAGAGAGAAATAGCACTTCGGAATAGAGCCATCACTCAGGTAAAGCTGCAATGGAAGCACTTTAGTCCCGAGGAGGCCACTTGGGAATTGGAGGGAGATTTGTGGAAATCTCATCCAATCCTATTCCAAGAAAGGAACGAGCACTGAGGACAGTGTTTTAGTGAAGGGGGAAAGGATGTGACATCCCCCAAAAATAAAATATTTTTATGTGCTGGAAATTTATTTATGTTTTTGGCAAATTCGAATCTGGAAATTTGTTTCCATTTATGGCAATTCCGAATTTTGAATTTAATAATTGTATTTAATTATTGTGACTATTGGGTAGAGATTTGTTTGGACTCAAATAACTATTTTACTATGACACTTGTATCACAACAGAATATTTATATTAATTGCAGGAGGACAAATGGAACAACCATGTTAAAATCAACTGACCATGACTCCATGAGTGGGGAACATGTTGGAAATGCCTCTAGGCTGATTATGAGAAGTGGAAAATCATATATTTGGCCACGGGAAGCCCCTGAGAATCAGGGATTAAGAGAGTTTCAAAAATCCCCAAAGGAGGGAAAAAGACCTAGGAAAAAAATTGATAAATCACATATGGGAGGAGGCAGGACGCTGCCAAGTATGCTGGGAAAGTATTGAAATTCCTATTGTTGTTATGAGTACTTTCGAGCAAGTGTGAGGTAAGGGGATAGCCGCTAAAAAATTTGGAATGTTGCTGAGGAGTCTCCAAGGTCGCCCTCATGGATTCATGGTTAGGTTAAGGGGTGAACTAGGCAAGTGATTTGGCTGCCCTGTTCTACGGTTGGGAGGAACATGGTTGTTCCCTTTGTCTTCCCGCGGATTGGATTCAGATATGTTGATCTACCCCTCTCTATTATGAATGGATGTGTTTGATTGATGTCATGTATATATTAAATCCAAACTGGAATAAATTATATTCTCTGTTTTGAATGGTTTGATATCTAATGCAATTTATTTGATTAAAATGGATCTGTAATGTTTCCCTTTTTTTCTGTCCATTGTGAGAAATATATGTGAAGGAAATCCTTATTTATATAGTTGTAATATGTCTGCGAGAATGTTAACATCTATCTGCTGAGGTATAGTTATTTATTGCGGAAGATGAAGTCCTTTCGTATTTAAAATCTGTCTGTCGCCACGAAGTTCGTAATAAACATCCAAACTCTAGAAAATTGTTCCTCGTGTGAGTAAAATGCTAGATGGATGCACCTGTAATTTAATTTTCTATAAGTAAGTAAGGAAAGGAGGAGATTAACGTCAACAGGGCACGTTCTCTCGGTATTTAAAACTCCTGGAAATCCCTCGGAACATCAATTATAACTACCAAACTTTGAGGGAATGATATTCTTATTTAGGTATTTACCTAGATGCTTGGATCTAGTACTGGTGACATTTAATGCATTGATTAAAAGAGGCTCTATCTGAATATAATAGGAGTTACCTTTTACAGAAATTGTTACCCTATTGTACTCCTTTTGTAGATTATATGTGTATGAAACGCAAAAGTTAGACCTTCAGAATTCTGATAGGTAAACGGACATTGAATCCTTCTACACCTACTGTCTCAAAGAATGGAAGTAAGAACACTAGCTAAGGATAAAATATCATGGAATTTTGAATATTAATGTGAGAATTACAGTAGAGGTAGAATACTCTCTTCCTTTCCATTTTCGATTGATTTCTTTCTTTAGATTTTCTACAGAAAGAGTTTGTAATCTCTAACCCAACTATTCCTTGTCACAGTTTCGGTGTTGTTACATGTGAGGTTGGGGCACTTGAACTCATGAAGTTCCGAACCCCGAAACCCCGAAGCACTAGTCCAACCCTTTCCACTTTTCGCAATTTTGGAGTTGTTTTGTATTGACATTGGCGCTTGTACTCGTGAAACTTCGAACTCTGAAATCCCAAAGTGTCGATCCCTTTTCACAAATTTTGGGAGTTGTTGTGTGATGATGTTGGTTTCTGTACTTATGAAACCCCGAACTCCGAAATCCTGAAGTGTCGGTCACTTTTCGCAAATTTCAGGAGTTGTTGTGTGATGATGTTGGTTTGTGTACTTGCGAAACCCTGAACTCCAAAATCCCAAAGTGTTGGTCACTTTTCGCAATTTCAGGATTTGTTGTGTGATAATGTTGGTTTCTGTGCTCGCGAAAATCCGAACTCTAAAATCCTGAAGTGTTGGTCACTTTTCATAATTTCGGGAGTTGTTGTGTGATAGTATTTGGTTCCTGTACTCGCGAAATATTGAAACCCCAAAGTACGGGTTCCACCTTGCCTTTTCACTTTTCAGAGGTTTGTACTTATTGATGTATGGACACAGGAGTCGCAAAGTTCTAAGCTCCAAAAACCTAAAGCACGGGTCCCACCTTTCCTTTTCACATTTTGTAGGTTTGGACATGTTGATGTTTGGGCACTTGATCTCGTGAGGATTCCGAACCCCGAAACCCTGATGTGCGGGTCCCACTTCTTTTTTCATGATTCAAAAATTGTTGTGTTTTGATGTTTTGTCTTTTGAAGTCGCGTGATTCCGAACCCCGAAACCCTGAAGCACTGAGGCAACAGTCTTCCAGTCCCTTTTTTCTTCTTCGCCTTTTTGGAAAACAACGTGGCCCCTTTTGTTTTTTGTGTTCGACATTGGAAAATCGTTGAAACCTGTTCGATCACTTTTTTTTCGAAATAACTGTAGGAACAGGGTAGGAGTTATTGGTTATATGAACAACTCTAATACGATAAGGACTGGACTGGTAGAATTGACGAAGAATCTTCATCCAATATAGAGACAAGATAGAGATAATAGATAATTCGTATAAGGTACTGTGTGCAGGGCGTGACAAGTACATAATTTGTTGCATAGGAAGGTTTTAAACTAGTTACACAGGTTTTTTGTGTGATGTATTTTTGAGAGTTTCTTGCCATGAAGACATGCGCCTTTAAGTATTTCGAACTTTTCATAATTAGTTTATGGACATAAATAAATATTACCTTCTCTTAAAATTCTGAGCTTAAATGAAATGGAATTAGATATTGAAATTTTTTTTATGGTGATTTTTTAGGTTCATTACACCTTCTTTTCCGTCTTCTATGCTTGGCCAAATATAAGTTTATCTTTTCCCTAAACTTTATCTTTCTTGTCACTTATTTTTTTTTTCGAAAATGTCTGGGTGCACGGGTAGGTAGACTTGTGTGTTCAATTTTTCACTTTCTCTCTTATATAGCGACACCCACCGACTGTGTCCCCATTCCATACCAAGTCACTTCTCCAATCATGGATTCCCGGTAGGCAGGCTTTAGATTGGACTTATATTGTTCAATGACCTACGAAAAGTACCGTGACTTCCACGATATAAAAATTTACAACCAGAATTAGATCATACTGTCTTATGTATTACAGTCTACCTATCATGCCCTCTTCTGTGGTACACATTTTTCACTGAGAAATTCTGAGACATACAATTTAACCATCCGATCGTCATGTCTTATGTGGAACTATTGTCACACCATTTTGAAGCCTGTCTGTCCGCTTTCCATACTTCTTCTTTTCTTCGAATTTCTTTCTCGGGTTGTCAGTTTGGTGGGTTCAATAACTATCCAATTTTTAATCGATGTTTCCTGTGACCACGCCCTTTTGCAATTAACATTTACCAATTATATATAAGATCTTTTTTCTAGGTATGTGATTACCAACCGTTAATGCTAAACCAAGATTTGAGGAAATTTCCCATTAATACGCATAAAATGAAAATTTATGGATGGTTATATTATCCCTTTCGACTGTTAATTTCAAATATCATGGAATATCATTTGTGTGTCATCAGGTTGGTCTGTTCACAAAATATTCAACCCTTGATTCCGAAAATGAGCCCGACCGACTATTTCCCTATTCCATACTTAGCTACTTTCCTGGAATTTTGCAAGTATAAAAACCGACCACTGAACTGCCCCATCATGCTCTCTTCCATTTTACACATTTTGCAGTAAAAAAATCTAATACATACAATTTGACCGTGGGGCACTCACCTCTCCTGAGTATCCCCCGTAACCTTATTTTTAATCCCGTTCGACTGCTTTTCATACCTTTCCATTCATTTCGTACTCTCCCTCGTCTCCCCAGCCTTGTCAGTTGTCTATAATAAAAAGATGTTTATATATATATATATAGTACATTTTTTACTGAAAACTTCTGAGACATACAATTTGACCGTCGGTTCCTCATGTCTCTTATGGAAATATTTTCACCCCATTTTGAATCGGCCTGTTCTCTTTCCATACTTCTCCATTTCTTCCAATTTCTTTCGTGGATCATCAGGTTGGTGGGTTCAAGAAATATCCAATTCCTAATCGTTGTTTCATGTGCCTGTGCCCTTTTGCAATTAGCAATTACCAATTATACATAAGATCTTATTTCTAGGTATGAAACTACCAAGCATTAATGCTATACTAGGATTTGAGGAAATCTCCCATTAACACACGTTAACCCAAAATTTTCGGATGGTTATATTATCCCTTCCAGGAGTTAATTTCAAAAATCATGGAATGTCAGTTGCACGTCGTCGGGTTGGTCCATTCACGAAATTTTCAATCTTTGATTTCGAAAACGAGCCCGACTGACCATTTCCCATCATCATATTTAACAACTTTCTCTAAATTCCGCAAATATACAAAGCGACCGCTGAACTGCCTCATCATGCTCTCTTCCGATTTACAAGTTTTGCAGTAAAAAATTTGGATACATAAAATTTTGTCGTGGAACACTTGTTTTTCTTGATTAAACCCCGTAACCCTATTTTGAATCTCTTCCAACTGCTTTTGAGACCTTGCCATTCGTTCCTTGCTCTCCCCCATCTTCATGACCTTCTCACTTGTCTATAATAAAAAAAAAATGTTTTAATGTGTATATATATATATATATATATATATATATATATATATATATCTTGTTTCTAAATATGCAATTATTGACATTTAATTCTAATAGCTCATCATACAGGTACCATATATATTGTCATTGATGGGAGAAAGGATCAAGGATATCTCCTATTAATACACATTAAACCAAGATTTGTGGGGGGTTATATTATCCCTTACAAGTGTTTCTTTCAAAATCATGAAATGTTGTTCGCACGTCATGGGATTGGCAAGTTCACAAAACCTCCAATCCTTAATTTCTCTTTGTCGTACCCACCACCTTCTCACTTCTAAACATGCAATAAGTAAGCTTTACTTCTAATAGTTCATCATGCACCATGCATACAGATTGTCATTAGTCAATGAAAGGCTCAAGGAGCTTTCCCATTCATAATAATATAACCAATATTTTGTGGAGAGTTACATTATCGGTTACAATTGTTCATTTCAACCATCATCCAGAGAAAACCAACATTCTCATAGACCTATGGCATCAACTTGACAATAGTTCTTTGGAGCTACAGTGAACATCTTTGGGTGCAAGGACCAAAACTTCTAGTGGTCCAAGGCATATTCTTATTACTCAACCCCTATTGCCCAGAACCAAGTAATTTTGACATCTAGGATTTCTCATGAAAGTTGTGTCCCTCAAGATTTTGACTGTAAAGAGTTGGTCTCTTGGTGCGCCGATAAATTTATTTCAAATAAAATAATTATTTCATTGCGAGACCACTCTTTTGTTTCTTTGTCAGCTCAGGTCTTCCGCAAGATGTTAAAATTATCGGAGCCGATGTTGACATTCAAAGGACAATATTGCAAATAGTTCCTACCAAAGAATAATAATGGTTTGGACCTCTTGCCACATTTATTGGAAGAATTGATTGTAATTACTGAAGATATCATAAGCTTCTAGGTTAGTTCATTTAGAAATCCATTCCACGAAATTGTCTGGCTATTTAAAAGAATAACGTGCCAGGATTCGACAACAAATGTTTCCCGGATGACTCTTTATGTTTGTATTTCATTGTAAATGAACAAGCCATTTTTTATTGGGGAAACTTAATTTCCTATGAAATATGTTCCCAATTTTCAAACTTCAAAAGGGAAAATAAATTTTATATGTCATCCTACTTAGTTTTTGTGATAGCACATTGCTATCAGTTTCCAGAATTGTCTGTCCAAGAATGTCAACTGGGAATTCGACCCAGCAATGCTCTGGTACCAGGCCTTGTGGAAGCACAAGGCTTCCCACTATTTTTATGAGGTTTTTAATAGCTCCGTGTATGTTTTCAAAAAATAATTATTTGGAGAAGATGCTCCCCGCATATGTGAACAGGCAACCAATTTTTCTTACAGAAAGGGGACACTTGAAAATTTGGATAATTACATTGTGATAAGGATTTTTGGCTCCACGGAAAAACATTCTCTCCTTCCATGTCACATTACAGACATAATTTTTGTTGTAGAAGTAGTATGACAATACAACTCCTGGTTGCATCTATTCCAAGCGAAGAGAAAAAAAATAGTTCATTCCTCTACCTTGGAAAGTCGGGGACTTCGTGTTGAAACATGTCAACAAAATTGATGAATTCACAGCACATTCCAGCAACCTGAACTTGATATATGTTGGAATCCCAAGAGGGTTCGACCTCGATAAACAATTTTGACAACATTTACAAACACTTGTCTTCGTCGATTTTTTTTTCGAAAAGAACCCATCCGAAAATATAGACACTAGCAGAAACACTCCTTATTTTGATGTTGACGACCTAGAAACACTGCAAAGAAACACTAAATTGAACAGGGAGTAGGGGAAAGGCCCTGGTGAAAATAGTGTTCAATCGACGAATAACACTCCAAAAAGTACGACATCCCGGAGCATCGCTCCAATATCCCACCACAACAACAAAGCAACTCATAGTTCTTCAAATGGAGGAGGATATAATTACCCTCCTCAATCTAAAATTTATAGTTCTCACAAGATTCCAGTAGACAAGAAGAGGGGAAAAAATGTGGGGCCCGCAGAAGAGCCCAAAATTCAGAGCGAGAACATGGAACTTGAGCCTGATCTGGATAGCATGCTCCACTACCTTTATGAGCTTGGAGGTGCCATTCAGGATAGTCATCCAATGGACATATCTGATACCAAAAATTTTAACGAAGATGAATCCTTCGTGTTCCAGAGCGTTGTTTTTGAAATCCTGTCCAAAAAATTGGTCATTGAAAAAAAAAATGTAAAAAATAAGAAAGGATAATCTCGTTCAAAGTTTAGCCTTGCGAATATGCGTTCATCCCAAATATGTCAAATTCACACAATGAGAGGAGATGAACATCATGATTCGAATGGAAGCATTGAAGCTGAAAATGCCAGACTGAAGGACCTGGTGAAGGAATTGGAAGAGGCTTTGATTCCTATGACATTGCTTGCCAACCCTTCGGTAATAGCCATGCCTGCCAACCCTGTAGCCAACTTAAAATGATCCTCCATCATCCTCGCATCTTGTAGAGGATATGTGGAGAATAATATGAAGAAAATAATGGAACTAGTTACTGAGGCATGGGAAAGAACACAAACCATGAATTCCCTTGGAACCAGAGCACACAGTTTGCTCGAACATTTGCAGGCGGAGTTAAGAGATGACAAACATTTTTATTTGAAGACGATCCTTCCTTTTGGAACCATTGTCAACAACATGATAGAAACAAAAATAAGAAAACAAGATCTTCCATCCAAAAATCGAATCAATCAATTAAATGCATGATGGAAATAAAAATTGAAGAACCTGCATCTCATTGTCCAGTCATGTGAACAAGCCATATCAAAGAAAGAAAAATTATTCACAAGGTTGTCCAGAATAAACTTCTCTGAAAGGACCAATGACTTCCAAGACCCCAACTTAATCATCAACTCCTTGCCCTTAACTAGGCAAGACTTCAATAAACAGGTTGATATGTTTAAGGCGTTGTCTTTGGAAAAGTTTTAGAGCATTCGTCAATATGGTTAAAATCACATCCACGAATGGCTAGTCAACTATTCAGTACAAAAAAAGGAAATTCATCAAGCTCTGCGTGATCTTTCTATCGTCGTCGATGAATTGGAAAACAAACTTTTCAACATAAAATCTGGAATGAGATCAACGTCGCCCCAATGAGAAGCTACATTGAAGAATGTCTTGAAAGGGAACTGAAAAAGGCCGTCGATGAAAGGCAATAGGCAGTTGCCACGATTCCAGTGGTTGTCAACGACATCAATGAAACATAAGCCGCAAGAAAATAACAAAGGGGCTCATATGTACCATCACTGTAAATATATTGATCGCATCCTCCTTTGTTTATCAACCCAATTATTTCACTTTTCTAAATATAAATGTCTAACATTGATACCTTTCAATTTATTTATTTTTTGCAGGTATTGCAGTTTGTCGTCACCCACTTCTTCTTTCTACAGTCATGTTTCTTGTACATATTTATGTTATGGTCCATGGGACCCCCTATCCAAGTCTATATGACAAACGCTTTGAAATTTCCACTAATATGTTTTCAAATAAAACTGTTTTTTTATCTCCTTTTAAATTTATGTCCTCATACATTTTTATCTTTCAACAGTGTATACTTCTAACTTATTTAATACATTTCAAACTAAACTTTTTCTTTTTCTTCCTCTATGCACAAATTTTATTTTGTTATATACTTTCAAACTTATTTAATATATTTCAAACTAAACTGCCTCATAATTTTTTTTCTTCCACTATGCAGAAATTGTATTTTGTTATATAGTTTCAAAAAAAAGTGTTATTTACTGCATGGATACCACCTATGCTTCATGCTACTTGTCACATCTTTGTTGCAGTTTCCATTTGTCTCTGCTAACTATGCTACCATGCAACGTTGTTACTTAACTATTCGATATAACCTACTGAGTCGATGTGAATATCTAATATGCTTGAATTATGATGTATGGTTGGTATTTATATTATTGCTTCAATATGTATATGGTGTATGGTATTTATAATATTATTTACTTTCTGATATTTATATTTTTATTAATGATCTGAAGACGAGTTGTCTAGCTTTGTTAACTAACCAAGATGAGTTGAGTTGATGTGAATATTGTTGTTGATGATTATTTGAAGATGTACAGTTTAGTTTTGTTAATTGTTGTTGATGATTATTTGAAGATGTATTGTTTAACTTTGTTAACAGGTCTATGGAAGAGAAAAGTACAT
>ML784637.1:343582-357823 GCA_009831015.1 Picea engelmannii | reverse complement strand
ATTCAAAATGAAAATGTCTCCTTGGTATATATAGGAGACTAGGAGGTTTTAATGGCCTAAAGACGACATAAATAAAATAACATTACTAATCTAAATCACAACTAATGGCCTAAAGCCGACATAAATAAAATAACATTACTAATTTAATATGCCCCAATTAAGTGGTAATGAGTCAATATTAGGGCTTAACAATCAGTGAACCCGATGAGATCTAATGTAGAGTCTGGTACATAATGAATCCCAAAGGTGATGGTTACCTGTACATATCAAAGGATACACTTTGGAGCCTTCCAATGTAGCTCATGTGGCTATTGCATGAACCTAGAAACTGCTCCAACTGCATAGAAGAGGTATGTTCTGGAGTGTGTGAGATACAACAAGATCCCCACTAATTGTCTGTACGGTGTGTTGTGAAATAGTGGGGTGTCCCTGCCATCCTCAAGTTTGACTCCTGATAGGAAGGGATTTGGAGAAGACTTGTAGTCTATCATGTGAAATCTCTCAAGGAGATCTCGTGCATACTTCACCTGAGACAGTTTGATGCCTGATGCATCCTGAATGATCTCGAGTCCAAGGAATAAGTGTAGTGGACCCATGTCCATTATCAAAAATCTGTCATGTAGAATCCTCTTGACTGCAAAAATCGATGAAGTCAAGAAACCGGTGATCAACAAATCATCAACGTATAGAACTAAGAGTAGAAGTGAATCAACCATATTGAGCATGTAGACATTCAGGTTTGATTTACAATGTACAAAGTTATGTGATAATAGGTAGGAGTCCATATTGGCATACCATGCCCTTGGATCCTTCTTGAGGCCAAGGATGATTTATGGATGGAAATTTATTTTAAAATGTAGAAACCTTGGCGAATCTTACTAATCCTTCATATGCCAACTATAAATGTTTGGCGATATTTTTGTAAAAATATTCAAATTTCTATGGATTTTATATAGTTTTTATAAAATTTTGGCGATTTTTAAGGTAAAATAATTTTATCCTATAGAATTTGGGTGAATCATTTTTAAAATAATGAATCTCGTTTTTGGAAAAAACATGAAACATTAGCCCATGAGCAAAATTTAGCCCCTAAAATCATCCATGCTTGAGGCCATAAAGAGACTTCCTTAGTCGACAAACCAAAGATGAATACTGCATAAATCCCTAGGGTTTCTCCATATAGATCTCCTCAAATAGATCTCCATGAAGAAATGCATTCTTCATGTCCATCTGATGGACTTCCCATCCCTTGGTTGTCGCAATGGAAAGTGCCAAAATTATGGAATCCATATTTGCTACTGGAGTGAAGGTCTCATCATAGTCAATGCAATGCACCTGTTGAAAGCCTTTGGAAACAAACCTAGGTTTGTATATGCTAATCTATCCATATGTTGCACTCTAGGTCCTATAGACCCATATGCACCTAACAAGTTTCCTTCCATAAGGAAGGGGAACCAGATCCCAAATCTGGTTCTTGAGGAGGGATTTATACTCCTCCTGCAGGGCAGATTTCCAAAATGGATTTCCAGTAGCCTCGCCATAAGACTGTGGATCTGAAGATTGAACCAAGAAAAGATTCCTGGAGAGAAATTTTTCAGTTTCATTGAGTGAAATAGGAGGCTCCTCAAAATCAAATCTAGTCCTCCTAATATCAGTTGGATCACAAACAAGATCCCCTGCATCCTGGAGAGTACTCTAGGCCCACTTGGCCCTCTGTTGTGGATCTGCATATGCATATGGATGCACTGACTCTGTATCTAACTGTAATGAATCTTTATTTGGATTGTATGAATCCTATGAATCAAAAATATCATCTGAAGAAGAGTCGGCATGTGCATGCTCATCATCTCAGAGAAGTGGAAGAATGAAGGTGCTTGCATGCAGGCACTGAGGTACATGCGAGACATTTTCCTCGAATTGGACACTTCTCTCAATGATGATCCGGATCGAGGAAATATCAATAAGTATGTATCCCTTCACACCGTCGGGTTATCAAACAAAAATAAACTATGGTCTTTTTGGATCAAGTTCCTTCCTCTTTTCATAGGGAATTCAGGCCCATACACGTGAACCAAAACTACGAAAGTGGGTCATTTCTGGTTGGATCCCGCTCCAAGCCTCGTAGGGGGTATTTTACTTGACATGTCTATGGGGAGATATGTTTTGGATATAGGTTTAACAATTAAGTTCTTCATCCCATAGTCTCTGTGGTAGTGATTGTTCATGTAGCATGCAAGATGCCATCTCTTTTAGATATCTATTTTTCCACTCAACAACTTCATTTTACTGTGGAGTATAGGGAACTATGTGCTCCAATTGAATCATTGCCTCATGAAAAACATTATGAATCTCATGATTGGCATACTCTCCCTCATTATCAGTTTGAAGGAATTTGATTTTCTTTCTGGATTGTTTCTCAACAAGGGCTTCAAAATCTTTGAGGTGTTGAAAGACCTTGGATTTTTTCCTGAGAAAGTAAATCCATGTAAAACGTGAGAAATCATCAAAAAAAATGAGAACATACCTCACTTTTCTGATTGATGAATGCGTAAAAGGGCCCATGAGGTCACTATGGATCATATCTAAAGGAGAGGAAGCTCTCTGATTCTTTCCTTTGTCAAATTTTTCTTGAGGGTGTTTTCCAAGAACACATCCCTCACAAATTCCTTTGGAGAAATGGATGTTTGGAATACCATCAACCAATATTATCTTGCCAAGTTGTTTCATATATATGAAATTCAAATTCTCGAACCTTCTGTACCATATCCTACTTCTTTCATCAACATGGGTAAGAAGTAACGCAAAATCTGGTTCAATAAATTTCAGAAAATGTATAAAATCTAGATTGATGATTTATCTCACCAATAGCAACCTTGGAATTGGTTTGCATGTCATAGATGTCCACTACATTAGGTGTGAATATGAATTTATTTCTGATGCTGGAATTAGTCGTCTGATACACAGAGAGAAGATTGACAGAAATTTTGGGAACATGCAACACATTCTCGAAGCTTCTAGAGTTCAATCCTTCCTTTGTCGGTGACCTTGACTGGAGAGTTATCACCCTTCAAAATAGGAGGACCTTTGCATGCATCCAATGAATAATAGACTGGTTTTGTGGCATCCATGTGATGTGATGCTTCTGAATCTATGATCCAAGCATCAGTAGAGGAGTTGATGCCAATCAAGGCATGGCTAGAATTTCCTTTCTTGGGATTTTGATATTCTAGCTTCTTTTTCGTAGCACCCTCGAGGATGTGGTCTCCAAGTTTATTTTGATAAAGTATTTGAGTCATTAGATTTATTTGTTTATTCATGCATGCATATTCTGGATGGAATCCTTTATGGAAGTATGTTCATTTCTCCCTTTTGTTTGGTATATGTTATATTCTTTGCATGTGTGTGTGTGGGTATGTCAGGTTCGACAACTGTATCTGACGATCCTTCTAGTAGTGCTCTTTGTGTCATGTGCATCGGGCACTTCCTAGGGGGCTCCGAAGGGGGGCCAGGTATGGCCCCCCTTAGTTACGCATAATGTTCGGCACTGGGTGGTAGGCCGGGGCCGACGGGGTTTGGGGCGGTTTTTGCTATTTTTAGCGGATTTTTCTATTTTTAGTGGTTTTCTAAATTAATACTGGATTAAGGGATTAGGGATTTAGTATCTAAGCAATACCTAAAAACATTGTATATATTTTATGGAGAATGGTGAAATTTGATATAATGAATATAATAAAGGTTTTCCCCCGTTTAGGGTTTTCAGTATAAATCTATGTGTACTATGTGTATGAGCCATTGATTAATTTTCATTTTGATTCAGAATCTATATGCATTGATTTACTTCACAGGTTTAAAAATCACATGTGGTATCATAGCTCGTTTTTGGCTTGAGAGGGACGCCTTTTATGTTGAGGGTTTTGCTTGGTCTTGATAGATCAAATTTATCTTGGGTCTGTAATAAACCTGGGTTTAGTGGGAGATTTTGCAGTGGATATTCGAGTATATAAAGAGGAATGGAGAGCTCATATAGAATCGATATAGAGAAGTTCAATGGTAAAAACTTTGAACTATGGAAGCTCAATATGGAGGACCTTCTTATAGACAAAGAATAATGGATCGTTGTGGATCCTGGTACACAACCTACTAGTACACCTTCTACTAGCACACAGGCTAATGGTACACAACCTACTAGTAAAGAAACTACTATTACACCACCTACTAGTACGTCGAAGGGAGATTGGGAGAAGTTGGACAAAAGAGAAAGGAGTATTATTCGACTGTGCCTGGCAGATTTGGTGTTGTTGAATGTCTCGGGAGAATCTACAGCCAAGGAACTATGGGATAAGTTGGGGAATTTGTATCAATCAAAGTCCCTGGTAAACAAGTTGTTTCTTCGAAATAAGTTGTATCATCTTAGGATGGAAGATGGAGATTCTATGATATAACATCTAAATGTCTTTAATACTCTAGTAAGTCAACTTTTCTTTGTTAATATTACAATTGCAGAAGAAGATAAGTGTATTATTTTCTTACGTTCTTTGCCAGACTCTTGGGATAATTTGGTTGTATAAATTGGTAGTACCACTCAATCTACATTTAAGTATGAGGATGTAGTTGCATCCTTGTTATCTGAAGAGATGAGGCAGAAAAGCATGGATGGTCTTAGCACATATTCTTTATTTGTAAGAGGTCATACTCAATACAGGAATCTTGGTAAGTCTTCGAGGGGGAGATCTAAATCTACAAGTAGATCTAAGTCTCCAGGAAAATATTTGAGGAAATGATGGAAGTGTGGTAAAATAGGGCATTATAAGAAAGATTGCAAGTCTAAGAAGGTTTCTAAACCAAAGGGATCTGATAGTACCTCTTCCACAGAGGTGAAAACCTCCACTGAAGAAGGAGGTGATGTTTACCTGGAATCTACAGGTACACATGAAGACCATTATGTATGGTTGATCGACTCAGGTGTGTCATACCATATCACTCCTCACAGGGAGTGGTTCTCTGAATATGAAAAATACAATGGTGGTGATGTATTCCTAGGAGATGAATCAACAACCAAAATCATGAGACGTGGAAGGGTTAGGTTGCTGATAAAAGATGGAAGGATTAGAACTCTCCGTAGGGTTCTGCACATTCCAAAACTTGCTAGGATTCTAATATCTGTAATCAAGTTGGATGATGCAGGAGTGGATACTGTATTTGGAAAGAACACTTGCAAGATGGTATGAGGAGAAATGGTGTTGATGAGGGGAGTTCAGTGTGGAACTATGCACAAGTTGTTGGGAAGCACTTATACTAATGGGTGTAACAGTTCTGTTGTCCCTTAGTATAGAAATAAATAAGACAAGACCAATATTGTCCCTGGAAATAAGACCATGTTATGGCATCAAAGACTAAGACATATTGGAGAAAAGGGCCTTCGAACACTAGACGGTAAAGGTATGGTTGAAGGTATATCTAATTTCACTCTGGATTTTGATTTATGTTAACATTGCATATATGGTAAACAAAATTGAGTAATATTCCCATATGGTGCTAAAAGAGAAAAGGGGATCTCATAGTTGATACACAGTGATGTGTTTGGACCTGTGCCTATTCCATCACTAGGTAAGTCTATGTATTATGTTTCATTCATAGATGATTTATCAAGGAACACGTGTATTTATTTTCTTAGAAAGAAATATGAGGTATTTGATAAATTCAAAGAGTTTAAGGCTCTGGTAGAAAATCAAACTAAGAAGAAAATAAAGGTATTGAGAATAGAAAATGGTGGATAATTCTGCGAAAATGAATTCGAAGAATTCTATAAGAAGTGTGGTATAGCAAGGAATAAGACTACTCCATACACTCCTCAGCAGAATGAAGTTGCAAACAGGATGAACAGGACACTGATGGAAAAAGAAAGGAGCATGCTCAGTGGTGCCGAGCTAGAATAGGAATTCTGGGCAGAGGCAGTGGGTACAGTATGTTACCTGGTCAATCGATCACCTTCATCAGCGTTGGATGACAAAAATCCACATGACGTATGGACTGAAAATAAACCCTCTCTTCAACACCTTAGAGTCTTTGGTTTTGATGCTTATGTACATGTTCCAAAGGAAAATAGGAGTAAACTGGATAAAAAAGCTGAAAAGTGTATCTTTATTGGTTATAAATATGGTGTGAAAGGTTATAATCTTTGGAACCCATAAACTAAGAAGATTGTTTATAGTCGGGATGTTGTTTTTAGAGAGGTAAAAGATGTGTCCAAACAGGAATTCCTACCAAGGCAAGACGAACCTGAGAAAATAGAGCTAGATTTGGATGATGCAAAATATGAATCATCTAAAGAATATGAAGAAGAAGAAGAATAAGAAGAACCCCATACCCCTTTATTGAGGAGATCAATGAGAGAAAGAAGGCAACCAGAAAGGTATAGTCCACCTGATTTTCATTCCAATTTTTCTTTATCTATTACTAATGATGATCTCAAAACTGTCAGGGAAGTAGTGAATTCAGAGGATAGTAAAATATGGAAGAAGGCCATGGTGGAAGAAATGGATGCCTTGGATAAGAATGAGGCATGGGATATAGTTGCGTTTGCATCTGGAAGAAAATACGTTCGTAGCAAATGGTTGTTTAAGAAGAAGTTTAATGCAGAAGGAAAAGTGGAGAAATACGAAGCTTAGTTAGTAGCAAAAGGTTATTCCCAGGTAGAGGGAATTGAATTTGGTGATATTTGTTCTCATGTTGCTAAGTTAACTTCTATTAGATTTCTTTTATATATATATATTTTTTTTTGATCTTGAAGTGGAACAGATGGATGTGAAGATAACATTCCTACATGGGGATATGGAAGAAGAAATCTACATGATGCAGCCAAAAGGCTTTGTAGTAAATGGAAAAAAAGAGCTGGTCTGTAAGCTAAAGAAGTCACTATATGGTCTGAAGCAATCACCTAGGATGTGGTACCAAAATTTTGACACATACATACTTGGATTAGGATTTGTGAGAAGTAGGGCTGATCACTGTGTATATTCCAAGCAGGTTGGTAATCACTTTATTTATGTAGTGTTGTATGTTGATGACATGTTGTTGGTAGGAAATAACATGGATGTTATTAAGGAGGTGAAATCGCAGCTATCCTCCAAATTTGACATGAAGGATCTTGGTGATGCTAACTTCATTCTGGGAATGGAAATTAAAAGAGATCGTCCAAACAGGAAACTCTGGTTGAACCAGAGAAATTATGTTGAGACGAAATTGCAGAGGTTTAATATGCATGGAAGTAAACTGGTCAAGGTTCCTATTCCTATAGGTGTAAATTTATCTGCAGATCAGTGTCCCAAGACATGGGAAGAAGAAGAGGACATGTCCCATGTTGCATATGACAGTGCAGTTGGCAGTTTGATGTATGTAATGGTTTGTACTAGACTAGACATTGCACATGCAATGGGAGTTTTGAGCAGGTATATGTGAAAACCAGGAAAGGAGCATTGGACAACAGTAAAGAGGGTCTTAAGGTATTTGCATGGCACTACCAATTATGGATTGTGCTACCAAGGAAGACCAGGATTGGATAGAGTGGTGGACATACATGGATTTGTTGATGCGGACTGGGCTGGAGATCTAGATTGCAGAAGATCTACAAGTGGGTATGTGTTTAACCTATTTGGAGGAGCAATCAGTTGGATGAGGAAAATATAGGTTGTAGTGGCACTCTCAGATACAGAAGCTGAATACATGGAAACCACTCATGAAAGCAAGGAATAAGTATGGTTAAAGAGATTTTGTTTAGGTATTGGGTTGGTACAAAAAGTAGTGAGATTATATTGTGACGGTCAAAGTGAAATCTTCCTGGAAAATAACCCAACTTATCATTCGAAGACAAAGCATATTGATGTTCAGTATCACTTTGTGAGAGAGAAGCTTGAGGAAAAGAAGGTGTTGTTGGAAAAGGTTGACACTTTGAAGAATGTTGCAGATTTATTGACAAAGTCTGTGAGCACAGAAAATTTTTCCTGGTGTAGAGTAACAATTGGCATTGTTTCCCTGGATTGTTGACTATATAACCCTGTGGACCCCTGAATGCAAAGAAAACAACAAGTGGGATAATGTTGGGTATATGTTGTATTCTTTTCATGTGTGTGTGTGGGCATGTTGGGTTCAACAACTGTGTCTGACGATCCCTAAATTAATCTTGGATTAAGGGATTAGTTTTTTGGTATCTACGGAATACCTAAAAAAATTGTATATATTGTATGGTGAATTGTGAAATTCGATATAATGAATATAAGAAAGGTTTTCCCCAATTGAGGGTTTCCGGTATAAATATTTGTGTACTATGTGTATGAGCCATTGATTAATTTCAGTTTTTCTTAAGAATCTATATGCATTTATTTACTTCACAGGTTTAAAACTCACACCTTTTTCTTCCCTTTCCACCTTTGGATCTGGAGGCATTGGTGAAGGGTTTTGAGTACCCTTCCTTCTTCAGATTTGCATGAGATTTCCTTTTGTATTTGTATTTAGATTTATGATATTGATGGCTTCCATCTTGCACTGTAAGTGCATGTGCCTTTCGGCCTTTGATGTTTCCCATGTTGATCAACTTGGTTTGATCTTGTGTCAAGGATTCGATAAATTCCTCAAGAGAAGGCATCTTCTAGGTGGATCTAGAGGAGAATTTGACTAAATGGAATGTGTATGAAAACATGGAGAATTTAGGACCAAGTTTAGAGAGAATGGTGAGAACCATTTTTTTCTCCTCCTTATATTTACCAACCTCCTAAGCTTTGAGTTGCGAGAGTAAATCCTTGTATTGTTTAAAGAAATATTGGATATTGTCGAAGATTTTTGGATCCAATGTGAGAAATTAAAACTCGATCATGTGTCCCCTCATATCATCCTCTTTTAAAAAGAGCCCTTCCAAGGTGATCCAGGATTCATTGGGGGTTTTAAGGGAATATATGTGAAAAGGAGATCGAGAGAGATGAGACTGCAAATTGTTCTGAATGCGTCATCCATTCGATTTAGATACTTAGATTATTATATGGATAATGTTGATTATGTCTCTGTATTCAATCTTAAACCGTATAATCCTCTATTTCAGAGATGCATGATTATTATCTCCTTCCATGCAAAGTAATTGTAAGGTGTAAGAACAAATTCTTTCGGGAGTTCCATTTTTTCGCTATCTTCAATCTTTGGTACCTGCAAAAATAATTTGGTGTAGATTTTTCTTAGAAGTCTGTCAATGTTGATACCATGTAAATGTGTTGAACCTGCATAGAATAGATATATCTATAAAATACCACACACATTTGCAGAGAGAAATTGAGAAAGAAGAAGCAAGATAGAAAGAAGGGAAAAATTGAAATTAACCATAATGAATAATGAATAATTTACACATGATATACTCTCTATAACTCAACCAATGAACAATGGAGGTGAAGCCAATGCACCATAGTGGTGGTATAGAGTGATATGGAATCACACCATCAGTTACGGGAGTGAACTGCCACCTATTCTAGTCTCTCGGGCAGTTACAGGAGTGAACTACCACCTAGCTGAGTTAACTAGTCTACTAGTCTTCAGTTAACTGATTGAAACAGAGTCAAGTGAGGAGGAGATCAAGGAATAATGGGTAATGCACTAGTATGGTGATGATACCAAGGATAATGCACATTTTTTGGTGATGATCCCGATGTTGCATGGTGGCAAAACCAATGCAACATATAGACTCCCCTAAACTGGTCAAATTGAAGTGAAAACTGAAGAGAATATTCTCCTAGAGGAATATTCTCCCTAAAATTTAGGAGGTTGGATAAAGACTAATAAACATAGGAAAAAAATTAGTAAAAAAAAATCTTAGGTGTGTGTGAAGTAACGCCAACAAACCCAACAAAACAAAGTTCGACTTTTGTTGGTCTCATCACGGGTTGAATGGGATGTACAATCCCATATCCATTCTTACTAAGGCCACCTCTAGTGTATCCCATATGATGGATCAATTTTGACCCAATACCAGAATTTTGCAACTAAAAAGTTGGTGAAGGAAGCTCAATAGTGGTTAGCAATGCAAAATAAACATTAGATGCAAGAGACGGTTGTAGATCTTTTTGCAAACAAGCAATACTATCTTCCTTCTCTTTTAAATCAACCAAAAAATTATCACCGAGAAGAGTGAATTTCTCCTCCATCCCATTAATGTGGGTGTTCCAAGTATCAACTTCAGCTTTATGCTCCTCCATTAGACTCCCAATCAGTCCAAAATCCTTGGAAAAATAGGTATACTTGTTTTGAATACAAACATTGGATTTCTCTTGTTCACCTCGAAGTTTGCTAACTTCTTTGAAAAGTTTTAGATTTAGACTCTAAAGGGTCAAGATAACTACATCTTTGTACTCCATTTCAATAATTATCTCCCAATGAATGATATCAGGGAGGTATGTTTTTTGGAGTAACGATCTAAGGTTTTGTCGATATGTTGTATGCAACTATAGATATAATAAAACCGTTGTATCTCCTAAACTAAGATGTGGGTATTGGATATTTTTGGTGAGCATTAGCATCCATATCGTGGATTTAAAGATATGGATGACATATCTATGGAACATTGATCTTAGAGAGAATGTGAAGCATAAGAATATTTTTTTGTGAGTAATCCATCTTTCATGCTAATTTGTTCCATCTTCAATACCTAAAAATGAGTGTTGGTGACGATCCTTTCTAGTGTCCTGTGGGTTTTGATACCATGTAGAGTGTCATGATTACCTTCAAAAGAGATATATCTAGTAGAGGAATGAGAACAACTTCCAAAATAGAGAAGATGGGAGAAAAAATGGAAGGAAAAGAATGAGAAAATGTATTAACCAAATGAATGAATGATATTTTACAAGTGATATACTATGTATCACACAACTAGATTGCCATAGTAATCAACTAATGTTCATTATGAGTGTTCTAGAGAGATCTGACACACATTGGTAGTCATTGGAGTCAAGTTCCACCTAGTCCTAGTTAACTAATCCATGCAATCACCAATTAATTTAGTCACATGTGTGGAAGTGAGAGAAACACATGCAAACATTGGTTATAAAACTGAGGTTCCCACGTATGAGTGACTTTTGTAAATATGTTGAACCTGCACATAATAGATATTTCTAGAAAATACCACACACATTTGTAGAGAGAAATTGACAAAGAAGAATCAAGAGAGAAAGAATGGAAGAATTATCATTAACCATAATGAATAATGAGTAATTTAAGCATGATATATGATGTATAAATCAACCAATGCGCACTAGAGGAGAATCCAATGTGTCATAGTGGTGGTCTAGAGTGATCTGGACACACATCAATAGTTACGGGAGTAAAATTCCACCTAGTCTACTCTCATAGGAAGTTACAAGAGTGAAATGCCACCTAGTTGAGTTAACTAGTCTACTAGTCTTCAGTTAACTGATTGAAACATAGTGAAGTGAGGAGGATATCGGGGGAACCATGTATAATGTGCAAGTTTTGTGATGATACCAAGGCTAATGGGCACTAGCTGGTGATGATCCCAATGTTGCATGGTGACAAAACCAATGCAACATCTAGACTCCACTCAACCAGTCAAATTGAAGTGAAAACTGAAGAGAATATTCTCCCTAGATGAATATTCTTCCTAAAATATAGGATACTGGATAATCACTAATAAAAAAGGAAAAACCACAAGAAAAAGAAATCCTAGGTTTGTGTGAAGTAACTCCAACACCCCCTAAAAATCACTATGGTGAAAATAAAGAATGGGTCCCAGCAATGAGGCCATGTTAGGTAACAAAATAAAAAATATACACCAAAATAAAGTGAGGAAAGAGGGNCCCCCTCAAGGCACAATGTATGTAAAAAAAAAAATTGATAGTTGTTAGGCAACTGTGTCTTTCACTCCAAGACGAATTCATAGAGAATCTAACGTCTTCTCAGTGAAGGTATTGGTGAAGATGTCTACTATCTATTTTGCTGAAGGATAGAACTGTAGGTAGATGATCCCCTCGTCTAGTAAGCCTTGGATGTAGTGCATGTGGATATTGATCTTCTTTATCCATCGCCTCTGAATTGGATCTCTACAAAACTTCAGAGTGCTCCGGTTGTCACAGCAGATGACGATCAGTCGATGAAACTGAATACCCAACTCAGTGAGAAAATGATGTAGACACATAGCCTGAATGGCTATGTTAAATGCCCCTCTGTACTCTTCCTCGGTTAAAGAAAGAGGAATAACAACTTGCTTCTTTCTCAAACAACAAATAGGCTCGGAACCAATACTGAGTGAGTAACCAGATGTGGACTTGTGATCATTGCTATCGCCATCCCAGTCAAAATCAGTGAACCTAGTGATATATAATGTAGAGTCTACTACATGAGGAATCCCAAAGGTGATGGTGCCATGTATGTATCGAAGGATACAATTTGCAGCCTTCCAATGTAGCACAGGCGACTCCAGCATGAAATTGGAATTTGTTCCAACTGCATAGGAGAGGTCTGGTCTAGAGTGTGTGAGATACAAGATGCTCCCCGCCGGATTTCTTTATAGTGTGTTGTCAACTAGTGGAGTGTCCCTGCCATCCTCAAGTTTTAATCCTGATAGGAAAGGATTCAGAGCAGACTTGCAGTATGTCATGTGAAGTCTCTTAAGGAGATGTCGTGCATAATTGGCCTAAGACAATTTGATTCCTGATGAATCCTGACTGATCTTGAGTCCAAGGAAGAAGTGTAGCGAAAACATGTCCATCATAAAAAACCTATCATGTAGAATCCTATTGACTGCAACAATCATTGAAATCGAGAAACCGATGATCAAAAAATCATCAACATACAAAACTAAGAGTAGAAGTGAATCATTTTTCCTGAGAATGTAGACATTCGGGTTTGATTTACAACGTAAAAAGTTTATGACAACATGTAGGAGTCCATATTGGAATACCATGCCCTTAGAGCTTTCTTGTGGCCATAAAGAGACTTCTTCATTCGACAGACCAAAGAGGAATCTTGCATAAATCCTTGGGGTTTCTCCATATAGATATCCTCATAGAGATCACCATGAATAAATGCATTCTTCACGTCCATCGAATGGACTTCCTATCCCTTGGCTTCCACAATGGAAAGTGCCAAACGTATGGAATCCATCTTCGCTACTAGAGTGAAGGTCTCATCATAGTCAATTTCATGCACCCGTTGAAAGCCTTTGGAAACAAGCCTAGATTTGTATCTTCTAATCTGTCCATCTGATATGCTCTTGGTTATGTAGACCCATCTTCACCTGAAAAGTTTCCTTCCATAAGGAAGGGGAACTAGATCCCAAGTCTGGTTCTCAATGAGGGAGTTGTACTCCTCCTACATGGTGGATTCCCAAAAGGGATCTCCAACAGCCTTGCCATAATGTTGTGGATCTGAAGATTGAAACAATAAATATGCTTGGAGGGAAATGGTTCAGTGGAAGTGAGTGTATTAGGAGGCTCCTTTAAATTAGATTGAGTCCTCCTAGTATTAGCTGGATCACCAAAAAGATCCCCTTTATCCTGAAGAGTAGCTTGGGCCCACTTGGGCCTCTGCTCTGGCTCTGCATCTGCAATTGGATGCACTCACTCTACATTTTACTGTACCGACTCTGTACCTAGATCACATCAATCCTATGAATATGAAATATCTTCTAAATAGGATTCAACATGTCCATGCTCATCATCTCAGATAGGTGGAAGAATGAAGCTGTCTGCATGCGGCTACTCAGATGCATGCGAGACACTTTCCTCGAATTGGACATGTCACTCAATGATGAGCTGGTCCGAGGAAAGATCAATAAGTTTGTATCCATTTACATCATCAGGGTATTCAACAAAGATACACTTTATGCTCTGTGGATCAAGTGCCTTCCTCTTTTCAGAGGGAATCTAGGCCCATGCACGTGAACCGAAAATACGAAAGTGGGTCACTTTAAGTTTGAGGTCGCTCCAAGCCTCATAGGGGGTCTTATCCTTGAAATATATATGGGGAGATCTGTTTTGGATGTAGGTTGCACAATCAAGTGCTTCAGCCCATAGTCTATGTGGTAGTGACTTTGCATGTAGAATGCAATATGCCATCTCTTTTAGAGATCTTTTTTTCTGCTCAACAACATTGTTTTGTTGCGGAGTATAGGGAACTGTGTGCTGCAACTGAATCCCTCCCTCATGATAAATATTATGTATATCATGATTGACATACTCTTTCCCATTATCA
>ML784637.1:316987-327832 GCA_009831015.1 Picea engelmannii | reverse complement strand
GACATCTTCTAGAGAAGTCGAAGAAGACCGATGTGTAATCACCAGAGAAGTTGAAGAGTCATGATGATGATCAGATAGAGCACTCAAGAGGTGGAGTATAATGACGCAGAGTCTGCATGCAGAGGCATGGAAAACATTGCATGAAAAAGGTGCATAGGCGCTATAAATACACGGGACAGAGAGAAGATTGGGTTGGTCGTTACAGTGGGAATTTGCAGTGGCTATTGGAGTTTGTTGTGGTGATTCATGGGTGAAGGAGAATCAGAGTGGCACAGCGAAAGCGTGGTGGGCCGATAACTCGTACATTGCAAATGATCTGAGAAGAAAGGCAATAAGGCAAACAGAACAACGAAGTGGAGCAGAACAATGATAAGTTAGGTAGGCCATCGTCGAACATCATATCACTGTAATCAATTCAGTAGCAAAGATTTATATTTCAGGGTGGTTGGGAGGTGCTAGGGAGGACTGTTGTCCTCATAGGTTCAAGTGGGTGCTTGAACACAGGGAGTTGGTGCTTCCTTCTAGTTGGTGCTAGAAAAACTAGGGAGTCAGTGCTTCCTTCTAGTTGGTGCTAGAGAAAACAGAGAGTTGGTGCTCTCAGCAAGTTGCATCTTGCAAAGTTGAGGTTGTAACCTCATTATGAGTTGGTGCTCATATGTATGATAATGTAAAGAATGTAACCATTACTTATCATATAAAAGAAAAGAGGTTTTATCCTGCATGGTTTTCCTCGGGAAATATCTGTCTCTGTGTTTTACATATATGTGAATGATGCTGAAAGTGCCATTTTTTATTTCCCTGCATTATTGTGATTAGCAATCAGAGTCTCTACAAAAGTTTAAAAGAACCATAATTGTTTAAGCACGTAAACAACTGATTCACCCCCCCCTCTCAGTTGTCCAACATGATTTAATTATGATGTGAAAGCACTAGAGCAGTCGGAAGGAAGGCTCAAGAAGCCCCTCGATGTATAAATATATGTAATCTATTCCCAAATGAGGTTGTTGTTTTTGAAGGGTTGTAGAAAATAATATGTGAGTTGTAAGAACCCGTGTAAATATTTTCTGAATGAATATAATAGCAAAGAATTTCTTTCAGATCTTTTTACATGCTTACCTTTGAGTAACTGGGTAATGTGGTTTTATTTACTTTCTTTGTTTTATATGCCTTTGTGTACATTTCATGATTGAGTGAATGAACCTATAATGTTTTATAAGTTTCAATTGTTTCTCTTATGAAACACTGGTGCAAGGAGTGCACAGTGGACACGTAAGGAGTGCGAAGGCATATTCGTTTTCAAACTCAATATCTTAGGAGAGAACGAGTGAATTTTTATGGACAGAGTGAGTGTAAGGAATGCACATATACTCTTCCGAGTATAAAATATCGAGAATGCCCATGAAAGGTGTGCACAGAGAAAACACTTAGAGAAGTGTTGAAAAAGTCTCTAGGAGAATAGATGCAAGGGGTGCATAGAATAGTTTCTTAACACACCAAGTTTTCCAAGAAAAGTAAGTGCAAGGAGTGTCCATAAGTCCATATCACTTCAAGTGATAAAGATCAGGAGGAATAGCAAACAAAACTATTTGGAGGAAGAATAATTTTCATTTCTAAGGTCAAGTGGATGCGATCCACTCGAGGAGGTGTCAGATATGGGAAAGTAGCATGGTTGTTAACCCTTGAAGCACTTTGGACTCTATGAGTTCAGGGATTTCCATGTGTTGCGAGAAAAAGGGGACATACTTCCTAAAGTCCTAGAGCCTAAAGTAAATATGAGCCATTATAAGTAGAGGACATGTTCCTACAGATCAAGTATAGTCTGAAAGTCTAGCTATCCAACGAATTTGAGATGTAGTTATAGGAGTGTGCAAATTTCCTAAAGTTCTGAAGCTCCGGACTGATCCTGGTCATTGGCATATTGGCCACGTGTTAACAGATTGTTGGTGGTTCAGTAGTCCGACAGTTTGGGGAAACAAAGGTTCAAATAGATTGGATTCAAGAACTCCCGAAGGCTAGAGTAGATCTCGACCATCGGTTGAGAGGGACATGTGGATAGAGTATCCAGTCCTTTGCAAATTCGGTGCTCAAAGGTTTTGGAGTGTTGTATTGTGGAATCCCCCGAAGGCCCGAATCCTAGAGAGGATCTAGGCCATCCATTTCAGAGGACATGTGGACTGATGATCATAACTCCTCACCACTTCGAAGTTCAACAATCCAGAGAGTTGTGTGTGTTAACCCCTCGAAGCTCCTGAAGCCCAGAGCTTCGAAGTCCCAAATTCTTAGCCAAATTGAAAGCTAGCCCATGGTTTTTGTCCCAAGGTCACATGGAATACTCCATTGGAATATTAGGACCTTCATGAACATGATTTTGCGCAAAGGGAAAGGGAAACGTCTCGTGGAGAAATAATTTGAGGGTTCAACAAGAGCTCGAGAGATGATTCAGCTCCTTAGTGTGAACAATCCTTAGATCAAGAGGCCACGTGAACCCCTAAGAGTGGTGGGGGTTGGCATCATATGGTATCAAAGCCTGGAAATTTTCTACAGACCATAGGAAAAGAGGGATATTTATCCGATATCATCAAGTGGTATAAGAAGAAGGAAATAGTCTTTGTAAGGAAGGGAAAATTCAGAATCATGTTTCCAAGAAGACGTAGAGAACTGGTCAATGCAACCATGGAAGAGGATATGAGACAACTTCGTGAAAGGTTGGATTCCATGGAGACAGTGCAAAGAAGAGAACCTGATGTGGGTGACATTAGTGAAAGTGAAAATGAATATGTGGAAGCAGAAGAAGTTGCAAGAGAAAAAGAAACAGAGGAGGGACTATTGAGAGCTAATGTCAAGCTGGGAACCAGAGAGAAAATAGAAGTCTTGATGTATGAAGGTAATTTACATGTAGAAGAAATACTTGATTGGGTAAGTGATTTGGATAAGTACTTTGACTATGACGAGATTGATGATGAAAAGAAGGTAAATCATGTAGTAACAAGATTAAAGGGACATGCAATGTTATGGTGGGACAAATTGCAAGCTGCAAAAGAAGTAAAGGTAAGTATAAAATCAATAATTGGGATAGGATGGTAGCTACATTGAAGGCTAAGTTCATACCCAAGGATTATCAGATAAATATGTTCAGAAAGCTACAAAATCTTAGACATAAAGGTTTTTCGGTTAAAGAATCCACCGAATAATTTTACAAGCTGAACATAAGAGCAGGACATAGGGAGAATGGTGGAGAAAAGGTTGTTAGGTACATTAATGGCCCGAGATATGAAATCTAGGATGATATTAGCATGGTGATAATGAGAATTGTATAAGATGCTTATCAGGTAACCTTGAAAATAGAGGAACATTTTCAAGGAAGAAGAGTCAATAGAATAGAGGAAAAATTCCTAGCAAAGGAAGAGGCACTATAAAAGAAAAGTTTCAGAAACCCAGAGGAGAAGCTGGAAAGTATCACAGTCAGAAAAAAAAAAAAAGAGGATGTTCTAGAGGAGGTCACCATGGAGGAAGAAACTCTTTTCCAATAGGAAGAGGAAGAGGTAGATGAGGAGAAGTGAAGTTTTATTCCTGTGGGAAAAATAGGACACATGTCTTGGGAATGTCCTAAGAAGAAGAATGTAGGAGGTGGAGAAGCTCACATTTTTTAAGCGTAGAAGAGGAATTTGGAGACAGAGATGAAGGCAGAAGCAGTGGAAGAAGGAAGATCACTCATGATGAGGAAACTTCTCATGAATCCAGAGAAAGAGGTAAGAGAACCAGTCCATAGGAACAATTCATTCAGAACTGCTTGCAAGACTAGAGATAAGGTATGCAAGGTTATCATAGATAGTGAGAGAAATGATAATTTGGTATCCACAGAGATGGTGGAAAAACTGAAGTTGGAGAAAATTTCACATTTGAATCCGTACAAGGTGTCATGGTTGCATAAAGGACATAAATTCATGGAAAGTCGAAAATGTAAGGTTGAGTTTAAGATAGGTGGTTATAGAGATGAATTTTTATGTGATTTTATACCCATGGACGTTTTTCATGTTCTATTGGGAAGACGATGGCAATATGACAAGAATGTCATACATGATGGAAGGAAGAACATTTATACCCTGGATAAAAATGGGTGTAAGCATATGTTGTTTCCAATAGAAGACAAAGGATTCAAAGAAGAAGCTAGTCCTAGTATACTTCTCATGAGTGGGAAGGAACTCTTGAAATAAGTCAAGAAAGAAAATGAAATGTATTTTGTTGTTGTAGGTAATCCACGATTCAATATTGTTATGTCGTTTGGATTAAAAAATGCCCCGAGTACATTTATGAGGTTTATGAATGAAGTACTTAAAGACTTTATTGGTAATTTTGTGATTTTTTATTTATATGACATTCTACCCTTCAGTAAGACTAAAGAGGAGCACTTGAGACATTTGAAGATGGTGTTGAGGAGGTTACAATAGGAGAAGTTGTTAGTGAATTTGAAGAAGTGTTCTTTCATGAAAAAAAACTTATATGTATAGGGTTCGTAATATCTTCAAATGAGTTGAATATGGATCCAAAGAAGGTGAGGGAAATAAGAGATTGTCCTTCTCCAATAAGTGTGCTCGAAGTAAGAATTTTTCATTGATTGGTGAGTTTTTACAGGAAATTCATCGGGAATTTCAATAGTATTTTTTCACCCATACTAGAAACCATAAAGAAAGAGCATAAACATTTTAATTAGATAGAAGAGACTGAGAAGGGATTTAGAGTGTTGGAAAAAAAGATAAAAAAACAACCTATGTTAGTTCTGCCAGATCTTAATAAGTCTTTTCAAGTCAAATGTGATGCTAGTGGAGTGGCCATTGGCGTAGTTTTAAGTCAAGACAATAAGCATGTTGCTTATTTCAGTGTGAAGATGAATGATGTTAAGAGGAAGTATTCCACATATGACAAGGAATTTTGTGTTGTGATTCAATCTTTGAAAAATTGAACGCATTATCTTATCCCGAAGGAGCTTGTTTTGTATACTAACAATCGAGCTTTGCAGTTTATAACAAGACAAGAGAAATTGAGCCAAAGACATGCCAAATGGGTAGAATTCATGCATAATTTTACATTTTGTATTAAGAATACTAGTGGAAGAGCTAACAAATTTGTAGATTCTTTGAGAAAGATATGCTTGATCTTGCAAGAATTTTAAGTGGAGACCTTGGGATTTGAACACCTCGAGGAGATCTATCAAGAAGACCCAAATTTTAAGGAAGATTACGAAGCATGTGAGAACCATTTGCTAAGGGACAAAAATCAATAAATGGAGTATCTAATCCAATATAGACTGTTTTTCGAAGGAAGTCGATTGTGTATCCTGAAATGCTCAATGAGTGATAATTTTCTAAAGGAGAAACACAGTGGAGGTTTGGCTAGACACTTTTTCCATGATAAAACATATGCGCAGTTCAATTATTTGTATTATTGGTCGGGCATGAATTTTGATGTGAAGAAATTCATGGACAGATGCAAAATATGCCAATGTTCTAAAGGAAAGCAACAAAACACATGATTTTATCAACAATTTCCTATTCCAGATAGGCCATGGGATGTTGTAAGTATGGATTTTGTTATGCGATTGAAAAGAATCCTGAAAGGAAGTGATTCAATCTCCATGGTGGTTGACATATTTTCTAAGATGGCACATTTCATACCACATCAAAAAACAAGTGATGCTACTCACATAACAAATTTGTTTTTCAAAGAGGTTGTGATATTGCATGGGTTGCCAAGAAGTATATTCTTTGACAGAGATACTAAATTTGTGGGACACTTTTCGAGAACCTTGTGGAAGAAGATGGGGACAAATTTATATTTTAGTTAAGCATATCATCCTTAGATAGATGGATAGACCGAGGTGGTGAATCAAAGTTTAGGGAACTTGTTGAGGATTTTGGTCACTAGACATAACAACCAGTGGGATCAAATCTTGCCCCAAGCAGAGTTTTCATATACCGACTCTCTCAATAGGAGTACTGGTAAAATCCCATTCCAAATAGTGTATGATATGAATCCAAGAGGAGCTTCAGAGTTAAGATATTTTGGATGAGATGAATTTCGAAGCATAAGAGAAGAGGATTTTGTTGCAAAGATGCATAAGTCACATGATCAAATCAAGGGACAACTATAGAATAGAAACCAGAAATACAAAATAAGGATAAACCAGAAGAGGAGAGTGATAAATTTTGAAATTGGAGATCAATTCTTAGCACAGCTGAGGAAAGAAATATTTCCAAAAGGAAAATACAACAAGTTGAAGATTAAAAAGATAGGACCTTGTAATATCCTCAGAAAATTTTCTACAAATTCCTATGAGATTGAATTTCCAAGGGACATTGGAGTATCACCAATATTCAATGTAGTAGACTTATACCCTTATAGGATGAACGATACAGAAGGGACATATGATCAGGAGGATATTTAGTGGAAGCAATAGATTCCCATAGGAGAGAAGCCACATATAGAGAACATTTTAGATCAGAGGATTGTTAAGAAGACCAGGAAAAACAAATATTATGAGTATTTGTTTAAGTGGAAAGATCATCCAGCAGAAGATGCCATTTGGATAACTGAACTTAAGATTCAGAAGCATGGAAATACAGTGGAGGAGCTCATGGATAGGATCCCATCAATATTTTTTTCCAGAGGAATATGATGCAGGAGCATCATCATCAACATTCAATGAGGCCAAGTAGAGGAAAAATCAACATCTGGCACACACATTCAAACTGTTTTGGATCCCAAGGAGAGCACTTCATATTATTATTTTGAAAGTATTGTAATTAAAATACATTTAATGTTTTGAGTCTTGAGCCATTGTATGAGATCGAAGGAGATTGTAATCGCCTTAATTAGTTGTAGGATTATACATATATCGAGCATCGACTCATATCTGGGTTGTAATTATCCATTTATTGTAATAAGCCTTAGTGGTAGAATACTTTAAGTATGATGTTAAAGCACTACAGTAGTCAGAGAGAAGGATCAAGAAGCCCCTCCATGTACAAATAGATGTAATATATTCCCAAATGAGGTTATTGTTCTTGAAGAGTTGTTGAAGGGTTGTAGAAAAGAAGCTGAGATCTGTAAAAACCTATGTAAATATTTTCTGAATGAATATAATAGAGAATAATGTTTTTCACATCTTTGTACATGCTTACCTTTGAGTAACTAGGTAATGTGGTGTTATTTAATTTATGTGATTTATATGCATGTGTGTACATTTCATGATTGAGTGAATGAAACTGTAATGTTTTAAAAGTTTCAAATGTTTCTCTTCTGAAACACTGGTGCAAGGAGTGCACAGTGGCCACGGAAGGACTGCAAAGGAAAAGTCTTTTTTCAGACTCGATAGCCTAGGACAGATAGAGTGAGTTTTACATAGTGAGTGCAAGGAGTGCACATATACTCGTCTAAGTATAAAATCTTGAGAAAAACCATGCAAGGTGTGCACAGAGCCAACACTTAGAGAAGTTTTCAAAAAGTCTCGAGAAGAACGAACACAAGGAGTGCGTAGAAGGGTTTCTTAACAAACCAAGTTTTCCAAGCAAAGTAAATGAAAGAAGTGTCCAGAAGTCTAAATCACTTCAAGTGTCAAAGATCAAGTGGAATAGAGAAAAAAAACTCTTTGGACATTTAGATTTGGAAAAGTAGCATCGATGTTAACCCTTGAAGCACTTAGGACTCTGCAAATTCAGGGTTTTCTGTGTGTTGGGAAAAAAAGGGGACAAACTTCCCGAAGTCCTTGAGACCAAAGTAAATATGGGTCATTGGAATTAGAGGACACATTCCCATAGATTAAGCGTATTCTGGAGGTCCGATTATCTGGTTAAATTGAGACGTAGTTACAGGAGTGTGCAAATTTCCAGAAGTTTCAAATCCCGAGACAGATCATGTTCGTTGGCGTCTTAGCCATGTATCAGCATATTGTTGGTGGTTCGATATTCTGATAGTCCGGGGAAATGGAGGTGCAAAGAGATTTGAGTCGAGAAATCGTGAATGTCCAAAGGCTAGAGTGGATCTCAACCGTCAGTTGAGAGGGACACGGGAATAATATATCCAGTCCTTTGTGAATTCGATGTTCAAAGGTTTTGGAGTGTTGTATCGCAGAATCTCACAAAGGCCAAAAGCTCGGAGAAGATATAAGTCATCCATTTTAGAGGACACATGGACCATTGATCATAACTCCTCGCCACTTCGGATTTCAGCAATCCAAAGAGTTGTGTGTGTTAGCCCCTTTGAGGTCCCGGAGCCCGGAGCTCCGAAGTCCCAAATTATTTGCTAAATTGAAAGCTAGCCCATGGTTTTTGGCCCGAGGTCACGTGGAAGATTCTGCTCGAGTATTAGGACCCTCTCGAACGTGATTTTGCACACAAGGAAAGGGAAAAGGCTCATGGAGAAGGAATTTGAGGGTTCAATAAGAGCATGAGAATCGATTAGGCTCCTTAGTGTGAATGATCCTTAGAATGGGAGGTCATGTGAACCCTTGAGAGTGGTGGGGGTTGGCATCATGATGAGTCATGGATTAAAGTGATGTGGATGAACAACTCAATAAATAATGAAAAGAGGAAGCTCATGGTACTAATAGAACATTTCCCTTCTTCTCAATCTATCTCTTCATCCTCTCAACACTTGTACATTAATGTGATTCTATATATGAATTATGGGATGAAAAATGCTAGATATTCCCTCAAGATGTATTATTTATAGCATGATGTTTGGATGTAATGGGGTTAATTAATCATTTAGTTGATGTTATTTAGGGAGTTTTCTTGAGATACAAAGCCATATTCTAAGGGTTCATTTAATTCATATACTATTATATAAATTTATTCATTTAATGAAATTATAGAGTTCATATTTTTACCACTATGCTACAACAAATGTGTATGCATGTTCAATGAATTCATTTATGTTCCTTTCTAATTACCTTTATTTTTGTCTTTCCATATCTAAAGAGTATGTATGGAAGACAAATTCATTGTACAATTGTTTAATGGCGATGTTAATAACACTAGTCATATTTGGATCATTGTTGACTTGATCAATTCTCAATCAACCATTAAGAGTGACACCATAGGAGATTCTTCTTATGATCTAATATCAAATTAATAAAAAAGAAATCATAATTTTGTACATAATCGTACATCTATTGTTTAAAATTTCTAGTTGGAAAAACAATCTTCTCCATGATTATTGAATATTTAACCTTTTAAGATATTGAGGGGTTATGGTACAGTGATGAAAATTATGTTATTCTAAAACACCCACCGGGACTATTTCCCAGACAGACATAGCTTGTTTGGGTGAGTTATAAGTCTTGGTGATTTCAACAGAAGAGTAACTCATCGTCACAACAACTCTACGAAATGAAATTGAATATGTTTAGTCATTCCTCCCTCGAATATCATAGTGATTAATCTCTTTTTATTATTTATTTTGAGTATAAATGAACACATTTATACTCAAAATAAAAATAAAAAACATTTGAACTCAAATTATTCTAACAAAAGGTATCATGCTATTGAGTATGAAAAATTTATTTTTCTAACAAATTATGAAGTCACATAAAGTGAATATGTTTAGTCATTCCTCCCTCGAATATCATTTCACCAACATAAAATTATATCTTATAGCGATTAATCTCTGTTTATTATTTATGATACTTTATTTTGAGTATAAATGAACACATTTATACTCAAAATAAAAAACATTTGAACTCAAATTATTCTAACAAAAGGTATCATGCTATTGAGTATGGAAATTTTATTTTTCTAACAAATTATGAAGTCACATAATATTAAGAAACATTTCTCCATATTAGATATTAAATATAAACTTTGTATTTAGAAAATAAATCGAATAGTTTTTTTTTTAGTGAATTATGAATAGAACAACTTAATCGTATAGGTTTGTTATGAACTTTTTATCACTAAAACTAATTATAACAAAGGTTGCATGACAGCTTAGTTCCTGCCAAGTTGTTAAGAACCAAATATCAATATAGCATAGAAAAACCTCAGAATAAGTACTCAACGACTTGAAAAAGAGATAATTTCAAATAATAAGCCTCTTTGAGGGGGCAACCTCCTTTTACCCCACATAAATGTTCAAGTACAAGATGACTCCAAATGAAAATGTCTCATTGGTATATATAGGAGACTATGAAGTATAATTACAATTAATGGAATAAAGCTGACATAAATAAAATAGCATTACTAATGTAATATGCCCCAATTAAGGGGTAATGAGCCAATATTAGGGGGAATCTTCAGTCAGTAGTTTCCTCCATTTAATGAGATACTCTGAAATGGATATATTCATCAGCTAGTGAATTCTTGTGTCAATGATGGCTTCAGGCTCCAATATCATTTTTCCTTCCTCGTCAAGTTCTAGCAATATAGTTTGAACTAGGATATTGTCGCCCATAACCTTCTTTAAGCATGAAACATGGAAAACTAGGTGTACTCATGAAGATGCAGGCAACTCCAATTTGTATGCCATGGTACCAATCTTTTGCAACTCATTATAAGGGTCATAGTACTTTGGTGATAATTATCCTTCTTGGCCTGCTTGAGGGACATCTGTTTGTATGGTTGTAGTCTTAAAAACACCCAATCCCCTACTTCAAAACTTATTTCACTACGATGTTGATCTGCTTGTTGTTTCATACGATTTTGAGCCATGGTCAGGTTGTCCTTTAAGATTTGGAGAACTTGTTGATGCTCAATGTGATCTTCCACTTCTTGAACCTTAGATTTTTCTTTTAGAGAAGAAGTGATGGAAGGAGGGTGGTATCCATAGAGTGCCATAAATGGTGTCATTTTT
>ML784637.1:229737-283451 GCA_009831015.1 Picea engelmannii | reverse complement strand
GGTGCAACCACACGTTCGACCACTACCTCAAGGTGTCCCCATGGCTCCAGGTAAAGCCCTCACGAGAATTGAACCTTGCCCAACGGTGAAAAACTCCTCGCTTTCCACCATTGGATCCAACCCCTTTGGGATAAATATATTTCTATTGTTATAAGACATGTATATGATGATTTTTTTGTTGATGATATATGCTTACTAACTCATTTTATTATAATATGATTATAAATAAAATTTACACTTTTAATTGATATTATTTTGAATGTACATTTAAGAATTGTGTTTGTTTCATGAGTTTTTTTTGGTTCGTTGAACATTGTTAGTTTTATGGTCTCATCAAACTAAAGTTTGCAATTAGAACTTCTTTTGTTAATATTGAATCCTTTAGTTTGCGTTGTATTTTAAGTTTTTATGAGTATAAATTAAATGTAACTAATATACAACATAGAAATGCAATACAAAATTCAAGTAACTAATAGCTAATTAAAAGAGTAAAAAAAAAGATACAAAATATGCAACCAATAATATTGAAAATAGTCCCTTCTATTATCATAAATGAACCCAGATTGGACTCTCCCTAATGCAAAACCATTTAGTTCCAAGATGAAAAAAATGCACTCGAACATAGAACAATAGAGAGAATAGTTCACTAACTAATTCGCATGCATAATCAAAGATCTTGAACAATTGAGAATAGTCTCCAATCACGAAGAATGTATTTGTTTCATATTAAATTCTATAAAGTATAAGATAAATGAAAATAAACACCATAGCCTAAAGAAAAATCCTATAAATTAGAACGTTTCTAACTACAAAAATCAAGAGAACTAAACTTGAAGAAAAAACAATCCCAAGAACAAACAAGATCCTAACAAACTATTATTAATAAATAAATATAAATACCATGAATAAATACAAATACCAAAAAGAGAACTCTTTAATGGAAAAGAAACAGTCTCAATAAGTTTATTGTCGATCCTTATCCTTTCAATTTCTATGACCATCCATCTACCTTCGGTTTTCAAATTAATTGTGAGAATAACTACTTTGTGAAATTAAGAAAACATAATATTTCTCCCACATGGGAGGCTTCAATTAGACATTCTAACACAATGACATATAGTGGATGTTTTATTGATATTTATCATTCATATACTTTCCTCATATTCCTCATTCACATACATCCATCCCTTCTATTGAATGGAGTAATTTCTCCCTTACTTGACCAAAGGGAAGTAATGACTTCCAAAGGTAGCTACAGCTTCCAAATATAAAGGGAGGGATAAACCTCCAAAAGGAAGATACAATCCTCCAATATCAAGAGAGGTTTGACCTATCCATCCTTTCCCCTTCCTTCCACCCAAGAATATATGATAATAAAACTTTACATTAAATTATCACCATCAACCAACCATCACATAGAACCTGATAACGCTTCCTAAGACTTCTTCAACTTATGCAATTATTCAATTCTTGTAATACACTGATCCTATAGATAATATTACTCAATATATTCTTTGAAACTCCTCCAACTTTCACTCCTTGAATCCTCCCAGAAAAGGAGTTATAGAGAAAATGGTAGACCTTATTCAATTCTGTTTTATTCAGGAGAGAGAACTTGTACAGTATAACCCGCGCTCAATTTTTAACATCACATTCTAAATTTTTTACACATGAAACTACAGCTTATACTATTTCCAATGGAATTTGTCTCACTTCATTTGGATTCTCTATCAATACTTTATGATTGTTTTACCCGAAACACTTGTTTATGACTAGCTTCAAGACTAGTCAAAAACCATATCTTCCACATAGTGTATCTCCACAATTATAGAGAATAAAGAGCTAAAACTTTTACCACAAGTACTTAGATATGTCTTCGCAATACCATACCAATTTCACCATATGAATCGTTCTATAAAAAAAATTATAGCTAAAATGGTAAGATGACCTGTAAATAACATACCTTAGAACACATCACCAAAAGACTTCATCCTCCCTTGAAATCCGACCTTCTTTACTTCATATTTCTTCTGAAATTCGACTTATACATCCTTGTTCATTAAAAAACTTGTGTGTTAGAAAATTAATCTTTAATGAGATGTATTTATACCCTTTATGTCACTTCCTTTTAACATTAGGGCTGACCTGAAACTTTCTTATTTTGTAATTCTTTTGTTTAATTATCTTCAGGGCCGATCTGTACTTCCTTCTTCAATTCACTTTGTCATATTCAAAATTTCATTTATCCTCAACCATGAGGATCCACATGATGTTCCACCTACCACCGAAAACAACATGATGTATATTATCCAACTATGGGTGTTGTATCTGCATGTGCATTGTCCTCCATGTGCAAATACCTTAATCAATATTGTGGTAAAAAACCAATGACTAGGGTTGACATCAATGACAACAACCAATATTCTAACAATCTCCCCCTATGTCAATGATGGCAACACTCATGCTCCCCCTGTCATCATGATCCCAATTTATCTCCCCCTTTGACATTAATGGCAAAGGGTGGGGTTGCTTCCCCTGAGTTCAATGGCATAATGTGACCTTCTTCTTTGGGGCTGCTCCCCCTAAACATGTGGCACTCAATAATACTTCATGCTTATTTTTGGTCTTTGAGACTTTTTCTTCCTTTGAATCCTTTTGTGTGGCTTCTCTCTTCTATCTCTTCTTCATGTCTAGGATGTATATGTTGTTCGGTATTCTTGTCTTAGTTGCAACCAATCTTCCTGAGTTATTTCCTCTAATTTTACATTCTCGGGAGTAAAAAATAAGAGTGTATCCTTGATCACATATTTTTCTGACACTGAGGATATTATGCTTCAGATATTCAACCAATAAGACTTTTCCTTCTTTTACATTTTCACTTCCAATATTTACGGTTCCTTTTCCAAGTATTTTGGTAGATAAGTCATATCCAAATGCAACATTTCCACCATTTTTCTTCAAACTGACAAATTTGCTTTGATCTCCAGTCATATGAGATGAGCACCCAATGTCTAGGAACCATTCATCTTCGTCTTTGCATTCTTTAGCGACCAATGTTATTCGACAGTTTTCATTGTGTGGAATTTCTTTCCTTTTCCATATTTTAGTTGGTATAGGGACATTTGGCATACGATTATCTTCCTTCATCTCCCTGCAATCTCGTGCTTTGTGACCAATATTATTGCACTTGTAACATACAATGTTTTGATCCATTAATGGGTCAAATGGATTATAATTTACAGTGACAGGTCTATGAACATTTCCATATCTATTATTTTCACCATTCATGTAGCTTGCGTAGTTATTCCTTTCATTGATTCTACAATTGATTGCCTTGTGTCAAAAATTTCCACAAGTATAACAATGTCCAAGAAAGAAATTTTGATACATGGGAGTAACTGATCTTCTTTGTGGTGTAGTCTATCTAGGTTCATGATTTATTCTTCTGTAGTTTTCTTCATAATGATTGCTTTCATACTTGATGGGAGAGGATCTTCTTGATGTCTCATTCCTTCTGAATTCTAGTCTTCTATCTTGTTGTTCAAATTTCTATGGAGTGTTGGTTTCATCCTTTTCATCTTCCTTCTCTTGTTTTGTTGTCTTCAAAATGTCATTGTATCCTAGTCATGTCTTGTCATTTGGAGATCTTTGATTGGTAAGGATCTCATCCATTTTTTCAGTGCTTTTTACAAACTTCTTCAACTTTTCTATTGTCAATAGTAGTTCCCCTTTTGTGTGATCCAATTCTTCTTTCAATTTCTCATAATCTTCTAATTGTTCCTTCATGCTACGAATGGTCTTTTCAAGCCTATAATTCTCTTCTTCACAACTACTCAATTCACCTTTTAGTATTATGTTTGTGTTTCTGAGCTTGTTATTTTCAGTTTCAACATGCTTCAACTTTTCAAGATTTTCATCTTCTTGTTCAATCTCTACATTGTCTTTGTATCCCCAAAATGAATCAAGGTTGGTTTCTTCATCTGAATCTTCTTCACGATTTCTTCTTCTTTAGAACTCTTTTTATCATCATCATGTGTTTCTTGGGTTATGAAGAGGAGTTCTCCTCCATGATTATCTTCTTCATCACTGTCATCTGAGGATATGTCATTATCCTTGGAGTAGAAGCTATTTTTATTGTTGAGACTTCTCTTTTTATAGTAGCAGTTTTCAACAATATGTCCTATTCTACCACAGTTAAAGCATTTGAGAGGAGACTTACCTTTGTATCTTCCATTTCCCTTTTGGAACCTTCTTACGAAATTTTCTATCTCTTCATCAAGGTCGTTATCCTTGTCTTTTGTCTTCTTTATGGCTTTAAAGGATGATTCATTGTTTAGTTGGTCACTTTATGTACCTGTTCTCATTTCGTATGCTATAAGAGACCCATGTAATTCATCCATTGTCATTTTGGTCAAGTCCCTAGTTCCTTCAATGGCAGAGACCTTAACATCATACTTTAAGAGAAGTGATCTCAACAATTTTTGTACAACCAAAGATTCATTGAGCTCTTCACCTAATCCTATGATAACATTAAAAACCTCATAAACTCTAAGGAAATAGGTTGCAAAATCTTCCTTTTCATCCATCTTCAAAATTTCAAATTATGCTCTATGTCGTTGAAGCTTGACCTGCTTAACTTTTGGATCACCTTCATAGATAATCTTGAGTTTCCCATACCTCTTTAGAGGTGTTGCAGCCCATCACTTTTCTAGAAATGGTTTGTTCTAATGCTCCTAGAATAACATGTATGGATTTTTAATTACAACTCATAAGCTTCTTCTCATTTGGATCAGTTGGAGCATTATTTGGGATTACATAGCCATTTACAATTGAGTACCAAATGTCTACTCCCAAATATGTTAGGTAATTTTTCACTCTATCACTCTAGTCTTCATAATTGATTCCATCAAATCGTTGAATACCATTTGAAATGTGCTCATGGTTATCCATGTCTGCTCAGGATTTTCCTTCCAGTGGTTAAATTGTTCTGAAGGCAACTTGCTCTGATACTAATTGTTGATACTGAGATGGGGGTGAATCAGTATCAAGTGAAATTTAAAAAAACAAATCAACTTATACTTAAACCATTCAATTATATCCAATGATCAATGAACAATAGTATAAGAGTTACACCAATACACCACAATACAACATGCACAATATATGAGAAATAATCAACAGTTATTGTTCAAGGGAAGAAATGAGTTCCAAAAGTAGCTACAACTTCCAAATATAAAGGGAGGGATAAACCTCAAAAGAAAGATACAATCGTCCAATATCAAGAGAGGGTTTACCTTTCCATCCTTTCCCCTTCCTTCCACCCAATAATATATGATAATAAAACTTTACATTAAATTATCACCATCAACCAACCATCACATAGAACTTGATAATGCTTCCTGAGACTTCTTCAACTTCTGCAATTCTTCAATTCTTGGAATAATCTGATCTTGTAGATAATATTACTCAATATATTCTCTAAAAGTCCTCCAAGTTTCACTCCTTGAATCCTCCCAGAAAAGGAGTTATGGAGAAAATGGTAGACCTTATTCAATTCTGGTTTATTCAGGAGAGCGAACTTGTACACTATGCCCCGTACTCAATTTTTAACATCATATTCTGAAATTTTTACATAAGAAAGTAAATATCGTGCTATTTCAAATACAACTGGTCTTACTTCATTTGGATTCTCTATGAAGACATTATTATTTTTTTACCTGGAACACCTATTTATGACTAGCTTCAGGACTGGTCAAAAACCTTATCTTCCACATAGCGTATCTCCAAAATTGTAGCGAATAAAGAGATAATTTTTTTACCACAGGTACCTAGATATGACTTCTCAATACCATACCAATTTCACCTCTGAATCGTTCTAGAAAAAAATTTATAGTGAAAATGGTAAGATGAATTGTAAATAACATACCTTAAAACACATCACCAAAAGACTTCATCCTCCCTTGAAATCTGGCCTTCTTTACTTCAGATTTCCTCTGAAATTTGACTTGTATCTTCTTTTTCATTAAAAAACTTGTGTGTCTTGAAAAATTAATGTTTAATGAGATGTATTTATACCCTTTATGTCACTTCCTTTTAACATTAGGGCTAACCTGACACTTTCTTATTTTGTAATTCTTTTCTTTAATTCTATTCAGGGTCGACCTGTACTTCCTTCTTCAATTCACTTTGTCATATTCAAAAATACATTTCTCCTCAACCATGAGGATCCATGTGACATGCCACCTACCACCGGAAACAACATGATTTATACTATCCATCCATGGGTGTTGTATTTGTATGTGCATTGTCCTTCATGTCCAAATACTTTCCTCAATCTTGTAGTCCAAAACCAATGACTAGGGTTGAAATCAATGACAACAACCAATCGTCCAAAAAAGATAGGTGAATTTTCACTTATTAGGTAGGTGAAGGATGGAGTGTTATAGAGAAATATATAGTTTCATGTATTTTGAATTTAGTTTTTCATATGGAAGTGGAGAAGAGTTGAACAACTCCATTGTTGTTGTGTGTGTATGCTTGCCTCCTTCAAAAAATTGTGTTTTTGAAGGTAGTAACCCCCTACTTGTGTACAAAGAGCGACTAGGAGAAGGAGTTCTCCTCCAGAGAGTGGTCCAAGGTGTGACAATGTGGATAGGCAGCCAACTGAACAAAGGGTTTTTTTCGTTTTTTGGATAGGTTTTGTCTGTTTCGACTGAACAAAAGGTTTTTTGGTCAAGATCTAAGTCAGATAAGAAGAGATGACTATGAATAAGAGATTAATGGCATCTAGAAGCAATCCAACACTATCACAAGGACCGATTTTAACATGTAAAACTTATGATTTTTGGTCTATCAAAATGAAAATTTCTTTTTGGTCTGAGAATTGTTGGGAAGCAATAGTTAATGGATTCATAGAACTAGATCTAAATGATTTACAAGCCATGAAAAGCACATAGAGAAATGATCCGAGAGAACTCCAGAAAACGATAGAAAATCCATATGGCTCATCTAACAAGGGTTAGAGGAATATATTTTACCCAAATTCGTAGCAATAGATCATGACAAACAAGAATGGGATACTCTCGAAGTCGCCTATCAACGCACATATAAACTCAAAAATGCAAAGTTGCAGACACTTAGGAAGAGTTTTGAGACTCTTAAGATGAATAATTTAGATTTAGTGGATCATTTCATGACCCATGTCACGAGCATCATCAATTAGTTGCACACTTATGGATAATACATTCAAGATCAAAAAGTCATTAAGGTACTCAAAATCCTTCCTAACAAGTTTAATATGGTTGTGGTCATCATAGAAGAGTCAAAAGAACCGTCAACATTGATAGTTGAATACATCATGGGATATTTGTTAACGCATGAGAATAGGTTTAGTTGAAATATTAAATATTTAGAGAAGGCATTTAAGTCTCAGGCCTTCATAAGCAAAGGTAGAGGTTGAGGGAATAGAAGAAAAGGAAGACAAGGCAGGGGACAGTCTCAAACTAGAGAGAGGTCATCTTCAAAATAGTTAGAACAGAGTGAACAATGAAAACAACAACAAAGAAACTCTCAGAACCAAAGGGGGAGAGGAATAAATTTAAATCAGTCAAGATGGACTGACAAATCAAGGATCTAGTTTTATTATTGAAAGAAATTTGGTCACTACGAAATTGAATGAAAAAATAAGCAAGAATATATGAATAGAGTTAGAGAAAATGTTACCAACACTAAAGAATGAACATCTGAGTCAATGTTCTTCTCATGCCAAGTCACAAAAGAAGCAAGCATCCGTCATGATATTTGGTTGTTGGGTAGTGGTTGCAAAAATCATATGATAGGTAACAAAGATATTTTTTCTAGTTTAGATATCTGTGTCGCATCTCAAATTAAGTTGGGAGGTGATTGCCAAAAGAAAGTTTTAGGAAAGGGTGTAATTTCTGTATTGACCAAACAAGATGAAAAGAAAGATATTCATGATGTTTATTTTGTACCCGGTCTTAGACATAACTTTATGAGTGTAGGCTAGATCAATGAACATGGTTATAAGATCATTTTTTAAGGTTCCAAATGTATAATCTTGGACAAAACACCCAGTAAGAAAATCATAGCTACAATACAAATGACCAAAACTAGAATGTTTCCTTTGATACTGAGAATTGTAAATATGTCACAGGCATATGCCCAAAATGTATCAAGCTCAGATAAAACTTGGTTGTGGCATCTTAGATATGGTCATTTACCATTTAGTAGTCTCGGTCTTTTATAGAAAAAGTCTATGGTAAAAGGTTTGTGCATTATGAATGAACAAGAAAACTCTTGTGAGAGTTGTATTTTGGCCAAACACGAAAGCGACAGTTTTCTCGATGCTTCATACAAAGAAAAAGAACACCTCGAGCGAGTGCACAAAAATATTTTTGGTCAAATGCAAACTCATTCAATAGTAGACATTTTTATTTTCTAACATTCATTGATAATTTTAGCAGTAAAGAATAGGTGTATTTTCTCAAGCACAAATCAAAGACATTTGAAAAATTTAGAGAATTTAAATCTTTGACAGATAAATAGAGTGGGAAGTACATCAAAGTGCTCATATTAGATCGAGGAGGTGAGTATGACTTCAAATAATTTGTAGCATATTGCTGGAAACATGGGATCAAGAGACAATTTAAAACAAGATACACTCCACAAAAGAATCAAGTAACTGAAAGGAAGAATCATACAATAATGAATATGGCTAGAATTATGTTGAATGCCAAGGATTTATCAAATGAATAATGGGGTGAAGCAGTGGCATGCTCAATTTATATTTCAAATTTGTCACTAGCTAGTAGTGTGAAAAATCAAGTCCCTCAAGAAGCCTGGAGTGGTATAAAATCTAGTGTTTCTCATTTTAAAGTTTTTGGTTGTGTAGCTTATGTTCATGTTCCTGAAGAGTTGAGGAGAAAAATTGATGATAGAAGCGAAAAATGTATATTTGCAAGATATAGTGAATAATCGAAAGAATATAGGTTGTATAATCTTGTTACCAAGAAATTGATAATAATATAAGATGTGAAATTTCAAGAAGATAAATCTTGGGATAACCAAAGGAGTGAAATGATTGTAGATCATATTCCTTCTATATAGGAAGATAAAAAGGTGGAAGCTACATTAAAACAAGCTTCTCCACCAAGACTTACAAGATTGCAACTACAAATCCAAGGAGAACAAATGGATCATAGTTCTTCTTCTTCTTCTAGTAATGATTCAGACCCCACTATAGAAACTTTAAGGAACTAGGAAACAAGAAGTTTGAGAGAAATTTTTGAGTAGAATGATGGCATGGATAAACAAACACATTTTTCTCTATTATTCTATCAACCAATATATTTTGAATAAGCAGTCAAGGAAGAAAACTAGGTTCATGCAATGAATGAAAAAATTAAATCAATTGAAAGAAACAACACATGGGATCTTGTAGATCTTCCTAGAGGTAAAACACGCATTGGAGTTAAATGTGTTTATAAGACAAAATTTGATGAGAAAGGAAAAGTAGAGAAGCACAAGGAAAGACTTGTAGTAAAAGGGTTTGTTCAACAACTCGGTATTGACTATGGAGAAACATTTCCTGCAGTAGCACGTTTGGATACTGTCAGAGCAGTTTTGGAAATTGCAGCACAAAAAAAATGGTCAGCCTATCAAATGGACGTTAAATCAATCTTTATAAATGGAATTTTGGAGGAAGAATTTTGTGTGGATCAACCCCCAATATTTCAGATAAGAGGTCAAGAGTACAAAGTGTACAGGTTGAATAAATCATTGTATGGTTTGAATCAATCTCCAAGAGCTTGGTACAGTCGCATTGATTCCTATTTGCTCAACAATGAGTTCAACAAAAGTCACATTAAACCCACGCTTTACACCAAAAGAGACCAGAAAGGTAATATTTTGATAGTTTGTCTCTATGTTGATGACATGATTTATACAAGAAATTTGTTGTTAAATGACTTTAAAGAAGCCATGCAAAGTGAATTTGAAATTACTCAACTTGGTATTATGAAATATTTTGTGGGAATTGAAGTCGAACAATATGAAAAATGATTTTTTATTTGTGAGAAAAAATATTCCACAAATATTTTGAAAATGTTCAAAATGAGAAATGCAAGCCAATAAATACACCAATTGCAATAGGTACAAAATTAAGTAAACAAGATGAAGGAACAATAATTGATTATACTTTGTATAAGAGGCTTCTAGGTAGCCTCATGTATCTTATAACTACCCGTCCAGATATCATGTATGCAGTGAACTTAATTTCAAGATTTATGGAAATCCAAAAATCTCTCATTTGAAAGTTGTAAAAATAATTTTGAGGTATATTGTAGGTACACCGGATTATGGAATTTGGTATTCGAATTCAGAAGATGACTCACTTGTTGGATATACAGATAGTGATTTTGCACGTAGCATTGATGATAGGAAAATCATTTCAGGGTATGCATTTCTGTTGGGTACAAGTTAATTTCACAGGCTTTTAAGAAACAACCCATCATCAGAATTTCTCCAGCAAAAGAAGAGAAGCCAACTCCTATATTTTGTCACAACAATTCAACAATTGCATTATCTAAAAATCATGTGTTTCATTGCAAGAGTAAACACTCGTTATCATTTCATTCGTAGGAACGATGGTAACATTATGCTACAGTTTTGTGGTTCGAAAGAACAATTAGCAGATATCTTGACCAAAGCATTAGGAAGAAATACTTTTGAATTTCAGAGAAAACACTTAGGCATTTTTTGTTGGTCGAAATTAAAGAGGAGTGTTAAATGGAGTAATTTCTTACTTACTTGACCAAGATGATAGTGTATAGACATTATAAATGCACCTAGATAAGATTGACCAAGATAATAGTGGATAGACATTATAAATGCACCTAGATAAGATAGGTGAATTATTAAGTAGGTGAAGGATTGAGTGTTCTAGATAAATATATATTTTGAATTTAGTTTTTCATATGAATGTGGATGTGGAGAAGCGCAGAACAAATCCATTGTTGTTGTGTGTATGGTTTCCTCTAGTTGAACTTGAACACCTTCAACTCTGATCACCTTGTATTTTCATTTACCTGGGAGTTTGGGTTATCTTCGCAATTGCTGATTAATCTCCAATGAAAGCATTGTAAGGTTGGCAATTTGTTTTTCCCCTGTTCGCATCCCTTCCTTCTCGTGAATGAAAGATCTTTGTAAGATTGGGATAATTACAAAGCTATCGCACATGGATCCTAACAACAAGATGAACTTCACTAGCTGAACGATGTCAATACATGCTCCATTGATGTAAGAGAATTAGAATGCACGATGTCAATACATGGAACATCGATTATAACAGCAAGATGATTTCACTAGCTCAACGATGCCAATACATGCTCCATTAATGGAAGAGAATTAAAATACAGAAATGAAATTACTGAACAAGAGAAAAAGGAGGTTTAGAGAAGCTCGTAACACATTATAGAAATCTCTCATGTTATGTTTCAAGCATCTATGGTCCACCTGTTAAATATAATGTAACCTCAACAGTCTGACTGTACACTGCCAGTTGTACTGGATAGTTGTACTTTCTATTTTTGTCTTGCTTGAGCCTATTTAGCTCAGCCATCTCCCATTACATTGTAATCTCTTCTTCATACATTCCAATATACTGTTCTATTCTTTCTCTCTGCATTTTCTCTTTACTTCACAATTTATCATGGTATCAGAGCTTCAGCAGTAAGCCTTTTCATACAGTCTAGAGAGAAACACGATCCTCACAGCGCAGAGCTTCATGGATCTTGAGAAGCATTTGACACAGACTTTTCACAAGGCTTGGAGAGTTGTCCGTCATACTCTTGAAAGATCCTCGTAGGAAACTTCCACGAGGAAGTTGTCCGTAATACTCTCTAAAGATCGTCGTAAGAAGCTCAGGCGAGGTCGTAGAGCATACTACGCTCGAAAGTTTCAAGGAGAAGAAACACGAGAAGGAAGAAGAGAATGCAGAAGGAGAAACTTTAAAGATTCTTGTACAATTTTCAAGAATCATTAAAGAATTCACGAAGAAGAGCTTAAGAAGGCAGAAACGTTGAAGATTTCATGGAATTCGTTCAAATTTGTGAAAGATTGCTGCAGAAGGCACAATCATTTAAAGATTTTTGGAAATCGCTCACATTTGTTGAAGATTGTAGCAGACAACGTCAAGATTTAAGGAATTCTTCTATTTCTTTCAAATCTTTGAAAGATTCACGAATCTTTCTTTCACAGGAGTAAAGAACGCGTCTCAGGTGCAAAGAACCGCCATTGAAGCCGTAAGATTCATCCAGCGAATGCATCCAGAGCAAGAAACCAGTTCGGAAGGGACGAAGAGAGCGTGGAAAAGGAGAAATAATTTCAAGCCATTAGATCTTGCGCAAAGGCCCGACAGCCATTGGATCAACGAGAAAGTGCACGAGGTTTAGTCCTCCGGAGTGCACAGGAGAGATTTTGACTTGTGAAGTCGCGAAATCCCGACATCATCTGGACCGTCCATCAAGAGACACGTGGCGAGATCCTATTCCATCGCAAAATCGAGAATCGGGAGTTGGACGAGCAAAGGAGACTGCTCTCCAAAAACTCCGATACGCTATATCGTGAAATCCCGAGAGGACTTGTGAGCCGTTCATATCAGAGGACAGGTGGCAGCAGATCCAGGCCATCACTCCATCGACATTTTGGAGTTCGGGATATCAGAGGTCTCGTTGACAAAAGACACTCCACGACGAAACTCGTGAAATTGCGATTCACGATATCGTGATAAGATCACAGTCGTCCATCTCAGAGGACAGGTGGTAGCAGATCCACGTGCCGTCAAATCGGCATAACGGTGTTCGCGGTTTTGAAAGACCGTCGCAACACGAGTTTGAAACTCGCGAAATCGCGATTCCCGAAATAGCGATAAGATCGTAGTCGTCCATTTGTTTGGACACGTGGAGGACATCGAGGATACATTCGACATTTCTGCATTCAGGGTTTCAAGCTGTCAGAGAAATTTGGAGTCGCAAGTCACGAACTCGCGAAACAACACGGACCATCCATCTTTCGAGGACGCGTGGCGTAAATCTAAAGACTCGGGAAAAGTCCCGAAAAGGAAAGGCCCATGGGCACATCGGGATTCGGAGATTCGTGAATCCTGAGGACAAGAAACACGAGCACTTTAGAACTGCGAAGTCCAAAATCTCGACAGGAGGAAAGCTCCATTGTGGGGCCCAGCTGACGTCATCTCATCAATCGAGGGATCGGGAATCTCCACAGTACAATCCCCGACGCAGATTTGAGTCGTCCATCTGTTGAGGACGCGTGGCAGAGATCAAGGATTTCGGAAAATTTCCTGAAAGCAGAGTCCATCGGCATTACGGGATTCAGAAAATCGCAGATCTTGGAGGCGAGAAGTCTGGAACATATCAAATCGCAAATTCGCGAGGAGAAATCAGGACCGTCCATCTGTTAGGACGCGTGGAGGCGATTAAAGCAATCGCGAAATTTCCCGAAAGGAAAGCGCCATCAGTAAATCAGAGATCGGGGAATCGAGGAGTCTTAAGAACTCATCATCAGAACTCGCGAAATCCCGATTCGTGATATCCCAAAGAGATCTGGGCCGTCAGATCACAAGAAGATCTGGACCGTTGAATTGTCCAAAGGCAAATTTTTCGCATTTTGGCGATTTGAAAGTCAAAGAGCCAGAAAATCCTGTAGCGCTTTAACAGTAAGGCGCATGGTCACATTGTAAGGAGACTAAGGGCCAATTCAAGCCCGATAAGCTCCCTTCGGCCATCGACGAAATTTCCCTCTGTTTTTTCTGCAATTTTTTTTATGGCGTCGTCTAGAAATTTAGGACCAACTCAGGGTCTGATTCTTTTGGGAAAGAATTACAAGTTTTGGTCTCTTCAGATGAGATCGTTCTTGCAAGCACAAGAATGTTGGGAACCAGTGGATCTTGGATATGTGGAACCGGATCCAGCCGCCTTCGCTGCCATGAAAAATGCGTAAAGAATTTCTCAAGCAACACTGAGGAACAAAGAAAACAAAGCAAAATTCTGGATTCAGAATTCTTTGGATGACTCGATTTTCTCAAAAATCACAGGCACTGGCACTTCAAAACAGGCCCGGGACATCCTTAAATCTTCCTACCAAGCAAATGACAGGGTCAAAACAGTTAAACTGCAGACCTTGTGGACGCAATTCGAGACTCTAAGGATGACAGAGTCCGAAACTGTGGATCAGTTCATGACCAGAGTCATGGGTATCGTGAACGAGATCAGACTGATTGGTGAAACCATCACTGATCAACGAATTGTTGAGATAATTCTCAGAAGTCTACCCAAGAAATTTGAAATGGTTGTAACAACAATCCTTGAATCGAAGGATCTTTCAAGATTTTCAACAGATGAATTAATTGGTTCTCTGGTGACACATGATACTAGACTGCATCTTACAGATGAGTCAATCTCCAATGCTTTCAAAACTCAATTCTCCTTCAGCAGAGGGAGAGGCAGAGGAAGAAGCAGAGGTCACCAAGGAAGAGGGAGAAATCAAAGTAACTCTCATTTCAGTGGAGGTAACAGACAACAGTATCTGAATCAAAATTTCCAAGGTCAAAGGCAACAACAACATAATCAACATCAGAATTTCCAGCCTCAAAGAGGCAGAGGGAGAAGATCAAATGACAAAATAAGCATACAATGCTATTACTGCAAAAAGTATGGGCACTATGAATCTGAATGCAGGAAGAAGCAAGCATATCAGCTCTCAGGCAGAGCGCATGTGTCAAATCACAGAGGAGAAAACTGAGGAGGTATGTTTCTTTCGTGGCACAAGTCTGAACATCAACCTAAAGATCTCTGGTTTCTAGACAATGGATGCAACAATCACATGACAGGTAACAAAAAATTACTTTCATGCATTGATTCTTCAATCACCTCTGACATTACACTTGGAAATGATTATTTAGTCAAAGTTCAAGGAAAAGGAACTGTTCCTATTCTTACTAAACAGAATGTAAAGAAAGACATATACAATGTCTATCATGTTCCAGATTTAAAACATAATTTTCTAAGTGTAGGATAGCTCATTGAACATGGCTATAAGGTACTTTTTGAGGGAACATCTTGTAAGATCTATGACAAAATCCCAAGAAGAAAATTAATTTCTGAAATCCATATGACTCCAAATATGATGTTTCCCCTTACCCTCAGAACTGCAAATCTGAGTCAACCATATGCACAGAGTGCATCAACCCTGAATGAATCTATGGTTTGGCATACAAGATTTGGACATCTACCATTTCAGAGTCTAAGTCTTCTTCAGAAAAACTCCATGGTCAAAGGTCTACCTATCTTTAAAGAGAAAATTCCCCCATGTGAGTCTTGCATACTTGGAAAACATAAGAGAACTAGTTTTCCATAGTCATCAAATCAATCCAAACAACATCTTGAACTTGTTCACACTGACCTATGTGGACCAATGTAAACAGAGTCAATAGGTGGTAGCTTTTACTTTCTAACATTTATTGATGATTTCAGCAGAAAAATATGGATCTATTTTCTCAGACACAAGTCTGAAACATTTGCAAAATTCAAAGAATTCAAGGCAGAAGATGAAAAACAAAGTGGCAAATATATCAAAGCACTCAGGTCAGATGGAGGAGGAGAATACAACTCCAGAGAATTTGCAAATTTCTGCAAATCACAAGGCATTATCATGCAAACAACAGCCAGATATACTCCACAACAGAATGGAGTGGCTGAAAGGAAAAATCAGACAATAATGAATATGGCAAGAACACTTCTCAAAGAAAAAAAATTGTCAAATACTTTTTGGGCTGAAGCAGTAGCATTCTCAGCTTATCTCTTGAATAGATCACCAACCACAAGTCTAAAGATGAAAGTTCCCCAAGAAGCATGGAGTGGGACAAAGCTAAATGTAGCAAATCTAAGGACATTTGGATGCATAGCATATGCTCACATACCTTCCAAATTAAGGAAGAAATTGGATGACAAAAGTGAGAAATGTATTTTCACTGGATATAGTGAAACATCTAAAGCTTACAGGCTTTACAATCCAATCACCAACAAATTAATTCTCAGGAGAGATGTAAAATTTCTGGAAAATCAATTCTGGAATGATTCAGAAAATCAGCAAGTGGACAGTCAAAATCCATTGCTGCCAAGTTCGGAAAACACGAAAAATTGAGAACAGCAAGTACCTCAAAATATTCTTCCAATATTGCAAGTACAAAGACAACCTGAAAATTCTCAAGAAAACTCAACTTCCAGCAGAGAATCATCCTCTGAACCACAGAATCAGAGAACTCGAAGTTTGAGAGAAATCCATCAGCAGTTGGATGACTTTGAACAACACAATCTTTTTTCTTTAATGTCATGTCAACCTTCATCTTTTAAGGAAGAGGCTAAGGAGCCACATTGGGTTCAAGCCATGAACCAAGAAATTGACTCCATTGAGAAGAACAAGACATGAGATCTTGTTGATTTGCCAAGACACAAGAAGAGTATTGGTGTCAAGTGGGTTTACAAAACTAAACTAAATGAAAAAGGGCAGATTGAAAAGCACAAGGCAAGACTTGTTGCCAAAGGATTCTCACAACAACCAGGTATTGATTATGGTGAAACTTTTTCTCCAGTAGCAAGACTAGACACTGTAAGTACTCTAATGGTCATAGCAACACAACACAAATGGCAAGTATACCAGATGGATGTCAAGTCAGCATTCTTGAATGGTTTCTTAGAAGAAGAAGTTTATGTCGATCAACCACCTGGATTTGAAGTCCAAGAGCACCCAACCAAAGTATATCAGTTGAAGAAAGCCTTGTATGACTTAAAGCAAGCTCCAAGAGCTTGGTACAGCAGAATTGACACTTATCTGATCAAAAGTGGTTTCAGCAGAAGCCAAAATGAACCAACTCTTTACACCAAAACAGATCAGCACGGTAAAATTCTAATTGTATGTTTATGTGTTGATGACATGATCTACACAAGAAATCTTGAGTTAACAGATTTCAAACATGCCATGCAATTTGAGTTTGAGATGACAGATCTTGGCATAATGAAATATTTTTTAGGGATTCAAGTTAATCAATTAGCCAAAGGAATTTTTGTCTGTCAGCAAAAGTATGCAGCAGACATCATCAAAAGATTTCGCATGGAAGGATGCAATCCAGCAGAAACCCCCATACCATTAGGCACAAAATTGAGCAAGAAAGATGAAGGTCCTACTGTGGACTCTACCCTGTACAAAAGTTTAGTAGGCAATTTGTTGTATCTTACAGCAACTAGGCCTGACATTATGTATGCAGCCAACCTTGTTTCCAGATTCATCACCACCATCATTAGATCCCATGTTTACAAATGTCTTGTCATCTTGTTCATATCAGAGGATTTTTCTAAAATGGATATGCAAATGTCTTGTCATCTTGTTCATATCAGAGGATTTTTCTAAAATGGATATGCAAGTACGCAATCTCTACAATTCGTAGAGCCTTTCAACTTCCGATCTAGGTAGATTTTCATGCAATTTTGAAAGTTCTCTGAATCCATTTTCAAAGGAAATGGGGATGTTATTGATCCATTTTCCCTCGAACTTCGTTCGTCCCTGGGAGATATATATATGGTATCTTGGATGGCGGTGATGTAATGACACCATTATCCCCGTCTACAATGAGTGATTTCCACTCCTGGTTGTTTCTTTTGCAATGGTGCCTCTCTTAATCTCAGTATATCGCATGGTACTGTTCATTCACAATAGAGATCCCTTCATTATCAGCTACTTGTATCCAGACTCTTTCTTTTTTACCAAGTTAATCCATCAGTTTAATTTCTTGATACTACTTACACTGAAAGCACTTGGGTGATCTTGGAGCCTTTGAAATGATCAGCCGGTGAATTTGCGAGCGGGAGGGACAAAGTAAATATCCTTCATTCTATAATATGATCACAACGTTAAACAACGAATCGAAACCATATTTTGTCATCGCTATGAAACTCATGCTCTGCAAGGAGGAAAACACGTGTTTACGGAACGCTGGGTGCCATTAATGATTAAAAGGGCCAAAACCTCATTGTCAGATGAAATCTACTGTAGCTAACATTTAAAACTAGTTTTACTTGCTCTGGCAGTGAAAGTACTGCTCTTGTTTCTAATACTTGCAGTGTAGATTGAAGTGCAGCAAAATGACATGTTGGAGAGCGACAAGACCTTACGGAAACTAAGTTCGATTAATAAATGTTGGAGACCTACAACTTGCCGACTTCAGTTTTCCTTCATTTGATTCGTGCTGGGAGGGGAGAAACAAATCACGCAGTAGAAGTTGTGATGCAATCCCATGTGAAGGATTATGCTTTATTAGAAATGGTTCAGTTTGAATGAACAACTCAATCATTGGGTTCAAGGGATTGATGCCAAATCGTTGGGTTTGAAGAGGAGACCGCCACGCAAGGTGAGCGATTTTCTCCTTCGGCAATATGGCCGAAAATCAAAGTTAAAAATAAGTGCCAGTTTGCCTGTAAATAGCAATTTTGCTGGGTTTGATCTGTATCCAAACAGGGCGAGAGATTTCACTTGTATGACCGAGAACTGCTAAGTAACGATGTCTTACGTTGTATTTGCAATTGACGTGTCAACCAGCAATTGACGCGCCTCAGTTTTACATCACTAGCTGCGTCATTAACGCAAGCACAAAGATGCCTCGTAATCATTCGCTCCTCGATTTTATATTCTTCTCCGTACTCCTTTACGTTGCTCTCACAAGTGTGGGATAAACAAAGCCTTCGTCTTTGTTTTCCAACAGCTCATTGTACCTTCCCGTTAGTACTTACAAACTAGTGTAACCCTAAAAGGATGGAAGGGAATGTTAAATAGTATGGGGAGTGGATATATTATAAAAGGGGAGTAGCTAAATTTTTTTATTTTTTATTTATTTATAGAGGGATGAATGCGTTGCATTAGGTTTACAAGTGTTGATCTTTTGAGGGTGTGTCGCATTGCAATGGTTCTTACTTTCTCGCTTGGCAACACCATGAATTGTTTGAACTATGTCTCTTCACCTAGAGTATATCTATACTTTGTTCTAGGCTACAAGGGAGTCACACTCCAACTCTGTGCAACTCACTTGTATACTTAGACAATCTTATTAACATCTTAACACTTAGTCATTTAAGCATACATCCAAGAACATGAGAAACCAAGAGAATGGTTGTGAAACAAACAAGAGACATACACATAAATTGTGCAGGCAACGCAAACCATGCCTAACACCCAACTAAGTCTTGTTATTGCGAAACAGTTACAATACAAGCATTATCGACTCGTTTTACAACTTGGGAAGAGTTAGGCGACTCGCCTCACCTCGCCAAGACACTCATACACAGATTCACCACATCAAGACTCTTTTTCCTAACCACCTTCGCAACCTCTTATGGTTCGTCCCAAATATGCTCCCAACCACAGACTTGTTTTCCATTCTCTATCGTAGACTTCACCAAGGTAAGACAGACTTTGGTTCTACCTCACACATGCCTCCAACAAACTTGTGTTCTAGACATCCCCAAAATCTCCTAGTGTGTCCCACACTTGGCTACTTATCTTCCATCTTCAGAAATTTGTCTCAGTTCTCCCTTCACTGAGAACTTTGTCTCAAAATTGCCTTCCTTTTTTTGCTCCACAAAATATTTCCTTCCTTGGTTGTTCACCCTTGTACTCTTATGTAGACTCCAAATTTCATCAATGTGAATCGTTGCATCCTTTGGGTGTGTCAGACCCCTTCGCGAACCATCATTCCCAAATGAATTGTCATGCCCCATCATGAACCTAGTGTGCCCAAACGAACATGTACTCCTATCAATCATCGTGTCTCTTGAATCAATGCACCCCTCTCTTGGATGCATGCTCTTTTCCTTGTGCATTCCTAGACTCTCAGTGGGTGTGTCGATGGGGTCATCCAACCTCTCCAACACACCCATGTTGTCAAGGGAAGAGGGGTCCATTCCTTGGATATGCACCCAAATATACCTGTCCTTGTCCAAATGCAACCCATGTCTCCATCAACCATTCTAAGGAAAGTAAGGTGTGTTCCCCATTGGTGCCACACATCACCGTCGTGTGCCCAAGGTGCTCCTTCCCACACCCACATGTCTTCGTTTGTCCATTTGATCGCATGCCCTTTGTGTTGTCTTGTCCAACTTGTCTGCTAGTCTTCCCAAGGAGTACGCACGCTTGGTGGTTCTCATGAGAGACCTTACAACACCCCCCACTCCAAGTTGTTGTTGTTCTCGACAACATCCATCGATCTCGATGGTGCCTCTGCCCCATCTCTGGATCTCGTCACCAGTCAACAATTGTTGTCTCCTCATTTTTTTTGGTCAATACAAACTCATCGTAGGAAGTCACATGAGTCAATAAAGTGTCACACCTCACTAAGTTAATGTTACTTCCATAATTCGGTCTTTCGGCTCATGATTTTGTTTGTTGCATCCCCTTGTGAATTCAGTTGATTGGGTAGCTAGACCAATCATCATGTGTCTATCTCAAGAACTCACTTATTCATGTCCAAACATCCCTTTTTGTCTGAAAAATTGTCACATCCACAACTTCTCATTTCCTCAAATCCGTCAATTAACTCAACTGTGTTTTCGATAGACTTCACCAAGTCACCTCCTCATGTTTCCCCATAGGCCTCACTGCCTCCCACCAAGACAATGAGCCAATGTGTCATGGTCTAGTTTGAATATGAAGGAGAATCATTGGTTGGGCATCTCCCTCATCTCAAATCTATCCCAATGCAATCAGACGAGAGTCACCATACTGATGCATTATGTACATTAGAAACAGAACACTTGAACTGATTGTTCCTTTGCACTCCTCAATGAGTCATTCTAATTCAGGGTCATAGCATCATTTACCATGCCCAAGTTCACTAGAGTAGGAATCGACCTCTTCCATCGTTCTCTTTTACCAAGGTTGTTGTGTCTCCCTCACATCCTCTTCATCTACAGATAGTCTTTTCCCATGTTCAATGAATTGCTCTAGCATCCTCATCTATGTGAATTCCTCTAATATTCGTTGTGATTCATCAACCTTCAAACATAAATCAACCAAGCCATCCAATGTCTTAACAATATCTCCAACTATCTTTAACATCGACAAGGCTTTGTTCCACTAGCACAATATTCATTTTGTTCCTTGCATTAGGCCATCCAACAATCACCTCACATTGTCTAAGTTCTCACCCACAAGGTTATCTTCTCTAGTTCTTGACAACAACCATCTGCAAGGAGGACATTCGCATACCCCCTTCCTTCCTCCCTATGGTAGGAATAAAACATAGAGTATGTCCCATGAAAATGGCCAAACCGTTCATGTGAGGAATAGATGTTTCCTTATCCTTCCTCATGAAATCATGTCCCAACACAACTTTGAAATCATACACAGGAATAATGGTGAAACTCTTCCTAGCACACCAATCAACGAGATTCAATGAGATATACTTGGATACACCAACGATCCTATATACACTTGCATTGATTGTATTGAATGTTTTCTACATTGGTTCATGTTGCAACCTAATCCTCCACATCATATCCTTCCTCAAGAAGTTATGAATTGCCCCATTGTCCACCATAGCTATCACTGACTTACCATTGAGTTCATCCTGAAAATAGAAAATATTTGTCTCATCTTTCTCTTGGCTCTCCATGGATTCACCCTCAATGACAATGTTTAAGACTTGGAAGACTCCAATAGATGGGTTTTCTTCCTTGTCCAAAGCATTCAACCTCTATTTGAAGAGAAAATTCTTTGCATAGTGTTCCTTGGCACGAATCCAACTCGAAATCAATTTCTTTTTCTTTTTTTTTCATCTGTTTTCCTAGTATTATCTCCACTTCCCTTGACCATCTTCATCTTTCCTTCGTCCTTCTTCTAATTCCCCTTTTGTTTATACTTCTTCTAACCTTGGGCATCCTTAGTGTTCCTAGGACCTATCTTCGACTCACCCATGAAGTCCAGCAATATTTTCGCTGCGATGATGGTTGTGGCAAGAGTTCGTACGTTCTTTCATTACAACTCATTCTCTCCCATGGTTACTGTACATTCATGAAGTGGAAATTTTTTTCTTCTTTCAACATGTCTTTGACCTCCAACACGAACCTTGTGAACTCCTTGATGCAGAATTGGATCTTACCAGTGTTCTTGAGAGTGAGCAATTGATTTATTGTGATCCGTGCTTGGTTCCTCACACCAAACTATGCCTTCAAGGTCGTCTTCATATCTTCCCAACTTTTGATCTTCTCAATTATTCTCCCAGCAACCAAGTCCTTCACAATGTTCCTCCACCATATCTTAGCAGTCCCTATCAATACCATCACTGCAACATTCACCTTGGCTTCATCTGAAATTTCGTTCAACTGCTCGAAGTAATGTTCAATGTCCCACCAAACTTTTCCAGGAATCTTAGCATTGTGAGTATAATCGTATGGCTCTTGTTCCTTTATCTTCATCCTCATCAGCATGATAGGAGATTTCTATCCATTAGCCAAAGATCATTTCAACAATGTGATGGTTTCATCTTGGTCGTTCAAATTCTATGTGACTGAGGAAAGTGCGTGCTCCACTACCTTGAGTTTGTCCTGAACGTCATCGTTCAAGGTGCCAGTAATCAAATTCATCATTTCCCAACATTCTCGGATGGATTAATTAAACCCATGCTTAATCCTTCCTATATAAGTCTCCATTTATTCGACCTTCTCACCATGATAGCATGTTGCTTCTGTCATCTACTCAAAAATATTCTCCAATATAATGAGTCGATTCTTCATTATTCCTATCATGGGATCCCTCTCGGTGTCACTACCATCTACATGTGATGCATCCATCGATGGCCCTCCAAGTATATTTACTCTACTTGCAAAGGGTTCATCCAAAGCACCAAATAATTTGTCTCAAGGTTTCTTCAAAATTCTATGATCAACTTTGCAATGGGTTTTGCGATAAACTTTGTGATAACTTTTATGATCAGGTATGTGACGAGTACTGGATTCTTCCACCTTTCCCAAGTGCTTGGTTCACCCTAAGAAATATGTGTTTGGTATTCTCAAGGAGTGTGCACATATTTGTTCACAAGTCACGACTTCGTCCGCAACTCGACACTTCACTTATGTCACAAACTAAACCACCAAGTATGTGCCCATATTGTCTTCTCAACGAGTGAGGCCCACTATAACTATTTTATCTGCAATAGTGGTGAAGACCCAAATATACTCTAATACCACCTGTAACGACTCCATAGTATGCATATTCAAATCTTATGATCATTCACCTCCTTAGGGTGTGCGACACCATGATGGTTCTTACTTGGATACTTGGCAATCCTAATAATACTTCGTTCGAACTACACGTCTTCACCTAAAGCATACCCTTACTCCATTCTAGGATATGAGGGAGTAACACTCCAACTCTATGCAACTCACTTGTATAAATAGAAAATATTATCAACCGATTAACACTTAGTCATTTAAGCATACATTCAAGAACATGAGAAACCAACATAATGGTTATGAAACAAATAACAAATGGTTACAGCATGAGCACTATTGACTCTGTTTACAACTTAGGAAGAGTCACACGACTCATCTCCCCTCACCATGACACTCATACAAAGATTCATCACACCAAGACTCTTTGTCGTAACCACCTTCGTAACCTACTACGATGCATCACAAACACATTCCCAACCACATACTTCATGTCCCTTCTTTGTTTCATAATTCACCAAGTTAACAATGACTTTGGTTCTGCCTCACATGTTCCTTTGACAGACCTACATTTATACACTTCCCCAAAATATCCTAGTGTGTCCCACCCTTAGCTACTTGTCTTCCATTCTTGCAACTCTACCCCATTTATGCCTTTCCTCGGAACTTCGCCTTAAACTTTCCTTTTTGTTCTTTCTCCAAAAATTCCTTCCTTTCTTTGTTGTGCACCCTTATGGTCTTAAATGGACTCCAAAGGTCACAAAAATTAATCATCACATGCTTTGGTTGTGTCATACCCCTTCATGAGCAATCATGCCAAAACAAATCATAATGCCAATCCAGGAACTGGGGGCACCCAAACCAACTTGTCTCCTCTCCTATGTGTCTCTTGGACTGACACACCCCTCTCTTAGACATGCACCACTTTTCTTGTTTGTTCCCTTGTGGTGATATATGGAACATTGTGTGGGGTGCTAATGGGATCATCGAACCTATCCAACATTCTCATGCTACCGCGAGTAGGAGGGTCCACTCCTTGGGTGTTTACCCAATTCTCCTTGTCCTTTCACAAATGAAAAGAAAGTCTCCACCAACCATTCTAAGGAAAGTACGGTGTGTGCCCCCTTGGTTCTGTACGTAACCTTCATGTGCCCAAGTCTCTCTTTCCCACACCCACATGTCTTCATTCGTCCACCCAATTGCTTTCCCCTTCTGTTTTCTTGTCTAAGACATCCCCAGGTCTAAGAAAGGAGTGGATGCATGTTGGCACCCAAAGTTTTGGGTTCATTTCGTGCACACATGCAAACGAATTTTTGCACGCTCATTTCAAAGTTTTTCATGCACATGAGGTAATTTGTGAAGAATGAAAAAGAGTGCACGCTGGACCAAGTTTTGAAAGTGCATGCCAAGCCTAAATATTATTAAATGTGTGTTGGTCCCAGCTTTGATGTGTAAGAGAAATCAAGAAGGCACACACCAGAATCAAGAAAAACTTTATCGGGAAATCCTCTCAAATGATTAATCCCAATTGCACAAGCGATCGTGGAGCTGAAAAAATATGAGATGGTCGAGTAGTTAATATTGACCCGATGCTTGAAGGATATGTGAACTACATGCAAGTTCCATAAGCGTGCGAGGAATTTTTTCAATACAACAAGTGGATCAGAGCAGGAAGAGATAGAGATCCTGAGCATAGAAAGCTATAAAAGGAAGTAACAATATCAAAAATGGGGTGGGCTAGATGTTTAGATGAGACTCATTGAGTTGATTGTATTGAGCCCTCTCTAAGTGTGTTGTAATACTATAATGCATCTGAATATAATGTTGAGTCTATTATATGTCTGAAGTCTTAAGATAATGTGCATTGCTCAGTGTGTTGTATTTCTAAGGATTTATATAAATGAATATATGAAGTTATGTGGATATCATATATAGTATTCTTAATGCATGTATATATTGTAGGGCAATGACTCTTGTAATAAAGATATGACGACTCTTATTTGTTCTATGTCTATAATGTATAAGTTGGATATGTGTGTGTATTGTTTTACTTCTTAGTCCTAATAACTTGTTAGCTATGAGTTGCATGAATTCCACTCCCAATGGGTCTTTATGTGTCTAGCCTTCATCCATGTCACGATATATTATGGTCTATGTCATCCTCTATGAGTAATGGGTGAGACCTTCCTTGTCCTTGGCCAATGATTGATATGTTGATTCTCTAGGGGTTTTGCTGGTCAATTTGGATGAACCCTGAGTCTAAACTCCCCAATGTTAAGAAGGATGTATGCAAGCATGGAACAAAATGCCAACAAATGGTTTTTTTTTTAGGACCTAAAAGTCTTGTAGGGAATGATGAAGGAAAGAGATGAGGTGGTATCCATCTCCAGAAGAAATTTAAGACTGGTTGAATGAAAAAGAGCATGAGTTTTCCATGTGAGATACTCAACGGTTTAAAGTGAATGTGAAGAAATGGAAATGTGATTACCTTTACATGGATATGCCCGATCTTTTCCTTGTGGAATTTCCTTGTTTGTTGCATTAGTGGCTAAACAAGAAAACTGCTACCAATTATACTATGTGGCCTTTGGAACTCGTGGTTTTGGATCAATCCCATCTTGAAAGATTGAAAGTGTTGGATAATAAGTAGAGTCGAGATATCGAATTATTCTTTGACCGATTAAAATAAGGCTACATTGTTGAGTTTGTTGCGGAGTACATCTATTCTTTCATCAAGAATGAAAGAAAGTTTGCATAAGGTTCGAGAAAGAGGATGTTGGAACAGATTCCACTTTAGATAAATATGTTGTTCATGGAGAAAGAGATGACGAGGATAGATCTCGATCAATTGGCTATGTAAACTCCCATCATGCTGGGGAGGGGGGAGCTTGTAAGGATGGGGGAAAGTCATAGATAAATGGATACATTGAGGAGGATCCATAAATTGTTGAGATGAAATGAGGAATGGTATGGACCCAAAGTAACATAGGAGGAAAATATATGAGAGATATGCAAGAAGAGTGGAGATAAGAATAAAAGCATGATAGAGAGGTGGAAAGATTTATCTAGGGGCACGCGATGAGGTGTTAGGGCCAATATGAAGAGAAATAAAATGTAATATTTGGTAGTGCAAAAGAGTATGTTGTGCCAGAGTGGAGCACAGATGAGGATAAGTTTTCAAAGAGGCGTTGCATAGAGGATAAAGTTTCCAATGTGGATACCGGTAGTGACAGTAGTAAGGGCCTAGGTGACAAAGTTTGCACCCCTTGGCTATTGCAGAGTGCCAAAACCTTAGAAGAATATGAAGTGTAGAGAAATGGTGTGATGATAAGATGAAAATATGGTGCATAGAGTAGTAGCGTGCTATTATGAGAGGAAGATAGCACACAAAGTGGTTGTACGTAGATAGGACAGGGAGATAGAGTGCATACTTGTGGTGTGCAAATGGGACAAGAATATAGAGTGCACCGTGTTGGTGCGTTGAAAGAAAAAGAATATGGAGGCTTTCCCAGTGGTGGGGGAGAGGAATTGGCAATGGTATATGGTATTTCACCATTACAAGTAGGTAACTCTTTGGGTCACCCCATGAGAAATTTCAGAAGAAGATGGATGTACCCCTCCTTTGTACCATTCCCCTTGTGAATTTTTAAATAAGAAGAAAGGAAAACAGATAGTGAAATAATTGGAGTAGAAGAGAGGGAAGAATAAGAATATAAATTCTAAGAGACGAGTGAATAATAAGAGGAAATCATTACTACTTTACCCCAAGAATAATTTGTGTTGAAAAATCAAACCCCTAGCAATCAGACAGGGGGAACAAGCTCAAGTTTGAAAATGGAAAATCAGGACAGTACCCTGAGGTTACCCTTGTTCCACATAATTGGTAAGGATGATGTAGATAAAAATTAGTTTACATGTGAATAAATATGGGCTGTGAAGAGAATCATAGACAAAGTAGTAAAGATCACGTAGTTGGAGACCACATTCAAGGAAAAAGGATTGATGTGGTACATGGAGTACAAGCATACTAATCTACTGGGACAGACAAGGTCCCTAGAAGAGATTAAGAAGGATTGGCTTAGGGAGTTATAGAAACCTAATTCAAGATCCCAAAGTATCAGAAAGATAAAGGAGATCCAATATGAGGAAGGAGAGACTATCTGGGATTATGACCAATGGTTTAAATTTTTATCGGATAGGCTCATGTTCCAAATACAAGATGTGCAACACCGATAATGGTTTATTATGGAATCACTTCCCCATATCCGAGTTCCTCTCACCCAACATAGGGTGACAACTCAAGAAGAGGTAGTAGAAATTGCAATGTGCCTGGAACCTACACCAAGAGGGGTGGAGATGTCATTAGGTTTGGCGTAGGTGCAACCGCAACTAGACAACTTGATGAAGAAGTTGCAATGTATGGCTAAGGACAAGGTCATGCGTGAGCATGTATCATGTACCACTTCTCACTTAGAAGGGAATCATAGAGACGAATTCCATATACTGTCAAATTATGTGGTGATGGGTGAAACTTGCCCATTTCCATTTAGGAAGATAAAATGGTGTGAGGTATGCAAACAATGAGGTGATATACCACCCTACTACCCAAGTTTTCAGAAGTACTAAACAATGACCCATACTTCGTTCTACAATTTATGTAAATACATCAGGAATGAAATCAATAATTGGCACTCACTCTCACGCATGCAAGATAATACCCATGATGCGTTCCATGTACAAGAAAAGAAGAAGAGTGGTGAGTGAATCAGAGACGAAAGAGGAGGATACCAAGGAATTCCCCGAGGTGGTTATGGGAGCAGTTGTGTTGGGTTGTTATATTATTTGCAGTGAAATTATATTCGAGGTAGATCAACTAACAATTGAAGTCTAGGTGGATTGACGACAGATTGAGGGTCGAAGTAGATCAAAAACAAGTCGAAGGTCGAGGCTAGTTGAAGAGGTAAAGTCAAAATCGAAGTTCAAGGTGGTTCGACATGGTAAAGGCATCGAAATCAATTCGAAGAGATCAACCAACAAGAGGTCGAAATGAAGGTATGTGGCGACCAACTAAATACTGAATGAAATCTTATTGGTATTCGACTAGTAATCTGACCTGGACTCGACTGTAATAGAATCCCAAGATTCGCAGGATTTGTAGCCAATGATCTGCATGGATCTGTAACCATTTTTGGGCACCATGTATTTATGTTTTTTCCTGTTGTAAACCCTATAAAGAGGTGTGTTGTAAGGTCGTAAAGGATAATCAATGAAATGTAAGATATCCAATCTTTAGATGTAGGTTTTTGGTCATGCATATGTAAGTCGGACTTCCTACAAGGTTGTTCTCACACAAGAAAGAGGGTATGATGTCCATTGTGTTTTATGTTTGGACCAAGGTTAGACATGTAACCTTTTATTTAGATTGAATAAGACAACAAGAGAGCAGAACACTCAAGGAATGTTGTTTTTCCTAGTTTGGGTTTCTAGGGTAAAACCTTTGTGTATTGTGTGATTTCTTTGTCATTTACATTCTTGATTAAATTCCTCTTCTCTTTTTCTAGGTTCAGTGTTCAAGTGTATCCCATTTCCTTATATTTGGTATCATAGATGTGTTAATATTTGAAGTTTGTATCATATGTTGATTTACCAATATTGAATATGAGAGCTAAACCCTAGGTACAGTAAGAGTTCTAAGTCATAAATTATGTTTGTTATCCCCATATTGAGGATAAATAAGGAGATTATGTCTTGAGGCCCTCGGGTTGCATATATGGAGTATCGAGAAACTGCATGACCAACAATATCCTTTTGCACAGATGGATACCCTTCTGACCACCATAGAGGTCATATATTTTTAGATGGCATCCATCACACTAGCTGTCTTCCGAAAGAAGGTGGGCCTTGATCCATGAGGTACAAGTCAGTATTATGGTGAGCATAATTTCAATATTTGAGGCATTTAATTATGTTGTATATTATATTTCTTTATATTTCATGATATATGCTTGGACACTATGCCTTTTTCCCTACTTCACCTTGGTGGTTGACATTACGCCCTATTAAGTGGTCTTCCTTGGTGATGGGTTTTCTACTAGGAACGCCCTTAAATATCCATCGTACCGTTCCTGACCATACTTATCACTTTCCATCACTATTTCCCCCCATCTCCTTATCTCTTGGGATTTTAGGGTGTATTGACCCAAGAAAGGGTTGTCCCTCATACTATGGGAAGAATAGGATGAAGGCCTAGAGGGATTGATGTTGGGTAAAAGATAAAATCCTATGTATGAAACTTCTATATTCTTCACATAGGGATCACCCAAGAAATAAATGAACCATTTATCTTTGAGAAAAGGGGGACCCACAAGAGATATGATTAAGAATTATTAAAAGGTTATTTGGATGATAGGAGATCTGGTCACAAGCCGATATATCATGTCCATGGATATCTAGTGGTATGGAATTACCATCATTTTTTCACCAAGCCAGGGTAATGGCTCTCAGTTGCATGGCTGAGAGAAAGGGGGTCTCATCATGAGCCAACCTTCTCAATTCCACTAGGTATTTCTAGGTGACACTTCCATTATATGGACACCACACAAGGGCAGTGGCCTTTAAATTTTACTTAAAATTATAAATGAAAGAAAGAATGGAAAAATAATGGGCTTGGAACAAGGGCATTGCAAATGAAGGTACCACACACCCTCTACAAAGGAACCTGTGAATGAGACACTATGACCCCTTGTATGTCATGGAACCCATGCCCATTGAGTCTTTCCCCTTAACCAATTCACACACTTTACATGGCTTAGAGAGGAATCTCTTGGAAAATCTCCTTGACCTAGGGAAAGATCAACCGAATAGGAAACCTCATCAACCCTCCCATATTCAATATTGACAAGTTGGATAATGTCTTTGAGAACTTAATTTTTTGACATAGTAATATATGATGCACATGCTTAGGTGGCTCATTTATTGATTTGATTCACTTATCATGATGTTATGACTTGATATCCTTGGAGGGCATGCTTATCTTTCTTTGTAGGACTTAGCTGGTGGACAGTTTTGGAAGAACAATCCTAGCTTGGGATTCCATGGGGCTTCAAGCCCACAGGTGGATTCCAAGGGTATGCATGTCATATGAGAGATATCAAACAATGAAGGCCTATAATATTACTTGTATTACATAACCTAGCACCCACATGCCAAAATGTTTTCCTAGGAGAGGATAAATGTCACCTTCAGAGGCATGACATCACCTAGGGGGATTAGGGTTTAGTTGTATGGTTGATATGCATTTCCACAAGGATATTTTGAGGGGTTTTAGGATATGAAAATAAAGGAATCTATTTGGATGCTTGACATGTGGATTTGGGAAGACTTTCTACACTCCTCCTTCACAAACAACCTTCTCCTAGCGCCAAAACATCCCCTAAAGGGAAGACATCTTTATAAACTAAGGTTTTTTTGTGAAAAAGTGAAATTGATATCAAGTTAAAGTGAATTGTTTAATATTACTTTTTAAAAGGGGAAATATTAGGTTTTTTTACCCCTACTGTTTTTTTTACCCTTAATTATGTGGACAAACTATCTTAGTGACATTTTGCATAAATAAGAGATCATAAGTTCCCATTTTAACATAACTCTCCCTCTTGTGAGAGGCACTTGGACTGAAATTTTCACTCTCTCTGGATATTTATCTCTCTTGTGATTTTTTTTATGGATATGTATTTGATTATTGGTTGATGAAAGTGATGTGCTAGCCTTGAAAGGATTTTTTCTATCTTTTATGGTGGTTTGTCTTAGCTTTTTCCTTGAATTGGTAAGGTTTCAAGATTGTTGCTATCATTTATTCTTCAAGTCAAGGTTATTTGCTAGAGATAGGTAGGAAGTATAATGGCATACAACCCCACCTTAGTCTCCATCACTTTATGTTTACATGTTATTGGTTTAACAAGGGTTTTCTAAGAGAAGTATAAGGGCATACACCCTCTTATCATAAACAATTGTTATAGATACTTTCCTTGGGGAGTAAGAGGATTTACACCCCCAAGGAGGTAGTATCTCCAACTTTCTTTGCTTGAATCCATTAACCCATTTTTTAAAGGCACTAGTCATTTACTTATTACATTGGAGAAATAAATTGTTGCCTTGGTAAATGTGAAAATTTCAAGTTTTAAAGTTGTTTATTTGGGAAAGTGATATTCATGCCTTGGGGAGTTTTCCTACCTTAGGGCATCCATTTTCTCCCAAAAATTCTCATTTATGTACTAAATTTTTTCCTACATCCATTAGGTTGCAAAAAACCATAACCATAACCACTATTACCTCACAAACTAACCCTAGAAACTCTCTCTAACTTCACTTACCTAACCTACCAATTAGGGTGTAAGTTTTGGGCTAATCATCTCTAAATTTTATTTGTTGATTTATATGATATTCTCCATCATTTCCTTCATCCATTAGGGCTGCATATTACTGCAGAAATCCACGTTATAGCAACCCTCTTATATCAGTTTGAAAGTGCTTTACTTGATTCTTGATTAATTGTTAGTTTCATTGATGACATTGTTAACTAGTTGTGTGCTTTCCACGTTGATTTAGATATATTTCTTTGTTGATATACATTATTCCTAAAAGATTTTTTTAGTGATAAAATTACTAACTTTCTTGTCCAATTGATTATATTGCAACGTATGTTTGTTTCTATTATGTCTCGAGGATGTATAATCATCCAACAAATCACTATACTTTTGGGGCAACTTTCCTTGTTCAACAAGTCATATTCCTTTCCTTCCTCTTACATTTAGTTTTTTGACCTCTAGGGGAATTTCCATTTTCCTTCTCTTTCTCTTACCTTTTCCCCTAGCGTCTTCGGGATTGCCTCCCAGGAGTGACCTTAGTCACCCCAAGTGTGGGATCTACATCGAGGTGACATTGGGTGTAGTGTTCCATGGTTATAAAAATTGATTTTGTGGTTGGCTTGAGATTTTCCCAAGCTACAACTTGTAGGATAACATTTTGGCATCATTGCCGATGAGTATTTTGAATCCTCTTCATACCATAATGACACTTTGGAAATATTCCCTCCAAAATCCTATATCCCTTAGCTTGCCTGGTGACTCCATTGAAGGAACGCTCCCTTTCCACCTTTTGTGATGAGCTCTTCTTGAACCTCATCTGGCGAATCTAGCTTCCACAAACCCACTTTTCCCTCATCCTTCCCTTCCCTCCTTTGCTGAGACTTGATCTCACCTGGAAAATCCATCGAGGTTTTGTTCCAGTTAATGGAATTACGGCACCATGGGATGAACCCTCATCCAGAACTTGTTATGAATCGAAGATGGCATTTTTACAGATGGAAAAGGAAAGGGACGCTAATAACGCTGCTAAGGAAATTATGAATCACATAAAAGAATTGTTTCCTTTCCTTGACGATGCATAAGTGTTCAAATAACAGACATGAATAAAGTCACCAAGAAGAGAACACGATGAGTTGTGACCCTTTCGAAGAGTTTGATGATACTTTATTCCATGACCTCAAAAGTGAATAAGTATCAGAGGAAACCTTGGATATGATAGATCCCCTTGATGAAAATAAATTGAAGTAATATGCACTAACAAACAAGCCCCTTGTGATGAAGAGGTGATGGAGGGTCTTGTCCATAAGAGGAAATAAGAATGATGATAAATCACAACATATTGAGGCACCATTATCTTTGATCATGCTTGATGAAGGAGAGGTTTTCCAACCTTGTTTATGTCCTGCACATAATGGTGAAGAATCGATGACTCTCGATGATTAATAATTTGAAGGTCTAGTTGAAGACGTCCATGACTCTACTCCTCATGCACACAAAGACGAAAACATGGTCATTTTTATTCAGACTAATGGTCTTATGAAATTACCCTTCGGTATGATTGATGAGCCTATACACACTTTCATATAGACTGGAAGACGCAGATGGGATCTTGGTTTTCCCAAATTTGATAGAGACTCCATTTATGACATTGAGAGTAGCTCTCAGGCAGAGGTGGTTTCATTTTCATAGGATTGGTCTTCATGCATGTATGATTCAGATATTTGGCAACGTGATGATGATATAGTTACATATTTTTTCTGCCCCTTCGAGGATGACTTGATGCAGCATACTTAGGATCATATTCAATCATCCCTTGATACATACCATTTTGAAGATGCATAATTGTTCCATGAGGATTTTCATTCATCACACTCATATTTTGATATACACCCAGTCATGGCTCACCCAAAGGACTCTAGGGTCCATGTTACGAAATGAAAGTAGTTTCATGTTGAGACCTTTTGTGGGGATTTGTATATAAAGAAGTGGCGATTATTGAATCTAAGGGAATAATTTTCCTCTAGACATTAGGTTGTGCCTTACTGCATTTCCCTTTGTTTGGGAGATCAACATGTTTTCTTATCCTTTCTCATCCTTTAGGGAGAAGTGATTTCCTGATTGAATATGAAGATGAGCCATCGTCTATATAGGGTATCCCTCTTCATAGATGGATTGATCAGGATTGTGGATACACTTTCGGGTAGGATGATTGGGCTGATGGTTTCTCTTTCCAGTAGGATTTCCCCCCTCCCACGCATATCCATGAAGTTTATTTCATGATATATTATATATGTGTTTATGATCATGATTATTATGTGCTTGAATTATCTTTGTTGTTTCACATGATTAAGCACAGGGGGATATATCTTGATGAAATGATGAACACGTGTTTTCACTGGTTGTATGAATTCACCTAACGTCACCTATCATCAAATCTTCAAGGCCTCAATACCCTAGGTAAGTAGGTAGGTCATTTTGTTTTCTGCATTTTCATATTAATTGCTCATATTAGTTTAGTTTCATTTCATTATCATTTTTCTCTACTTGCATATTGATTTCATGTTTAGTTTACAAATTTTTGAAAAAATGTCAAAATTTTTCTTGTCTAAATTAGCTTTTAGTTTGGATTCTTATGGATAAAGGGTGATAGCATGACCCTAGATGATCTGATCTATTTTTATGAGTTTTTGGAAGGTACACACCTACCAAGAGATGTTGCAGTTATCATGCACTCTACGGAGAGCACATGTCCCCAAGTAGGAGCCAGATGTTATCCCCATTTTCTGGATAACTAAGGAGATTATGTATCAAGGGCCTCAGGTTGCAGATATGGAGTACCGAGAGACTACCTGACCAACAATATCCTTTTTCACAAATGGAGACCCTTCACACCACCATCGAGGACACATATTTTTAGATGGAATCCATCACAACAGTTGGCTTCCAAAAGGCAGTGGGACTTTCTCCATGAGGTACAAGTGAGTATTATGGTGAGAATCATTTCAATATGTGAGGCATTTAAGTATGTTGTATCTTAAATTGATTTATATTTCATGAAATATGCTTGGACATTATGCCTTTTTCCCCACTTCACCTTGGTGGTTGACATTTTACCCTAGTAAGTGGTCTTCCTTGGGGATCGTTTTGCTGCTAGGAACTCCCTTAAACTTCCATCGTACCATTCCTGACCATAATTTCAATTTTCCATCAGTATTTCCCCCCATCTCCTTATCTCTTGGGATTTTAGGGTGTATTGACCGAAGAAGGTGTATTGACCGAAGAAGGTGTTCTTTGTCATTCTATTGGAAGAAGTGGAAATCCTAGAGGGATTGATGTTGGGTAAAATATAAAATCCATTGTATGAACCTTTTATATTCCTTTCTCAGGGATCGCTCAAGAAAAAAATGAAACACATATCTTTGAGAAAAGGGGGACCCACAAGAGATATAATTAAGAATTCTAAAAAAGGTTAGTTGGAGGATAGAAGGTCTCATCACGAGTCGACCTATAATGTCCATGGATAACAAGTGGTATTACATTACCATCATTTGGTCATTAAGCGAGGGTAATGGCTCTCAACTATATGGATGAGAGAAAGGGGGTCTCATCACGAGTCAACCTTCTCATTTCCACTAGGTATTTTTGGGTGACACTAACATTATTTGGAAACCATGCCATGGGCTGGGAAAAAGTGCATTGCAGATGAAGGTACTACACACCCTCTACAAAGGCACCCATGAATGAGACACTACGACCCCTTGGAAATCTTGGAAGGGTTCTCCTTCTAATACAAGATATCCCTCTCTAATACATGTAAACTCTCCTTCACCTAGGGAAATATGTACCCAATAGGACACCTCGTCAACCCTCCCATGTTCAAGCTTGACAAATCGCATAATGTGTTTGAGCACTTAATTGTTTGATATAGTAATATTTGATGCACATGATTAGGTGTCTCATTTATTGATTAGATTGACTTATCATGATTTTATGACTTGATATCCTTGGAGGGAGTGCTTATTTGTCTTTGCAGGGCCTAGTTGGTGGACAGTTTTGCAAGAAAAAGCCTAGTTTGGGCTTCCATGAGGCTTGAATCCCATAGGTGGATGCCAAGGGATCGCATGTCGGACGAGAAAGGTCAAACATTGAAGGCATATAATATGACTTGTATGACATAATATATCCCCCACATGCCAAGCGTGTTTCCTAGGAGAGGAAAAATGTCACCTTTAGAAGCATGACGTCACCTAGGGGGGTTAGGGTTTGGTGGTATGGTTGATATGCATTGGCACAACGAAGTTTTGAGGGGTTTGAGGATTTGACCATGAATGAAAATATTTGGATGCTTGACATGTGTCTTTGGGAATCCTTTCTACACCCCTTCACCAACAACATTCTCCTAGTACCAAAATGCCCCCTAAAGGGGTGATGTCTTCATAAACTAGGATTTTATTTGTGCAAAAGTGAAATTAAAATCAAATTAAAGTGAATTGTTTAATATTACTTTGTAAAAGGGGAAATATTAGGATTTTTGACCCCTAGTCTTGTTTTTTACCCTTAATTATTTGAACAAACTATCTTAGTGACATTTTGTATAAATAAGAGATCATAAGACCTCATTTTAGCATAACTTTCCCTGTTGTGAGAGGCTCTTGGACTGAAATTTTCAATCTCCTTAGCTAGTTCTCTCTCTTATGATTTTTCTTTGGATATCTCTTGGATTATTGGTTGATGGAAGTAGTGCGCTATCCTTGGAAGGATTTTCACTAGATTTTATGGTGGTTTGTCTTAGCTTTTTCCTTGAATTGGTAAGGTTTCTACATTGTTGCTATTAGTCATTTTTCAGGTCAAAGTTATTTTTTAGAGCTAGTTGGGAAGTATAAGGGAATACACCCCAACCTTAGTCTCCATCACTTTATTCTTACATGTTATTGTTTTAACAAGGGTTTGCTAGGAGAAGTATAAGGACATACACCTGCTTATCCTAAACCCTAGATAGAGATACTTTCCTTGGGGAGTAATAGGATTTTCACCCCGAAGGAGGTAGTACCTCTATCTCTTTATTTTCTTGAATAAATTAAGCCATTTTTTAAATGCACTAGTCATTTTCTTATTTCATTGGAGAAATAAATTGTTTCCTTGGTAAACGTCAAAATTTCAAGTTTTAAAGTTGTTTCTTTGGGATAGTGATATTGATGCCTTAGGGATTTTTCCTCCCTTAGGGCGTCCCTTTTCTCCCACAAATTATCATTTATGTACTAAATTTTTTCCTACATCCATTAGGATGCAAAAAATCCTAACCCTAATCACTAATACCTCACAAACTAACCCTAGAAATTCTCCCTAACTTCACTCACCTAACCTACCAATTAGGGTGTATCTTTTGGGTTGACCAGCTCTAAATTTTAGCGGATGATTTCTATGATATTATCCATAATTTCCTATAGCCCCTAGGGATGCATAATAATGCATAAATCCACTTTATAACAACCATCTTATATCAGTCTCAAAGTTCTTTACTTGATTCATGGTTAATTGTTGGTTTCATTGATGAAATTGTTAACTAGTCTTGTGCTTTCCACATTGATTTATATATCTTTCTTCATTGATATAAATTATTTATAAAAAATGTATATAGGGAAAATAAGCTTAAATTTCTTGTCCAATTGATTATATTTCAATGTATGCTTGTTTCTCTTGTGTCTCGGGAAGGTATAATAATCTGACAAAGCACTATACTTTTGGGGCAACTTTCCTTGGTCAACATGTCATCTTCCTTCCCTTCCTCTTCCATTTAGTTTTCTGAAATCTAGGGGCATTTACATATTCATTCCCTTTCTCTTAACGTTTTCCCTAGGGTCTCTAGGATCACCTCCCAGAAGTTACCTTAGTCACCCCAAGTGCGGGACCTACATCGAGGTGACATTTAGTGTAGTGTCCCATAGTTATAGCACTTGATTTTGTGGTTGGGTTGGGATTTAACCAACCTACAACTTGTAAGATAACATTTTGGTGCCATTTTTCAGGGTGTATTTTGAATCCTCTTCATTCCCTAACTACACTTTGGCAATATTCCCTCCAAAATCCTCTATCCCTTAGCTTGCATGGTGAATCCATTGAAGGGACATTCTCTTTCCACATTTCTTGATGAGATCTTCTTGAAGCTCATCTAGTGAATCCACCTTCCATGAACCCAATTTTTCCTCATTCCCCCTTTTCCCTCCGTTGGTGATACTTGATCTCACTTGGAGACTCCATTGAAGTTTCCTTCCATTCAATGGAATTATGGCACCATGGGATGAACCCTCATCCATAAATTGTTATGACTCGAAGATGGATTTTTTATAGATGGAAAAGGAAAGGGCTGCTAATAAAGTTGCTAAGGAAATTATGAATGACCTAAAATAATTGTTTCCTTCCCTTTATGATGAAGAAGTGTTTGAAGAATAGACATATGAAGAAATTTATCAAGAAGAAAACACGATGATTTGTGACCCTTTCGAATACCTTGATGATACTTTGTTCCATGACCTAGAAAGTGAAGAAGTATCGGAGGAAACCTTGGATATGACAGATCCCATTGAAGAAAAGCAGGTAAAGAACTATGCACTAAGAATGAAGCCTGTTGTGATGAAGAGGTGATGAAGGGGCTTGTCCATAAGAATAAAGAATAATTATGATAAATCACAACATATTGAGGCACCGCTATCTTTGATCCCGCTTGATGAAGGCGAGGTTGTCCAACCTTTTTTACCTCATGTGGATAGTCTCAAAGAAGTTATCAATCTTGATAATGAAGAATTTGAAGGTCTAGTTGAAGGCATCCATGCCTCTACTACTCATGCATAGGAAGACAAAAACATGTTAATTTTAAGTCATATTGATGGTCTTATGAAAGTACCCTTCGATATGGTTGATGACCCTTTATACAGTTTCATACAAATTGGCAGATGTAGATGGGATATTGGTTTTCTCAAATTTGATAGAGACCCCATTTATGACATTGCGAGTAGCTCACAAGTAGAGGTGGTGTCATTTTCATAGGATTGGTCTTCATGCGTGTATGATTCAGATATTTGGCAGCCTCGTGATGATATAGTCAAATATGTTTTCTTCCCCTTTGAGGATGATTTGTTGCAACATACTCAAGATGATATTCATTCATCCCTTGATACATACCCTTTGGAAGATGCATACTTATTCCATGAGAATTTTCATTCATCATACTCAGATTTTGATAGACACCAGGTCGCGGCTCACCCAAAGCACTCTAAGGTCCATGCTACCAAACAAAAGTATTTTCACATTGATACCTTTTCTGGGGATTTGCATATAAAGAAGTGGTGTTTCTTGAATCCAAGGGAAGAATCTTCCTCTAGACATGAGGCTATGCCTTACCACATTTCCCTTTGTTTGGGAGAACAACATGTTTTCTTGGGATCTCGTATCCTTTCTCAACCTTCAGGGAGCAGTGATTTTCTGAGTGAAGATGAAGATGAGATGTCTTTTATATATGGTATCCCTCTTCAAATATGGATTGATCAGGATTGTGGCTACACATTCCGGCAAGATGATCGGGCTGATGGTTTTTCTTTCCAATAGGACTTCCTCCCTCCCACTCATTTCCTTGAAGTTTATTTCATGATAGATTATACATTTGTTTATGCTAATGATTATATGTGCTTGAATTATATTTGTTTTTTCACATGATTAATAACAGGGGGGTAAATCTTGATGAAATGATGAACAGGTGGTTTCTCTAGTTGTATCACTTCATCTAACGTCACCTATCATCGGATCTTCAGGGCCCCAATGTCTCGGGTAAATAGGTAGGTCATTCGATTTCTTGCATTTTCATCTTGATTTCTCATATTATTTTAGATGCATTTCATTTTCATTTTTCTCTACTTGCATATTGATTTCATGTTTAGTTTAGAAATTTTTGAAAACATTTCAAAAATTTTCTTTTCTAGATTAGATTTTAGTTTGGATATTTATGGATAAAGGGTGATAACACCACCTAGATTCTTTGATCCATTTTTCATAGGTTTTCATAGGAACAGTCCTACTAGGAGATTTTTTGGTTCTAATGCACTCTACGACGAGCACATGTCCCGAAGTAGGAGCCATATGTTATCCCCATTTTGTGGATAACTAAGGAGATTATGTCTCAAGGCCCTCATGTTGTAGATATGGAGTACCAAGAGACTACATGACCTACAATATCCTTTTGAACAAATGGAGTCCCTTATTACCACTATAGAGGTCGCATATTTTCATATGGCATCCAACACAATAGCTAGCTTTCGGAAGGCAGGGAGACTTGTTGCATGAGGTACAAGTCAATATTATGGTGAGAATAATTTGAATATTTGAGGCATTTAAGTATGTTTTATCTTAGATTTCTTTACATTTCATGATATATGCTTGGAAACTATGCATTTTTCCCTGCTTAACCTTGGTAGTTGAAATTATGCCCTAGCAAGTGATCTTCCTTGGGGAGTATTTTCTACTATAACTCCCTTAAAGAGACATCATACCGTTCCTGACCATACTTACCAATTTCCATCATTATTTCCCCCCATCTCCTTATCTCTTTGGATTTTAAGGTGTATTGAACCAAGAAGGGGTTGTCCCTCATTCTATGGGAAGAAGGGGATGAAGGCCCATAGGGATTAATGTTGGTTAAAATATAAAATCTTATGTATGGACCTTATAGATGCTTCATCTAGAGATCACCCAAGAAAGCAATGAAACACTTATCTTTGAGAAAAGGGGTACCCACAAGAGATATGATTAAGAATTCTTAAAATGTTAGTTGGAGAATAAAAGGTATAATCACGAGCCAACCTATCATGTCCATGGATATCTAGTGGTATGAAATTACCATCAGTTGGTCACCAAGCTAGGGTAATGGATCTCAGTTGCATGGATGAGAGAAAGGGGGTCTCATCAAGATCCAACCTTCTCATTTCCACTAGGTATTTTTGGGTGACAGTGCCATTATCTCGACACCACGCCAGGGAAGTTTCCTTTAAATTTTCCTTAAAATTATAAAATAAATCAAGAATGTAAAAATAATGGGATTGGAAAAAGTTCATTTCAAACGACATTACCATAGACCCTCTACAAAGGCACCCATGAATGAGACACTACACGCCATTGTTTTTCATGAACCCCATGCCCATTGAGTCTTTACCATTAACCACTTAACACACTTTTCATGTCTTAAAGAGCGATCTCTTGGAAACTGTCCTTAACCTAGGGAAATATCTACCCAATAAGACACCTCGTCAACCCTCCCATATTCAATCTTGACAAGTCGCATAGTGTCTTTTAGCACTTAATTGTTTGACATAGTAATATTTGATCCACATGCTTAGGTGACTCATTTTTTGATTGGATTCACTTACTTTGATGTTATGATTTGATATCCTTTGAGTTCATGCTTATTTCTCTTTGCAAGACCTAGTTGGTGGATAATTTTGGAAGAATAAGCATAGCTTGGGCTTCCATGGGGCTTGAAGCCCAGAGTTGGATGTCAAGGGCCCGCATGTCAGATGAGAGAGATAAAATATTGAATTCATAGAAGATGAATTAGATGACATAAACTAACCCCCAGATTCCAAACATTTTTCTTTAGAGAGGAAAAATGTCACCTTTAGAAACATGACGTCGCCTAGGGGGTTAGGGTTTGGTGGTATGATTGATATGCACTGGAACAATGACGTTTTGAGGGTTTTGAGGCTTTGAACATGAAGGAATCTATTTGGATGCTTGACATGTGGCTTTGGAAATCCTTTCTACACGCCTCCTTCACCAATGACCTTCTCCTATTACCAAAACATCACCTAAAGGGTGACATCTTTATAAACTGGGGCTTTATTTGTGCAAAAGTGAAATTAAAGTCAAATTAAAGTGAATTGTTTAATATTAATTTGTAAAAGGGGAAAGATTAGGGTTTTTTATCCCTAGTCTTGTGGTTTAACCTTAATTATGTGGACAACTATCTTAGTGACATTTTTTTATAAATAAGAGATCATAAGATCTCATTTTAACATAACTCTCCCTCTTGTGAGAGGTTCTTGGACTATAAGTTTTGCTCTCTTTTGATTTTTTTTATGGCTATTCCTTGGATTATTGGATGATGGAAGTGATGCGCTAGCCTTGGAAGGATTTTTTCTAGCCTTTATGGTCGTTTTTCTTAGACTTTTCCTTGAATTGGTAAGGTTTCTACATTGTTGCAATCATTTATTTTTCAAGTCAAGGTTATTTTCTAGAGATATTTTGGAAGTGTTATCACTCCACTAGTTCTCCCAAAACTGAGAAGGAGACTGACAGAGGTAACCTCAAACCAATCTTTTTATTTGGTAGCTAGCCCTACCAAATCAGAGAGGGCTCTATCAAAATCACACTCGCAACCAATGGAACTGACTGGAGTATATAAGGATTTAGGCTAGGTATTTAGCACAATAGGTTTTGAATGTTTGCAGGTATAATATTGGATCAGAGAAGGAATCACCATAGTTAGTTTTGAAATACCAAAAGAATTACAACACAACCAAAAATAAGAGAAAGATAAAAACACATTGATGGTAGATTTGGGATTTAATTCGATGTAGTGTAAATTTTGAAGATGCAGAGGTCCTACTGAGCATGACAACCATGAATTCACCAATCTAGAAGAAAGATACAGAAAATGATAATTTCCAAGTAAAACAAAGCTTTTAAAGAAAGAATAATGTTTATTAACCTTATGGAAAATCACTGATGAAATGGAAAATGGAAAGATAGCATGTATAAGAATCATATGCAATCATAACATAAGAGAAACATTATCAAAAACTCACTGCATGAGAATTCCTATAATATAGCTACAACTGGTTCCTTTGATTAAAAATGGTGAAATACTAGCTACAAGTGATTTGTCTCCAAATTCCAACCCTGAAAATGACAAAATACATGATACATATAGACCAAACCAAATCTACCCTCAGTCAGGGGTCGAACCCATGACTAGTGAAACTGAAAACGTGATTCTCTCCAACAAAAACAACAATATAGTGAGGTTACAACCAATCCCCATTTTTCCTCAACCAATACATTTGACCAAAAATTGACGTTCAGGCATGAATCTACCTCAAAGTCACTATGATCGAGTCATTTACACCCTATTACATCATCACCACATCAAAAAATAACATTTTACATCCTAGAAGTCGAATATGGCAAACAATTGTTGAAAACGTCACTTCCAGGACAAAGAGTAGTAAAACTGATACAAAGTGTAACGTGCCAAGAGAAAGCGTAGCGTGCTGGGCAAAAATGCAATCTGGAGGTCTTTTCGATCTCCAAATGAAGATATGAAAGGTATAATGGAAATATGGGGATGTCTACTCGCTGATGGGATGCTCAAGCAACAAAATTGACCTGAAATAGCTCTTCAAAATCTTCTTCTCTCAAAACTACTCAGAAAGCATAACGTGTTGTCCAAAAGGGTGGCAGAGAGGTGTTTTTCAGGTGGTTTTTTTCATTTTTCTCCTGACAGAATTGACCAAAATTTGACTCTGGGAGGTCAAAAGTGATGTACAAGTCATGAGAAGTCTGAATATGTAAGCCTTTCATTGTTTGGAATCTTCCATCAAAACCGTAGCGTGACCCATGCTACGTTTTTTGCATACTTGTAGTGCAAAAATTTGCAAAAAATCACAAAATACAAAAATTTCCCCAAATCTTCTCAAATTTGGCTCAAAGGTGATCCATGGGATCCTGAAGTGAAATTCTATACCATAAGTGAGGTCCAAGTTTCCATCCTTTCTTTTCTTAGCTATGCTTTTGCTTAGCTTCCTCTTCAAGTTTTTTTATTCTAAACCTGTAGATCTGATTCCTGGTGTAATAGTGAGTAGCCATGTGTCTCCTCAATTGATTGTCCTTGTTATCCTTTTCCAATAGTTTTTCCAAGACAATACTCCCGATTCTTTTCAAAACCTGCTGCAATTGGGTCATGTAGAGACATTGGCTCTTTTGGTGGAGACTTTTCTTTTCGCTGTCGCAATTCTTTGAAAAGAGTTGTTGGTCTTGGTATTTTCCTGGTCATTGGCTCCTCATGATCCTTACCCTTTGCCTCCTCCTTGACAATATCATTCTTAGGTCTGCTCGAAAGTAATTGATTCACCTTTAGTTATTGTTTTTCCTTCTGTAAGAATGTGATTATGAAATTGTCCTTTGCCAAGCTATCCTTGAGCTTTTTAATCTCTGCATATTTTTCTATGATGAATTGTTGTAACACTTCCTTTTCTTTGTTAACCTCTAAATATGATGTATCCATGTCGGGATGGCATGGCTCACGATGTGATGGTGCCCCCTGTTCTGGTGACATAGGTTTGGCCTCTTCTACCACATCGGTAGAAAACACAAGCCTTCTACTTCTCTGACCAGTTAGAGACCCTTGACTACTAGGTGTCTTTTTGATATAAATTTTACTAGATGATCCAACCTCCACCTGTTTGGAAGGTGTTGATGGTGTGGTTTTACTGGTGAATGAGTGTGGGGATCTTTTTCCCAAAACTTCCCTCTTACAAAAAAATCATTAGTTAGAATTCAACATTTACTCATTACCCATTGTTGTCATTTATAACCAGTTAGATGTGAACATATATCAGAAACATAAGTCAGCAATATATCATCAACAAATCATGACCACAAGGAACAAAAAGAACACAAGATGCGTGTACAATTTTCTTTTTATTATGGACTACAATCCTTGGAGTTTTTTAGCAACAACTGAATAGAGTACAACTCTACAAGAGCACAAGATCTATAATGCAAGAATCAACTTACATCCTCAGCACCAACTGAGATGTGGCAAAAATCCTTAACATATATCAATATGTACCATAAACAAGTGCATCAACCATGCATCAACCTATGCCAAACAACTTGTAATCAACTTGTACCATAAACAAGTGCATCCAACCATGTACAAAGTATATACCAATTATGTGTCAACTAATCATCAACAATGACTCATCAATATGTACCAACATCATTGTTGGCCCTTGACCAAGTTTTGGGGATCCTTGGTCATGTTTGACCTAATTTCAAGACTTCGACGGGCTGTCGAAGGTGGAACACAAGACGAAGTGGAGATCGCGGGATCTCAACCTGTTTTTAGGGATTTTTGGGTTTTGGGATTATGTAATGGCCATGGGAATTTCGACCCATGGGTTTACCCATGATTAGGCCTATTTTGCATGTATAAATAGATGCTAGGTGATATAGTGAGTATGAATGGCTAAGTTCTAGAGTTGGATTTGTGTGATCAAGAGTTGTAAGTGTTTTTTGCATACTGTGTGAGGCTTGCAAGGCTTGTGCAAGTAACTATAAGAGACTGTGTGAAGGCATGGTGATATACCCTAGCGAGAAGAAGGATGATTTTGTGGAGTGCATGTGGATCTCTTGTCTTCTGCAAAGTAGAAATTGGATACTATGTGCTTGTAAGAAGCTTGACCAAAGATAATAAAGAAGAGAAGAATTGGTGGGCATAGCCCCAGGGTGGGGCTGAACCATATGCATGATGTGTTGCTTTTCTTTGTGCGAAGTGTTGATGTGCTTATATGTTAATGTGATTAGTGCTTCAATATATATGAATGGTAGATAGATATGTCAATGCTATGTGCTTAATAGTATGGATCTGACCTATTTGGATATGCTTAGTTATTATATACCTTAGATCTAAATGAATATTGTGATACTCTATAATTAGGGTTTAATTGCACTATAACTAAGATTGGATATAGATGAATGCTAACTGCTGAGTTCTCTGTCAAGTGTTAGAATCACAAATTTGTGTCCCAGCTAAGGTTGTAGACATATGAGTCCTGCAATGACCCCTGCCTCTACCTCGGGTGAGACTTCATCTGCTTTGCAGGTGTTTCCAAAAGGGTTGGTAGTTAGGGTTTTGTTGGTACGTTGTTGTAGCATTGAACCCCAGGTCTGCCCCTATGCCAACAAATGGTTCCGTTATCAGGACTTGAAACTATGATTGTTTGGAATTGAGGAAAAAGAATCTTTATGCAAAGATCTAACCTAGAATTATGGAAGCTCTATGCGTATATCTATCACTATTGTGCGCAGTATTCTACTTGATCTGTGAAGCTTTGTGCCAAGAAGGGTTAGATATGAAGAAAATAAGTAAGATCTGCAAGCTTTTTGCTCTGATAAAGGTAAGAATAGTGAAAAGTTTTAGATCTGGAAGATTTGTGGTCTACTAAAGATAGGATTAGTGGATTTTTTTTTTTCTAAAGTATGGATCTAGGTATGTTTGACAAGATTTGTCCTAGCTTGAAAACTAGGGCACTAATAGATGAAATAAGATTTGATATGAGTAGATCTGATAAGAATAGTGAAAGATATGTTATACCTATGCATAAAGAGAATGTTTGGACTAACAAATGGATGCAGGGTCCTAGAAAGATTTTTTTGCAAATTAGATACCATGATCCTAGTGTGCAGTATAGGAAAGGATGGGGATCATTTAAGAGAAATAGAGGATTTACTCTTTGTTAAAGTTGCAGAAAATAAAGACATATTTCTAAGGAATGCCCTAGAAGAAGACCTAGTTGCCTATGTTGCAAAGCTATGGACCATGAAGTATTGGATTTCACTAGAATGATTGCTAAGGTTGAAAGGATGAATATAAGACAAGGAGACCACAAGACATGTCAATCAACTGAGATTATGACAGAACCCTAGAAAGAATCAGAAAAAGTATTGTTGTGGATGAAAGAAACCCTGAATGACCACCGCCATATCATCTTATCAGAGATATTCAAAGAAAAAGAATGCATTGAATTAAGAATAGGAGGCTTCGACATTGATTGTGCTCTGGATGAGGAAATACAGGTAAATATCATGACAAAAAGAACTTGGGAAATTCTAGGAAAAGCCTGTTATGATTCCTTCATTGTGAGGAATAGGGTTATTTAGAGGAAATTTGATAAACCTATGTGGAAATCTCACCTAGATATCTATGAATGCCAATGGAACTTCGACAGAGGAAGAATTTGAAGTTTTTAAATTTATTGAGAACAATGCTCCATTTGCTATGTTACTAGGAAAACCTTGGATTAAAGGAGATCAGGCCAGAAGAAAAGAAGAAGAAATATTAGAGCAGAAGAAGCAAGAGTTAAAATATTTCATGGCTAAGAGGATCGCACACTTGATTGAAGAATAGGAGAACCGAAAAAAAGTTATTTAAAACCAAGGACTTGGATGTCAAAGTAGGAAGAGCACTAGAAGACCCACAAAAGACTGAAGTACCTATTCCAGATACAGATGAAGTATTACCCCTTATTTCTAGGAAAGAATCTTAACAGTGTGAAGTTACTCTGCCAAAAGAAGGTAAGAATCAGAATGGAAAAAGGAATTTCGAGACGAAGCTCACCAGAAAGAAGGATAGAAAACTAGGTAAGAAGAGAGATAAGATCGAAAAGTTACAGAAGGTTCTAGATGGAACCTCGCAGAAGGAAAATTTGCAAAATTGGAACTTCGTCGGGATATCAAAATAGCGTCACATGGCACTTCGCCATGGCGAAGCAATATATCCATTGGAAACATTATAACCATTAGACCGACAACCCAAATGGGTAGAAAGGCATTTATAATCAGAAAGTTCACCACCAGACCATTGGGACCGCACCATAACAGACAGAACTGAGTTAATGAAGGTTTCTCACTAATTGCAAGAGATTCATTGCCAGGTTATCTAATTATCCCATTGTGCCACGCAACAAGAACACTTTTGCTAACCGTTAATCTAAGTCCGAAGACTAGTTGATTGTGCACATTGATCATTGCGCTATTTCCATCCATCCCATTGCATTGAGTAGTTACTCTTCGAACCAGAGATATTCAACCATGAGTGTGCATGTCGGACGAGCTTAGTGCTGTAGAGAAAATTGTCAAAGAAGTTCGCATTGACCTAATGACTGAAAGCATAATGTATGAATTTATTCAAGAATCATCAATGAGAGGAGTGCAAGCCTCTCTGTCGATTTCTCATGGAGCCGGATCATCCCGACCATCAGCAGAAAAGAGAGCCAAACACATAGATGACCTAGCAAATGCGAAGCTGATCCCGACCATATTGCCCAACTACATCGTGCCTGTGACCAACGCGGTGAGTCATGATAGTGTGGCAACAGATTTCGAGTACACAATGGCTACTACGTACCTCTTGAAGGGGATACACACAGTGAGAACACAACAGGACAAGATCCTAGCGTTGAATTTCAGTGACTTCAACATCGGAGATCGCAATAACTATAGCATGCTTTACCCATACAAATACTTAACCAAGACGAAGGGGAATAAATCAAAGATAATCACCCAACTGTGGACAATGAACCTCGCACATTTCACCCTGCTAAATGTAATGAAAATCCCATACTTTGGAAGGCATTAGGAACTGAACTCTTGTGTCAAGATATTACTTTCATGTTACCATGGAGGTTACTTATGGATAGGCCGGCATATTACAATCGATCTGACATTGATCCATAGGATCATGGGATTAAGTATGCAAGGAATTGTCCCATAGGAGTTCTATCAAGGAAAATCCATAGATCGTGCACTAGCACAGAAGATCAAAGATACATACGACGATGTTGAAAAGGGGATGCAAGGCTACAAGGTAGCCTCCATCCAGAATGATGTAGTGGGCCTAGCCTGCCAGCTAATAGCTAGAAAGTTAGTAAGGAATAACATACCTACGCAGGTCATAAGCTTTGTTGTTGATGTTGCAGGGAAGTGCGTGGAATGCCTGTAGATGAACTGGGTTAAGTACCTAGTTAATCAACTAGAACTAGAATGCCACGAAGCATAGGGTCAGGGATATGAGTTTCGCTTTAGCTGGCTCCTGATCCTCATCACTTTTTTTTCCTAGATGATTCCAGAAGGAGCGAACTTTCCAGATATTGAACCGTTCAAGCTGCTTGCTGCGAAGTTCACCACACTATGGTACTCGAGTAATATGAACAAACAGTGGAATTTGAACGTTTTTTTTCACACATATTACCTTCAACTGAAGAGAGCTATCGAATTTGAACGTCGCATGACCTTGAACACCCTACAAAGATTCTGACCCCTAATGAAGTTCTACGAATATTGACACTTAATCTATCTTACAGAGTGAGTCAATGAACATAAGGAGCAGCTTTAGTCGTACTACAAACTCACAAAAGAAGACTTGGAGGACATCACTAAGGACTGGTCCACAGACCTCCTTATTCCTGCAGACCCTACAGATATGTCTGACCCTGACCACCCAGAGACCACACACAAAGAACATGATACACCCGGTCCCACTAGAACCAAGAAGACTAAAGAGGTCCAAGATTTAAGCAACACCTCAGGAAATACTTCTTCAGTATCACCTGACCGAGGGGGTGATGACAAAGAAATAAATGGTAAAGGAGCTGAACAAAAGCAAGGTGAAGTAACACTGCCCAGATATGAGACCGATCCCCTGAAAAAGAGGAAGGTTTCTCCCCTAAAACCTTCTTCCGAGAAGAAATCGAAAGCCACCGTGACCAAGATGAAGACTGTGCTTACTCCCAATGATTTTGACTTCATCATTGCAGATCTAAACGATGCTTCACTGGAAATTGTGGAGAAACAAGAAGCCAAGAGGAGGAAATGTATGATAGAATTGAGGTCGAACTACAAGGGTTACAGTAGGCCCTTAATTCCAGCCACGCGGTGTCCACTGCGCCCCTACCATCAGGAGAACCAAAGTTGGGAGATGAGCCAACACAACTCCACCGACTAGCTTATGCGGTCGAAGCTCGACTTCATCGCACACAAGAAGAAACAGAACAAGCCACCCAGGCCTTGAAGCAAGTGAAATGTGTAATCGTTGAACAATGCAGAGTTTCAGAACAAGAGAAGGTTTCTCTCTAGGCAAATTTTGAAGCAGAGAAAGCATAGATGCAACAAAAAAAAGAACAGTTTCTCACAGAGCAATGCAAAGTGAAGGAAGTAGTCAAAAGAGAACTTTGCTTTGTGACAGGCTTAGAGCCACAAGTAGAAGACTGAGTCATGCAACAAGTAGAGAAGCTCACATAATCTATCCAGTATCTACAACAATGAATAGCATACTTAGAGCTCCGCAAAGTGCCCAATACCCCACAAGATGTGAGGGATCAAAGAGAAGCAACTGCTCGAAGCACAGTTGAGAGAATAAAATCCCTTGCCATGGAATGTAAGAAACTCACTAATCGTAGTGCCCAAACCTACAAGAAACTCACTGAGAATCTAGAACTGAAGGCACTAAAGTCGCAGCTTCAAGAGGTGAAGTATTGATTAGAAATGATACAAGTGTAGTTGAAGCCCCTGTCAGTTGTGGAAAGAATGAAGTGATCCCAGGGGCAGTGCAATTCTCGACAGCAGGTCCATATTATCCAAATCAAAGTCATGGAAGTGACTCAAAGGCTCCAACCTGTACAGGATAAGGCTTACCAACTATTCACAGAGATCGAAGGCCGAGAAGTGGAACTGGAACAAGTCATAACTAAGGCTGAACAACACCTAGAGCGACCTGTCAATGAAGCAGTCATACAAGAGTTCGTTGAACATGAGGTCATGGCACAACAACAAGTTGAAGAAGCTCGAGCTAAGATTGAGGATTTCGAAGAAGAACTAGTCAGATTAGAGTGACTGACGATGAGTCACAGGTGAGTGTTGGGGGCTTGTTGGCCCTTGACTAAGTTTTGAGGATCCTTGGTCATGTTTGGTCTAATTTCGGGACTTCGATAGGTTGTCGAAGGCAGAGCACAAGATGAAGTAGAGATCGTGGGATCTCAATCCTTTTTTAGGTATTTTTTGGTTTTCAGCTTATGTAACAGGTATGGGAATGTCGACCGATGGGTTTACCCATGATTAGGCCTATTTTGCATGTATAAATAGATTCTACGGTGATATAGTGAGTATGAATGGTTGAGTGCTAGAGTTGGATCTATTTGATCAAGAGTTGTAAGTGCTTTGTGGATACTGTGTGAGGCTTGCAAGGCTAGTGCAAGTAACTATAAGAGACCATGTGAAGGCTTGGTTCTATACCCTAGCAAGAAGAAGGAGGATCTAGCGGAGTGCACGCAGATCTCCTGTCTTCTGCAGAGTATAACTTGGATGATTTGTGCTTGTAACAAGCTTGACCAAAGATAATAAAGAAGATAAGAGTTGGTGGATGTAGCCCCAGGGTGGGGGTGAACCACGTACATGTTTTGTTTCTCTTCTTTGTGCAAAGTGTTGATGTGTTTATATGTTAATGTGCTTAGTGCTTCAATATAGATGAATGGTGGATAGATATGTTAATGCTATGTGATTAATAATATGGATCTGACCTATGTGGATATGCTTAGTGCTTAAATAGATTAGATCTAAATGAATACTATGATACTTTGTAATTAGGGCTTAACCATGTTGTAACCAAGACTGGATATAGATGAATGTTAACTACTGAGTGCTCTGTCAAGTGTTAGAATCACATATCTATGTCCCAGCTAAGGTTGTAGACATCTGAGTCCTGCAACCACCCCTGCCTCTACCTTGGGTGAGACTTCGTCTACTTCGAAGGTGTTGCCAAGAGGGCCAGTATTTAGGGTTTTGTTGGTGCACTGTTTTATATTTGAACCCTGGTTCTTCCCCTGTGCCAAAAATCATCAACTATACAATTCATGTATGTGCCAACTCATCAACTGCTTGTCTCAACCATGACTAGTTTTGAATTAGTCAACTACCCTAACTTGAAATAATCATAACTTTGTACTTGTAATGAATAAAGATATGAAATTGATACACAATGTTCTTCAATGTGTTTTATGCAATTCCTCCATGTTTCACTACTTGGAACCTCTCATAAAAGGAGGTATAGCACAAATGGCACACCTTATTGAATTCTGGATTATTATAGAGAGATACCTTGTAGAGTGCGCCCCATATGGAATATTTGTTGAATTGATGTGAAACTGTTACACAGAATACTAAAGATTGTACTCTAACCAACACAGTTGGTCTCACTAAATTTGGATCTGTTACAAATAAGTTATGATGTTTTTACCCGAAACACTTGTTTTAGACTAGTTTCAAGACTAGCCACAAACCCTATTTTCCACAGAGTGTATCTCCAAAAATACAACGACCCACAAGATGAATTTTTTTATCACAGATACTTGTATATGTTTCCTCAATTGAATATCAATCTCACAGTCTGAATGTTAAGACCTAATATTAGCTCATTACCCCTTAATTGGGGCATATTACATTAGTAATGTTATTTTATTTATGTTGGCTTTATTCCATTAGTTGTAATTATACCTCCTAGTCTCATATATATACCAAGGAGACATTTTCATTTGGAATCATCTTGTACTTGAACATTTAAGTGGGGTAAAAGGAGGTTTCCCCCTCGAAGAGGCTTATTATTTGAAATTATCTCTTTTTCAAGGTGTTGAGTACTTTTTCTGAGGTTTTTCTATGCTATATTGATATTTGGTTCTTAACATATGGTATCAGAGCTCAAGGTCTTGGGGTTTCGCTGCTACATTTGAGACACCTTGGAATTTTTGCTATAACGTTTTTTCTACAACATTTCATAAGGAATGACTTAGAGGATATTTAGTATATGAATCAAGGTACATTGGGTTAAAATTTAAGCTCCCGAGGCCTTATACTTTTGGAGATACAACCTGTAAAAGATAGGGTTCTGGAATCATCCTGAACTGATTCATTGCGGATTTTCACTATAAATTTTTTTTATGTAATGTTTCAAACCCTAAACTCCAGAGGATATTCACATAAATTAGTAAGGTATCTATGGTAAAATTTTTATCTTCTGGGTCATCTTAAATTTGTAGATACACCCTGTGGAAGATAGGGTATCTGACTAGTCCTATTGACTAGTCCCAAGAAGGTGTTTCAGGTAAAACAATCATAACTTCTTCCTAGAGTATCCAAATTGAGTGGGAGTGGTTTTATTGGATCATGGACAGTCTGTTGTATTGCTGGTACAAGTTTCAGAATTTTATATCAATTCTTTTGTGCATAGCATGCTATACAAGTGAGATCTCCTGGAAATGCAAAAAATCGGCAAGTTGTGGGGAAGTTACTGTAAATTCCACTTGGCACATCCAATTTTGATAATACCAATGGAATTGCAGAGAATAAATATCACAGAACTACATAAAATAAAATTTCATACCCAGAAGGGTCGAAACTTGGGAGATACAACAGAAGAAATATTGTCTATCGGAACCACCTCAAAATCAAGGTTCAAAAGTGATACTTGGCCAACATGCCACCCAAAAAGGGAACTTATACACCAAATAAGCCTGCTGACAATCCTACATGGACACTTGATGAAGGTGAAGAAATGAGTAGGGACATAAATTATTTACAAAAGAAGATAGTAACAAAAGATGAACTATAAGAGATGGAAGCTAAGTTGGATGCAAAGATGGATGGTTTAAAAGATGAGAACATGGAAGTATTGAAAAATTTTGTAATAGAGAAGACATCTGAAAGTGAAAATGCATCCCATGAAAGTCATGATGAGGACACAAGGAAGGTGAATCAAGAATGGAGAAACTCCAACTATGGGTTGAAGACCATCCAAGTTCCTAAGATCGATATCAGGAAGTTTGATGGAAAGGAGCTGTTAGCGTTAGAAGTCACTCCTGGATTGCTTGCAGGAGCAGAGCCCAACGCCCATCAGTTTTATGTCACGATTTGTTTATGAAGGGTGATCAAATGGAGATAACGGCTCTAGGAGGTATCACTCTAACTCAGGGACTGAGTCTGGTTCATAAGGACAGAGGAGGTCTGTAATCCTAACTTCAGCCAGTGGGTCGATTTAAACATGAACAGGTGGAAGACTTAGGAGAAAGTGGACAAACAGCTCTGGGAATCACGCTTGCAGCAGTTTGCAGAGGAAAAAATCTGAAAACAGGATCCTCCTGGTTCAGGGCTTCAAGAAGCTGAAAGAGGA
>ML784637.1:207366-220827 GCA_009831015.1 Picea engelmannii | reverse complement strand
CCAGAACAACAATGCTTCATTAAAATTTTACAACCAGCGAGCTCTGCTCAACCATCGATGCTTACAAAAGTGGCCAAAATGCCCACATATACTTGGAACAAAACACTAGAAGCTAAATCGAGGCATTGTATTGAAGACATTATGGCTTCACATTTACTGCGTCTGCAATCTCTAGACGTTTGTGAGCTTCATTCAGACGCAATCGTGTTCCAGAGGCCCTCTGAATGAATTGACCAGCCTGCATTCATTCCTTGGCTTTCCATTGATGGAGGAAATGATGTCCAACTACCCTCAGCTATTGTAATAATTGTTTCATTGGAATCGGGGAAGGCCCTGGGCGATTCTGCTCCTTTAGGACATGGAGGCTCTCAGGATACCTGGGGGTATTAATTATGAGGAGATGAACGGACGGTGATCGGGTGAGGAAAACTAGACACGCTGGATGCAGATACGGCATGAGGAGAGGTCACGCGAAAGGATAACAGAGGGAAGGCGATAGGGAAAACACATGTGGCAGAATTCATGAATTTTGGGGCGTAAGGACAGGGTGTTTGAGACACATGGACCGGGAAGAAATCATGAGTTGGCGTGACGAGGCAAAAGGACGTGGCGGCGAGGAGGCATGTGATGAGGCTTCGGATTTTTGGGGATCGGGGTTCGCGAGTTTGGAATGCATGAATTCCTTGCATCCGGCAACCCCGATATCCCGATATGCGATGAGCTCTTTCTCTCGGGAATTAGCCCCTACCGGTTAGTCCATAGTCCATATGACCTGTCCCTGCGCGACCGTGGTCCAACTTTCCATCGGTATTTCGACGCTCTTGTTAACACGATGTTTGTGTCCACTAAACTTGCGATGCCCCGAAACCCAATGGCTTATGGCCGTTGACTTGTTGACGGTCATCTGCTTGGCGCATAGCCTGCCACCTGTCTTCCACTATTGAAAGCTACCCCCGATATCGGGAAATCGGGCATCGAGATATCGGGATTTCTGCTACCATGTGAGTGGGGCTTCCAGTTCCCCGATCCCCGACTCCGCGGGATCTCTCGCCACGTGTCTCTGCTGACAGACGGCTCTGATCTTCTCGGCACTTCGTGTCTCGCGGAATAACGAAGCTGCCCTTTGAATGATGAAAATACGATGGGCGAAACGCCGAGATGGTTAGCCCTCGCGACACGTGCCCCTGGATCGAACGACCTATATTTAACCTCCAAACAGAAGGGACACCTTTACTGTTAAATGCCGGGTAAATGGGCAACTCCGAGATCCCAGTAACCGTTGATCTGCTTCGTGGACAGATCTTGGCTGTCAATAGCAAAACTTTGCCCGCTCGCTTGATCCGCTTCTTGGAAAAACAAGAATCCTTCTAAGCTGTGTTTGAGCACTTTGTGCGACTAGCGAGGCTGAAAGCTTCTCGAACCCGTGACTAGAATTATTTCTAACAGGACCCAATCACATGGATACTTCAGATGGAGCAATTCTTTGATCTACATAATGTGCCACATACACAAAAGGTATACATTGCTTCTTTATATTTAGAACCTAATCAATTTGTATGGTATCGATGGATTTTTCCTCGCAAATCACTCATCACTTGGAAAATTTTCACGAAAGAAATGGTAGCACACTATGAGGATACAAGGAGCAATACCTTCTTTAGCCAATTGATAAATCTCAAGCAAAAGGGTTAAGTTATCGAGCACATTGAGAACTTCCAAAGATTAAATATATAGGTAATCGATATTCTAGATGAGAACTTGATTGATGTATTCATAGGAACTTTAAAGGATAAAATTCAACATGATGTTCTCCTTTGGGAACCCAAATCATTGGAAAATGCATTTAAGGTGGCAAGAAATGTTGAAAGTAAAAATATGGCTATGGCTTCTAGAAGGACCAATCCTATCATCTATAGAGAGAACAATGCTCCTTCTTCTAAAACACCTCAACCTACAAGGTTGACACCTCAACAATTGGAGGAAAGAAAACAAAAAGGTTTATTCTTTAATTGTGACAACAAGTATAGTAAGGGACATAAGTGTGGTGAGAAGAAATTATTCTACATAGATTGTAAAGAGGAAGAATAACAAGAACCATCTAAAGATGAAAACGTAGAAGCAATTTCGTCTGAAGAGTTTACTCCCACGATATCGTGTAATGCATTGGCTGGAATTAGCACTCCTCAAACCCTCAAGATCGAAGGATGCATCAAAAAGAAAAAGGTAATAGTCCTAATTGATTCTGGCAGTACTAATAATTTCATTCACTATAAATTAGCCAAAGCTCTCAATCGCTTTGTATATCTAGTGCCAGAGTTTCAAGTAATGATTGCAGATGGATGACCTATCAATTGCTCAGGAAAATGCAATAAGATCAATCTTACTATAGGGAGATTATGTAATGAATAGTCCAATGATTGCTATACCCATCGGTGGTGTAGATGTTGTACTAGGAATCCAATGGTTACAATCATTAGGAACAGTGGCTTTTAAGGTGATAAGCTCTAATGGCATGACAAAATTATTGAAAAAGGGGCATTAAGGCATTATTGCACAACTATGCTCACTAGTTGTTCAAACATCTAAGCCATCTATTCCTCAAGATCTCCAAGGGATCATTGATAAGCATTCCAAAGTATTTGAATATATTCCCAAAGGTCTTCCACCCACTCGAAATCATGATCATGAAATTCGCCTAATTCCTAGGAGTGTACCTCCTAACATCAGGCCATACATATACCCTTACGCCCAGAAGAGTGAAATTGAGCGCATGGTTGAAGAAATGTTAGAGGATGGCATTATTAGACCTAGCCAAAGTTCTAACTCTACACCAGTGGTAATGGTATTCAAGAAAGATAGCTCATGAAGGCCATTATGATTTTTTGGTCATGCCTTTTGGCCTTACAAATGCACCGTCCACATTCCAAGGGTTGATGAATTACATTTTCAATCCCTTCATTCGAAAATTTGCATTAGTATTTTTTGATGATATACTAATCTATAGAAAGTCGTGGGAGGATCATGTGCGACATGTTGACAAGGTGCTACAACTACTAAAGGAGAAACAAATATATGCTAAACCATCCAAATGTTTCTTTGGAGTAAAGGAGGTAGAGTATTTACGTCATCTTGTATCTCATGAAGGTGTCAAGGTAGACTCTAACAAGATTAAGGCCATGATGGATTGGTCGATTCCCAAAACATTGAAGAATCTTAGAGGATTTTTGGGTTTGACAAGTTACTAGCGCAATTTTGTTTGGAACTATGGAAGAATAACAACACCTTTAACGACACAAACTAAGAAGGATGCATTTTCATGGACTCCAAAGGAAACTAAAGCTTTTGAACAACTTAAATAGGTGATGTGCAAACCTCTTTTCTTGACCACTCAAGACTTCACAAAAACTTTTAATGTGGAATGTGATGCCTCAGGAAATGGAATTGGTGTTGTCCTAATGCAAGAAGGAAGGCCCCTAGATTTTGAAAGTCTACCACTCAAGGGAAAGGACTTACACAAACCCATTTATGAGAAGGAAATGTTGGAAATACTACATGCATTGAAGAAATTGCGTCCTTACCTAATAGGTAGGCACTTCAAAGTCAAAAAAAATCATGATAGTCTTAAATACTTCTTGGAACAAAGACTATCTTCAGAAGAACAACAAAAATGGGTAACCAAGATATTGGGTTATGATTTTGAAAACGTCTATAAAAAGGGGAAGCAAAATGTTGTAGCATATGCACTCTCAAGAAAGGATCAAGATGTTGAGGCCTTTCTCTGTGTTATCTCGATCGTCCAACTTGATTGGATAATAGAAGCAAGGGATGAATTGAAGAATGATGAAAAAGTGTGGACTCTCATTCAAAGGTTGCAACAGGATTCCAGTGCATCAGATACATTTACATGAAAAAATGATTCACTATGGTACAAAGATCACTTATATTTATGTAACAAACCCCAACTCAAACAAAAGGTACTATTGGAATTGCACACCTCTCCAGTAGGAGGGCACTTGGGATTTTTGAAAACCTACCATAGAGTCAAGAAGTTTTTTTTTTGGGATGACCTTAAAACTGATGTTCAAATTTTTGTGGCAGAATGTTTGGTTTTCCAACAAAATAAGGTGGAAATAATTAAGACCCCATGTCTTTTACAACCATTATCCATCCCAAGTTAGCACTGGGAGGAGGTTTCCATGGATTTCATCACAGGGTTATCGAAGTCTTAAGGAAAGAGTGTCATCATGGTGATTGTTAATAGATTGACCAAGTATGCACACTTTTGTGCACTCTATCATCCCTTCAAAGCTAGTACAGTTGCCACCGCATTCATGGAGACAATTCAAAAGCTACATGGAAACCCAAAGATTATTCTAAGTGACAGAGATCCCATCTTCACTGGACATTTTTGGACATAATTGTTTTCTTTTTTGGGTATTCAATTGGCTCATAGCTCATCCTATCATCCTTAATCTCATGGGAAATCCGAGATAGTGAACAAATGTCGGAAAGGCTACCTTTGTTTCTTTGTCTCTGATAAACAAACAAAATGGTTCAAATGGTTACCCTTGGCAGAATTGCGGTATAACACTTCCTTTCATACTGCAACAAAAATGACACCATTTATGGAACTTTATGAATACCACCCTCCTTCCATAACTTCTTCTCTAAAAGAAAAATATAAGGTTCAAGCAGTGGAAGATCACACCGAGAATCAACAAGAATTTTTCCAAATCTTAAAGGACAACCTGACCATGGCACAAAATCCCATGAAACAACAAGCAGATCAACGTCATAGTGAAAGAAGTTTTGAAGTAGGGAATTGGGTGTTTTTAAGACTACAACCATACAAACAGATGTCCCTCAAGCAAGCTAAGAAGGATAATAAATTATCACCAAAGTACTATGGCCCTTATAAGGTGTTGCAAAACATTGGTACTATGGAATACAAATTGGAGTTGCCTGCATATTTACGAGTACACCCAATTTTCCATGTTTCATGCTTAAAGAAGGTTATAGGCAACAAGATCCCAGTTCAAACTATATTGCCAGAACTTGACGAGGAAGGAAAAATCATATTGGAGCCTGAAGCCATATCTGACACAAGAATTTGCCAGCTGAGGAATAGATCCATTTCAGAGTATCTCATTAAATGGAGGAAACTACCGACTGAAGATTCCACTTGGGAAGATGAGTATTTTATACAGAAGCATCCAGAGTTACTCAAGCATTGTGGACAACACTTGTCTCAAGGCATGTTAAGCCCTAATATTGTCTCATTACCCCTTAATTGGGGCATATTATATTAGTAATATTATATTATTTATGTCGGCTTTATTCCATTATTTGTAATTATACCTCCTAGTCTCCTACATATACCAAGGAAACATTTTCATTTGGAATCATATTGTACTTGAACATTTAAGTGGGGTAAAAGGAGGTTGCCCCCTCAAAGAGGCTTATTATCTAAAATTATCTCTTTTTCAAGGAGTTGAGTACTTTTTCTGAGGTTTTTCTATGCTATAGTGATATTTGGTTCTTAACACTGAATCATTATAGAAAAAACGTTATTCCAAAAATGGTGACATGACCTATAAATAACATACCTTAGAAAGCATCATGAAAAGAATTTATCCTCCCTTAAATTTCGACCCTCTTTTCTTCACCTTCCCTATGAAATTCATATTATATATTCTTTGGTTACCTCAATAACCTATATATCTTCAATATTATCAAGTGTAACACAAAAAAAATTCTCAAGAAGCTCTCTATCAATACTCCAAAAGATATTCTCACAAAAATCTCTCCATTGATCCACAAAAAGGATGATCTATAAGAGACCATTGCTATCTTATTTATACTTTTATCCTCTAGGTCACTTAACCCATTTTTATGTCAATTAACCCATTTATAGCTCACTTAACCTATTTTCCTTATTTTAGGGTTAACCACTTTCCATAAATAGAAAGTTCTCCAATACTTTGTCATTTAAATATTCCTTCTTGATTTTGTCACCTTACTTTATCATTTCTTGATTTTGTCACTTTTATTTATTATCTAAATAATCCACCTTGACTTTGTCACTTTACTTTATCATTTAAATAATGATTTATTCTTTTAGGTCACTTTGACTTCTTTGACCTTGGGGGATTCAAGCCTTCATGTGGGGGTCCTTCATCTTCGTAACGCCATAACTCTCAAACCATGAGGAGTTATGTGACATTCCACATACCACCGAAAATTGCATGAAAAGAACTATTCATATAGGATAGTTTCACCAACAATTTCCTTTATCTTCATCTCATTATTCCACATACAAGCATGGGTCCTCCAACCATTCTTCTAGGATAACTCAATCCACAAAGCATATTACCCGGAGAGATTTCACCATAAGGGGACCACTTTGGAGTTCATCCATTTGTGCACCTTATCAATCATGATAAGACAATAATGAGAACATGGGTCGTCCAACCATTCTTTTAGGATAACTTAATACGCAAAGCATCTTCCCATGAGGGCTTTCACCATAAGGGGGGCACTTTTGAGTTTATCCATTTGTGCACCTTATCAATCATGATAAGACAATAATGAGTCATCTATACATTTTTCCAACAATGCATCATATACCAATGAAACCACATCGATCCATCTTCATCATGTATAAATGACAACTCATTGATCCATCTTCATCATATCAATGACAACTCATTGATCCATCTTCATCTATGCATTCTCATCAAGGAGAATACATATTACATTACATCAATCATCAATCAATCAATACTTTGGCATCAATCAATCACTTGACATCAATCAATCAAACCATTGGCATCAATGTCAACATGATCCAACAATCTCCCCCTTTGGCATTGATGGCAATACCAACATTGATGTCAACACCAATTACCAATTATTGATGTCAACATGTAGATAAGCCATGCTCTACATCAATAGTCATTGTGACTATCTCTCTCAAATGTGACTATCTCTTCCAATCAATAATCATCAATCACATCAATGTGACTATCTCCCCCCCTTTGACATCAATGGAAAAGGGCCATTTTCCTCTTGGGGATGCTCCCCCTGCTTGAACTTTCCTTGGGTCTTCTCCTGCTATCTGAGTGCCTTTGATCTTCCTCTAAATAATCTCTCCCCTTTTGAACAAGGGATATCACTCCGATGTAATGCTTAAGATACATCGAACATAATCCCCCTGTGACCATTGCTCCCCCTGGAATTATGCTTATGTTCTCTTTCTTCAAATATAGGGCTCTTTTCTAGGTAAATATCTCCTCCTAGAATCATGGGAAGAAGAATGACTCCCCCTATGGGTATGTATCCCTCTATCTTCTCTACAAGATCAACAATATTCTACCATATAATGATCATTAGACCTGTTCATGCATCAAATGCATGCCAGAACAACCATCATGACACAAAATATATGTCAACAATAAAATGGAGAATCATGAGAAAATATCAACCAAGTACATCCTGTACAAAAATGTGTGCTCATCATGCACAACACCTATGTACATCAACATCATGCAATGTGCCAAAAGATATCATCCATGGAATGTATCAATCATATGCCTCTATCAACATGCCAACATGTGCATTTACCAATATGCCAACCATGTGCATCCACCAATATGCCAACCATGTGAATCTACCAATATGCCAAACAATGTGTCATATCACTCATGATATGTCCCCATCATGAACCAAGTATCGTAAACAAATACCAATTGTTGTGCTAATAAAGTAATACCAATGGTGTAGTATCATCAAGCATATGCCATATATGAGTGTACCAAACATGTACATCACCATGCACAAGTACCACAAAATGATGAATCCCATATATGTATGCCAAATCCTCCATAAAACATGTGCCAATAAAACTGCTAGTAGGTGCCTCTACCAATATACTAGAAATGTACCAATCATGCATCAACTATAGATCATCAATGATGTACAACATGATCACCTCATCAAATCACCAACCATATGTCCCAATGTGTAGCCCATCCATATGCCAAATGCATGCATCAAGCCTTCCAACAAGTAAGATTCCAATACATCATCAAGATATATCACATGACCAAGGTGTCATAACTTCAGTGTCATAACTAGCATTATTTTTCAATAGAAAAATGCCTCAATCCATACTCATGGGTTAGTTACATACACCCAAGATTTTATTTTACATCATCACCTTACATAATCCAATATAGAATCATGAAAACCTGCAGCAAACAGTGTCATAACTTGCAAGAAACCATGTCAGACCCTGCATCACAGAGTTATACCATCACATCAAACTCCAATCCTTGGGCATAACCCTTTTCCTTAGGCTTCATCACATATATGTGGCCTACTGCATAGACATATCGCATATGTACACAACCTATACAAGGTCATCCTGCGTATGTATGCGACTGATACCACTGCACTCGAGTATGCCTCAGTAGATGACACTTTTGAACTTTCTTTCAGTCTTTCATTCTATTCTAGCTGCTCTGTCTTATTCGTGTACTTTTGTAGATGTCCCTACTCCTCAGAACTTGATCTCTGACCATCCATGTTTTCAAATATGTCTCCCTTCCTTACTTCATTCCTTCTTCTAGACATGCTATTTGAAGTCTTCATCATGGACTTTCTTCTTGTGTTCCAACACTCCTGGGATTTGTGGCCAAATCCACTACAACTGTAGCAACTCATAGTGTTACAGTGAACAACAATGTTTCCTACTTGATCACATCTCCAACACCTTGTGGTATTATGACATCTTCCATTATATCTTCTTCCATAATATCTATATTCAAAATCTTTGGGACCATATTCATTACATGAATAACAATGCCCATGAAAAATACTTTCATACCTTTGCTTTGGTGTCCCAAAGATAGCTTCTTGATGTCTTCCTTGCTTTGTACTTTTGAAATTTTCCTTGCCTTGTGTAGATGGTTTCTTTGTAACATTGTCTTCCTTCTTTGATGGACTTACCTCATGCTTCTTTGCAGTTCTTGCTTCAACAAGTGTAGCTTCTTCTTTGTATCCAAGTCCTGATTTATCACACGATGATCTTTGAATTTCCAGGATCTCATCCAAGATTCTTGAGCTATTGAAGAATTTGTTTGAATTCTCTACCTTCTTTCTAAGGTCAAAAAATTCATCTTCTAACTTATGACATGACTCTTCTTTTTTATTTATTTGATCCTTCAATAGTTCCTCTACCCTTTTGGCTTCTTCAATTTGGGTCTTGAGATGGACAATAGCTTCAAAACTTTTTCTAATCTCATCATCTACCTTCATATCTTCTTTTTCATTCTTTAGTCTTGTGATTTCTTCTTCGTTTTCTTCTAATTGAGTCTTATTGCTCTCTTCTTGTTCTTTGAGCATTCCCTTTAACTTCAAGATGTGCCTTTGACTCCTCCTAAGAAACTTCTTAGTGTTAACCGAAAGATAGTTATAGTGTGTATAAAAATGATCACTTATATATCTATATAAACCCTCTTCAACTTCTTTTTGAAGTTCTAATAGATTTTATTCTATTCTTTCCATGGGATAACTATCATCAAACTTTACAAAAACTGTTTCTAGATCATCTTCTTCACTTGAGATAAATTCAACATCATCACATTTTGAATCATTGCACTCAAGAGTATTTGGAGATTCTATATCTTTGCTTGAAATACTTTTGAGATCATCCTTTGTGTTATCTTCACTTGAAATGTTTTCAATATCACATTTAGAACTAATACAATCAAGGGTTTTTGGAGATTCTTTATCTTTGATAATCTTGATGGAGTGGTCTTCAATATCCTCCTTCTCCTTCTTTCTTTGTTATGTCTCCTCTAGATCTAGCCATAGATCCTTGGTGGAAGTGCATTGTCCCATGCTCTCTTTGATAGGTCTTGAGAGTCCACTAACAATGCTCTTCAGAGCCAATGCATAATTATTTTTCCCTTCCCTTTGAGTTGCAAACTTTGACTTGTTCTTCAACTAAACTGATCCACCAATGGCTTCCTTCCAAATAGTTGGTCCCATTGTCTTCAAATACACTCTCATCTCTATTCTCCAAGTAGAATAGTTTTCCTCATCAAGGATTGGTATTTCATCATCCATTTGAGTGTCTATGGATCTCCTTCAAGATTGTTAAGGCTTTTAGTGAAGGCCTTCTCTCATACCAATTGTTGGACACACCTACCACACTTAGAGGGTGGGCGGGGGTGAATGAGTGTGGAGATCTTGTCCCCAAAACTTCCCTCTTACATAAAGAACATTAGTTGGCATTCAAAATTTACTCATTACCCATTTTTGTCATTTCTAACCAGTTAGATGTGAACATATATCAGCAACATAAATCAACAATATATCATCAACGAGTCATCACCACAAGGAACACAAATAACACAAGATGTATGTACAATTTTGTTTTTATTATGGACTACAATCCTTGGGGTTTTTCAGCAACAATTGAATAGAGTACAACTCTACAATAGCACCCTATATATAATTCAAGACTCAACTTACATCCTTAGCACCATCTGCGATTAGGCAACAATCCTTAATAGATATCAATCTATACCATAAACAAGTGCATCAACCATGCACCAACCTGTGCCAAACAACCTGTAATCAACCTGTACCATAGAAAAGTGCATCCAACCATGTACCAAGTATATACCAATCATTTGTCAACTACTCATAAACAATGACTCATCAATATGTACCAACATCATCAACTATACACTTCATGTATGTGCTAACTCATCAAATTCTTGTCTCAACCATGACTAGTTTTGGATTAGTCAACTACCCTAACTTGAAATAATTATAAATTTTTACCTGTAATGAATAAAGGTTTTAAACTGATACAAAATGTTCTTCAGAGTGTTTTATGCAATTCCTCCAGGTTTCACTACTTGGAACCTCTCAGAAAAGGATTTATAGAAAAAATGGCACACCTTGTTGAATTTTGGCTTATTCTAGAGAGAGACCTTGTAGAGCGTTACCCACATGGAATATTTGTTGAATTAATAAAAAATTATTACACAAAATACTAAATACTATAATATAACCAACACAATTGGTCTCACTTAATTTGGATCTGTTATGAAGAAGTTATGACATTTTTACCGATTTTAAACTAGTTTCAGGACTAGCTACAAACCCTATTTTCCACGGAGTGTATATCCAAAAATACAATGACCCAAAAGATGAATTTTTTACCACAGATACTTGGATATGTTGCCTCAGTGGAATATCAATCTCATGGTCCAATTCATTATAGAAAAAAAGTTATTGCGAAAATGGTGAGATGACCTGTAAATAACATACCTTAGAAAACATAATGAAAATAATTTATCCTCCCTTGAATTCCGACCCTCTTTTCTTCACCTTCCATCTAAAACATGGCTTAGATATTCTTTGGTTACCTCATTCACCTATATATATTCAATATGCTCAAGTGAACCACACCAAAAATTCTCAAGAATCTCTCACAAGAAGCTCTCCATCAATACTCCAAAAGATATTCTCACAAGAAGCTCTCCATTGATCCACAAAAAGGATGATCTACAAGAGACCATTGCTATCCTATTTATACTTTTATACTCTAGGTCACTTAACCCATTTTTAGGTCACATAACCCATTTCTAGGCCACTTAACATATTTTCCTTATTTTAGGGTTAACCACTTTCCATAAATAGAAAGTTCTCCAATACTTTATCATTTAAATATTCCTTCTTGATTTTATCACCTTACTTTATCATTTCTTGATTTTGTCACTTCTATTTATTATTTAAATAATCCACCTTGACTTTGTCACTTTACTTTATCATTTAAATAATGATTTCTTCTTTTAGGTCACTTAACCCATTTCTAGGTCACTTAACCTATTTTCCTTATTTTAGGTTTAACCACTTTCCATAAATAGAAAATTTTCCAATACTTTATCATTGAGATATTCCTTCTTGATTTTGTCACCTTACGTTATCATTTCTTGATTTTGTTACTTCTCTTTATTATTTAAATAATCCACCTTGAATTTCTCACTTTACTTTATCATTTAAATAATGATTTCTTCTTTTAGGTCACTTTGACTTCTTTGACATTGGGGGCTTCAAGCCTTAATGTGGGGGTCCTTCATCTTTGTAAGGCCATAAATCTCAAACCATGAGGAGTTATGTGACATTCCACATACCACCGAAAATGGCATGAAAAGCATTATCCATCTAGGATGGTTTCACAAACAATTTCTTTGATCTTCATCTCATTATTCCACATACAAGCATGGGTCCTCCAACCATTCTTCTAGGATAACTCAATCCAAAAAGCATCTTCCCGTGATGGATTTCACCATAAGGGGACCACATTGGAGTTCATCCATTTGTGCACCTTATCAATCATGATAACACAATAATGAGAGCATGGGTCCTCCAACAATTTTTCTAGGACAAATCAATCCGCAAAGCGTATTCCTGTGAGGGATTTTATCATAAGGGGACCACTTTGGAGTTCATCCATTTGTGCACCTTATCAATCATGATAATACAATAATGATTCATCTATACATTTTTCCAACAATGCATTATATACCAATGAAACCACATCGATCCATCTTCATCATGAATCAATGACAACTGATTGATCCATCTTCATCATCTCAATGACAACTCATTGATCCATCTTCATCTATGCATTACCATAAAGGAAAATACATTTTACATTACATCAATCATCAATAAATCAATCCTTTAGCATCAATCAATCACTTGACATCAATCGAAGACATCAAGCAATCAAACCATTGGCATCAATGACAACACAATCCAACAATTTGATCACTGGTGACAGGCGGAACTGACTAACACTAACATGAAGTATAAGGGAATACACCCCCACCTTAGTCTCCATCACTTTATGTTTACATGATATTCGTTTAACAAGGGTTTTCTAAGAGAAGTATAAGGGCATAAACCCTCTTAGCCTAAACCCTAGCTAGAGATACTTTCCTTGGGGAGTAAGAGGATTTACACCACCAAGGAAGTAGTACCTCTATCTCTTTCTTTGCTTGAATACATTAGCCAATTTTTTAAACGCACTATTCATTTACTTATTCCATTGGAGAAATAAATTGTTGCCTTGGTAAGTGTGAAAATTTGAAGTTTTAAAGTTGTTTCTTTGGGACAATGATCTTGATGCCTTGGGGATTTTTCCTCCATTAGGGAATCCCTTTTCTCCCACAAATTCTCATTGTTGTACTAACTTGTTTCCTACAACCATTAGGCTGCAAAAAACCCTAACCCCAACCACTAATACCTCACAAAATAACCCTAGAAACTCTCCCTAACTTCACTCACCTAACCTACCAATTAGGGCATATCTTTTGGGATGATCATCTCTAAATTTTAGTGGTTGATTTATCTATTATTATCCATGATTTCCTATAT
>ML784637.1:177425-207316 GCA_009831015.1 Picea engelmannii | reverse complement strand
TCTCTTCTTGTTCTTTGAGCATTCCCTTTAACTTCAAGATGTGCCTTTGACTCCTCCTAAGAAACTTCTTAGTGTTAACCGAAAGATAGTTATAGTGTGTATAAAAATGATCACTTATATATCTATATAAACCCTCTTCAACTTCTTTTTGAAGTTCTAATAGATTTTATTCTATTCTTTCCATGGGATAACTATCATCAAACTTTACAAAAACTGTTTCTAGATCATCTTCTTCACTTGAGATAAATTCAACATCATCACATTTTGAATCATTGCACTCAAGAGTATTTGGAGATTCTATATCTTTGCTTGAAATACTTTTGAGATCATCCTTTGTGTTATCTTCACTTGAAATGTTTTCAATATCACATTTAGAACTAATACAATCAAGGGTTTTTGGAGATTCTTTATCTTTGATAATCTTGATGGAGTGGTCTTCAATATCCTCCTTCTCCTTCTTTCTTTGTTATGTCTCCTCTAGATCTAGCCATAGATCCTTGGTGGAAGTGCATTGTCCCATGCTCTCTTTGATAGGTCTTGAGAGTCCACTAACAATGCTCTTCAGAGCCAATGCATAATTATTTTTCCCTTCCCTTTGAGTTGCAAACTTTGACTTGTTCTTCAACTAAACTGATCCACCAATGGCTTCCTTCCAAATAGTTGGTCCCATTGTCTTCAAATACACTCTCATCTCTATTCTCCAAGTAGAATAGTTTTCCTCATCAAGGATTGGTATTTCATCATCCATTTGAGTGTCTATGGATCTCCTTCAAGATTGTTAAGGCTTTTAGTGAAGGCCTTCTCTCATACCAATTGTTGGACACACCTACCACACTTAGAGGGTGGGCGGGGGTGAATGAGTGTGGAGATCTTGTCCCCAAAACTTCCCTCTTACATAAAGAACATTAGTTGGCATTCAAAATTTACTCATTACCCATTTTTGTCATTTCTAACCAGTTAGATGTGAACATATATCAGCAACATAAATCAACAATATATCATCAACGAGTCATCACCACAAGGAACACAAATAACACAAGATGTATGTACAATTTTGTTTTTATTATGGACTACAATCCTTGGGGTTTTTCAGCAACAATTGAATAGAGTACAACTCTACAATAGCACCCTATATATAATTCAAGACTCAACTTACATCCTTAGCACCATCTGCGATTAGGCAACAATCCTTAATAGATATCAATCTATACCATAAACAAGTGCATCAACCATGCACCAACCTGTGCCAAACAACCTGTAATCAACCTGTACCATAGAAAAGTGCATCCAACCATGTACCAAGTATATACCAATCATTTGTCAACTACTCATAAACAATGACTCATCAATATGTACCAACATCATCAACTATACACTTCATGTATGTGCTAACTCATCAAATTCTTGTCTCAACCATGACTAGTTTTGGATTAGTCAACTACCCTAACTTGAAATAATTATAAATTTTTACCTGTAATGAATAAAGGTTTTAAACTGATACAAAATGTTCTTCAGAGTGTTTTATGCAATTCCTCCAGGTTTCACTACTTGGAACCTCTCAGAAAAGGATTTATAGAAAAAATGGCACACCTTGTTGAATTTTGGCTTATTCTAGAGAGAGACCTTGTAGAGCGTTACCCACATGGAATATTTGTTGAATTAATAAAAAATTATTACACAAAATACTAAATACTATAATATAACCAACACAATTGGTCTCACTTAATTTGGATCTGTTATGAAGAAGTTATGACATTTTTACCGATTTTAAACTAGTTTCAGGACTAGCTACAAACCCTATTTTCCACGGAGTGTATATCCAAAAATACAATGACCCAAAAGATGAATTTTTTACCACAGATACTTGGATATGTTGCCTCAGTGGAATATCAATCTCATGGTCCAATTCATTATAGAAAAAAAGTTATTGCGAAAATGGTGAGATGACCTGTAAATAACATACCTTAGAAAACATAATGAAAATAATTTATCCTCCCTTGAATTCCGACCCTCTTTTCTTCACCTTCCATCTAAAACATGGCTTAGATATTCTTTGGTTACCTCATTCACCTATATATATTCAATATGCTCAAGTGAACCACACCAAAAATTCTCAAGAATCTCTCACAAGAAGCTCTCCATCAATACTCCAAAAGATATTCTCACAAGAAGCTCTCCATTGATCCACAAAAAGGATGATCTACAAGAGACCATTGCTATCCTATTTATACTTTTATACTCTAGGTCACTTAACCCATTTTTAGGTCACATAACCCATTTCTAGGCCACTTAACATATTTTCCTTATTTTAGGGTTAACCACTTTCCATAAATAGAAAGTTCTCCAATACTTTATCATTTAAATATTCCTTCTTGATTTTATCACCTTACTTTATCATTTCTTGATTTTGTCACTTCTATTTATTATTTAAATAATCCACCTTGACTTTGTCACTTTACTTTATCATTTAAATAATGATTTCTTCTTTTAGGTCACTTAACCCATTTCTAGGTCACTTAACCTATTTTCCTTATTTTAGGTTTAACCACTTTCCATAAATAGAAAATTTTCCAATACTTTATCATTGAGATATTCCTTCTTGATTTTGTCACCTTACGTTATCATTTCTTGATTTTGTTACTTCTCTTTATTATTTAAATAATCCACCTTGAATTTCTCACTTTACTTTATCATTTAAATAATGATTTCTTCTTTTAGGTCACTTTGACTTCTTTGACATTGGGGGCTTCAAGCCTTAATGTGGGGGTCCTTCATCTTTGTAAGGCCATAAATCTCAAACCATGAGGAGTTATGTGACATTCCACATACCACCGAAAATGGCATGAAAAGCATTATCCATCTAGGATGGTTTCACAAACAATTTCTTTGATCTTCATCTCATTATTCCACATACAAGCATGGGTCCTCCAACCATTCTTCTAGGATAACTCAATCCAAAAAGCATCTTCCCGTGATGGATTTCACCATAAGGGGACCACATTGGAGTTCATCCATTTGTGCACCTTATCAATCATGATAACACAATAATGAGAGCATGGGTCCTCCAACAATTTTTCTAGGACAAATCAATCCGCAAAGCGTATTCCTGTGAGGGATTTTATCATAAGGGGACCACTTTGGAGTTCATCCATTTGTGCACCTTATCAATCATGATAATACAATAATGATTCATCTATACATTTTTCCAACAATGCATTATATACCAATGAAACCACATCGATCCATCTTCATCATGAATCAATGACAACTGATTGATCCATCTTCATCATCTCAATGACAACTCATTGATCCATCTTCATCTATGCATTACCATAAAGGAAAATACATTTTACATTACATCAATCATCAATAAATCAATCCTTTAGCATCAATCAATCACTTGACATCAATCGAAGACATCAAGCAATCAAACCATTGGCATCAATGACAACACAATCCAACAATTTGATCACTGGTGACAGGCGGAACTGACTAACACTAACATGAAGTATAAGGGAATACACCCCCACCTTAGTCTCCATCACTTTATGTTTACATGATATTCGTTTAACAAGGGTTTTCTAAGAGAAGTATAAGGGCATAAACCCTCTTAGCCTAAACCCTAGCTAGAGATACTTTCCTTGGGGAGTAAGAGGATTTACACCACCAAGGAAGTAGTACCTCTATCTCTTTCTTTGCTTGAATACATTAGCCAATTTTTTAAACGCACTATTCATTTACTTATTCCATTGGAGAAATAAATTGTTGCCTTGGTAAGTGTGAAAATTTGAAGTTTTAAAGTTGTTTCTTTGGGACAATGATCTTGATGCCTTGGGGATTTTTCCTCCATTAGGGAATCCCTTTTCTCCCACAAATTCTCATTGTTGTACTAACTTGTTTCCTACAACCATTAGGCTGCAAAAAACCCTAACCCCAACCACTAATACCTCACAAAATAACCCTAGAAACTCTCCCTAACTTCACTCACCTAACCTACCAATTAGGGCATATCTTTTGGGATGATCATCTCTAAATTTTAGTGGTTGATTTATCTATTATTATCCATGATTTCCTATATTCAGTAGGGTTGCATATTATTTCATAAATACACCTTGTAATATCCCTCTTATATCAGTCTCAAAGTGATTTACTTGATTCATGATTAATTGCTAGTTTCATTGATGACATTGTTAACTAGTCTTGTGCTTTCCACACTGATTTAGATATTTTTCTTTGCTGATATACATTATTGATAACAACCGTATTTAGGGACAACGAGCTTAAATTTCTTTTCCATTTGATTTTATTGCAACATATGTTTGTTTCTCTTGTGTCTCGGGAAGGTATAATCATCTGACAAAGCACTATACTTTTGGGGCAAATTTCCTTGCTCAACAAGTCATCTTCCTTCACTTCCTCTTCCATTTATTTTTCTAACCTCTAGGGGAATTTCCATATTCCTTCCCTTTCTCTTACCTTCCCCCCCAGGGTGTCTAGGATCACCTCCTAGGAGTGACCATAGTCACCCCAAGTGTGTGATCTACATCGAGGTGACATTGGGTGTAGTGTCCCATAGTTATAACACTTGGTTTTGTGGTTGGGTCGGGCTTTTCCCAATCTACAACTTGTACGACAACAATGTTAAAGATCGTATTAAAGAATATTTTTCAATTTGAAATTATTTAATGAGGTAAATAATTGAAAATTTTTACAAAAGAATATTAAATTCAATGTAAATTATTATATTCATATGAAAAAATGAAATTACAAGAAAAATCACTCTAAGTTCACTTTTACCATGAGTATGGAAACTCTGAAGTGAAATAATTTGTAAAATAAATCATTCATAGCTTCCTAAATACAACATAACAAGTTCAAGAAAGTATCAAACAATATAAGAATAAAGAGTGATGAGAACTAGGTGTAGGATTTCCTTGATTCAAGGTTAGACTTGGACAAAAGAGAAAATACCTTTAAAATATGATATATAATAGAAACACTTTGCATTATTAAAACAAAAAGGAGAGTAAGAAGAAAAAAATATAAAAACTTGAAAAATTATAAAAACCCACAAAAACCTAAAAAGAATAGATATTGTCAAATGTGGCATATGTGCAATATAACCTTTAACCAAGTATTTGTACTAAATCAATCCACTAGTATGACAATTATCTCATATTTTTACAAATAAAATTATCTTTATATCTAAACATCATCCAATTCTAATTGATATATTTCATTCCGAATTTATTAGCATATCTTACCTCACATCTATCTCTTTACATATTTGTGACCATACAAAATCATTGCACAACTTTGATAGTTGCAACACATAAGTTTATATCTTTGTATCAATACTTTAATATGTGCAGTAAATTAATGAAAGGTCTTTGGACATTTCTTTCATCGGACGATCTATAAAATTATTTTTCAATAAATACATGGCACATAAAAGTTATCTTTCAAGCTTTATATTGTTCTAAGGAAAAATAGTTACTCAATCTTTGTTTCAATCTTTGTTTCAATGCGTTAGTACTTAGTATCTTATTTATTTACAAATGACACACAAATTTATTTGTTATTACTTATTCTAATAATAGTTCTTGGTCTCTAAACCACGAGTTTAGATAATTCACATCTTGTCCCTATCCTTCTAAAGTTTTTATATATTTTTTGAAGTATTTTGTAGGAAACCAATAGTTGATAAGACGTTTCCCTTGTCCCATGCCATCAACACTCGTCATGAAGTCAAGAACCTCAGATTCCCCACTCTTTAGTAAGCTGCTACACTCCCACAGAAAGAGGTCTCATACCTTTTAAATTCATAACAATAATTTTTGAACTCATGGAACCAAAAAAGTGCTCTGAGAAGGTTATGCCGACGACTTACTCTCGGGCCTATCCCCACTGAGCACCATACCGCTATCCGTCATATAACAAAATTCATGGGAGAGTTGGGATTAGAGATTTCAATAGGTGATCACCATAATATAAGTTTTCATAAGGATTCTAGTGGTTGTTCCCCTCTGTTGTACTTTTAAGTACGTCTCCTGCTGCCCCGATTACTTGTACCCATGTTGGTAGGTAGGAGAAAGAGTCAAAGAAGAAGTTAGGAAGCTTTGTTGCAGTAGTTGAAACGTAAAATCAATTCCACTATGTTTTCCCAAGGTTTGACACAGATCTCCACTTAGACCTTCATTTATGCTTCACTTATGCTTTATTATACTCTATTTGGATTATGGTAGTAGCAATCAACTTTAGACAAGGTAATGGCTTGGAAACCATGGGTAGATTTAGTTTGATAGGAAGGATACTTAAGTCGAAATTCAACATTGCGTAACAATTCAATTGTGGATAACCCTTTCTTTTAGAAAAAGACTAGTTCTCAGAGGGATAAATAATAGTAGTAGGTTGTAACTAAAATCAAACCCTAATATAGTAGAGACTGCTTTTTGTTCCATATTCCCCTGCAATGACTGGTCTTGGGAAACCATAATGGGAACTCGGATCGAATCGATACTGTCCAGCGGGAAAGGAAGGTCAGACTAGAGTAGCAAGAGTCGATCAAATAGCTACAGATCAATTCACTCAAGCTCAACTCGGTGTAAGTGTCGAGTCAGGTGAAGTAGCCAACATATACAGAACCATAGTTCCTACAACACCAGCACATAGAGCACCAGTCATTGCAGTAGCTAGTCATTGCCAGAAGGTCATAGCCAGATATCATAGCCGATCATAGCCAGAAGGTCATAGCCAGCCAGTCATTGTCAGTCTCTCGAATTGCCTCTTATGCAGGTGGGTAAACTAAGCATGTGTCAAAAGTCGGAACAAGGTAGCATCTTAAAATAGACATTAACAAATATGTTGAGAGAGAACAATGCTCTTCTTTCCCCTACCTACAAGATGTTGATGAGACTAAACCTTGGGGATGCGGTAATACATTCAAAAAATTATCCCATCTTACATGCTCTCCCCTTGATTCAGGAATAGCGACATGAACTAAATGCCTTGTCCAAGCTAGAGAACTTACTCCGAAGAGTCCTGGAAAATGATGATTAAGATGAGATTCGACATTTTTGAACCATGAAACACTGCACCGGAGTCTATCCATATTGAAAGAACCAACCAGTCCCAAAGTGAGGTTCGTTAGCGAAGGATATATAGACATAAAGGCTAGCTAGATGGGGAGGGAGGGGCCAGGTCGTGGGTATAGTTCGCCGCCAACAAGTGTCGTCGCAGCAGGTGGAATGGTTCCTTGGATGTTGGAGTCTCGTTGAATGGTGGTGGGCTCAAAAAAGCCAATACCTAATATTCTAGCACTTAAGAGATAAAATGACCCTATTGCAATAATAAAATCAAAATCAAAAAAATCAAAATAAAAAAATCTGCATCTTGGGTTAATCATTGCTTCACATCACTTCATCGAGCCTCCCCCTCTTGTTAACGAGTCAGAATAGAAAAGCTTCTGAATTTAGAGGAAGACCGAAGAGCAAACCTCTTACTTGATTGATTTCTTAAGAGCAAGCCCGAGGAGCAAAGCTCTTACTTGAACGAAAGGCAAGGGAAACTGAAAAGGAAAGCTAAGGCAAGAAAGCAGATTTTAAAAACTTCCTCATTCTTGGACCCGGAGGGACTCGACAAAAGGAAGAGGGCCCGGAGGGGATGAGGTACGAATACACTCGACCATCGGGAGAGGGCTTCGTAGAGGGTGGGAGGGGGGGGGTATAAATGGAGAAATTATAATATAACTTCTCAATTTATTCCCCCCCCTCCCAGGGTGGGAGGGGGGGGGCATAAATGGAGAAATTATAATATAATTTCTCCATTTATTCCCCCCCCTCCCACCCTGCTCACATATAATATATGTGAGCAGGCTCACATATATTATATGTCAGGCTCACATATAATATATGTGAGCCTGGTTCATTAAGGGGCTTGGGTCTATCTCTCTCTAGTTACCCACCCACTCTAGTTACCGGTTGACCCCTTCCTTGTTAAGCGACAGAATTGGGTCTATCTTTCTCTAGTTACCCATGGGCTCTTCCTGTGCTACTCCTTCCCGGGAGTCCAATATCCTTCCTTAGTTCACGAAGCACCCTTTCAGTTCAGTCATGTACTTTCTCGATCATATCGTCGGGTTGGATGCTTTTAGGTAAACTCGGTTAATTACCTCTTCGGGATCAACTGTTCCAGGTCATATACATTCACTGGTTCAAGATATTATTATTGCTTAGTGCTTGTGCTAAGTTAAACAGAATAATGAAAAACTGGCATCTCTGCCACTGCCAAAAATTTTCTAAGATTGACCCATATTCCACCAATTTGTAACCCAAGATTTTTTTGATTTTGATTTTTTGATTTTATTATTGCAATAGGGTCATTTTATCTCTTAAGTGCTAGAATATTAGGTATTGGCTTTTTAGTTCATAAGAGACAACTTGCAATTAGTAGCTAGTTGATTGAATACAACATGTTATAAGATAATAGTTGATGGAATACAACATGTAGTCAAGTGTCAAGTGATATTGAGGAGAGTCTATGCAAATTAAGAAAAGAACAATGAAAGGATGCAATCAACCCTCTATACTTAGAGTAGTCAAATTTGGTATATCAATTAACAAATTCCCCATAATGTATGAGTTCAAAAGAGAAGTTGATTCCCAAATACAAGCACCTAGGATTATAATATAAAAGTGAAGTTATAAGCACCTAGGATTAGAAGATAACACATGTAAACACAAACCAATGTATAATATACTCTCTTCCTTGAGGTGGCCATACCCATGCTAATGGGTAAAATAAGCATGGTTGCCAAATCAAATTACACAACAAATTTGAAAAAACCATATGAATGTGATAGATAAAATATGAATATATGTAAATTCAAATAAATCGTAGACACAAGAAAAATACCATGTAGATCCATGTCTCAATACATACAAGGATAACATCTGAAACTATGTGACGTACAAAATAATTTCGCATAGTACCGATGTTGTAATGTGATAATGGTACTTTATAATATCCTAGGTGGGGAATTAAGGTAGAATGCAACCATTCCCAAGGTCTTCAATCCAAATTCATCTCTTAATATGATTATTTTGGATGTGAATAAGTTTGAAAGCACAACCAATGATAAGAAAATGGAAGTGCAACTAAACACATGAAAATGGGAACCCATAGGTAATGGCCAAAAAAGGATGACACATAAAATTATGTAGATTATTTTTAATGTCATGGAAAGACTAAAGTGGCTCTCAATCCTATGAAAATAACTTAACATGGATGTGAATTGGTAATGATGCACTAACTATGACACACATGTAAGGTAGGCACTAGCATGTGAATACGAGATACAATGATAAAGATGGGATAACTATTGAAACTCAACAAGATCAACCCTAAAGTTAAAACTATAGAAACTAGATATAAAGTGAAAAATACGAGGTGGGAAACCTATTCCTAAATGATAATTTCAAAAATAATTTCGAATAGTATGAAAATTCGATGTTGTAAAATGCTTTGAAAATCACCTATAATCTGCAAAAAAGCGAAGAAAACCTTTGATAATATTAAATGCAACTTCAATTATGGAACAATATCAAATAATATTGAAAAAATGGTTAAAAGGGTGTCAAAAAGTGAATAAATAGCACGAACACATTTCATTTGTATGGATATTGTTTATAAATTCAATTTTTGGAGTAAAAAAACCATTTCAACCCGAGTGCATATTCTTGTCGATTCCACTTTTCAAATTTGGAATCTATATTCTTGGGTAATTCAACAACGTTATTTTTTTATTATTATTAATTTAATTTTGGTTTTCTTTAGTTTGGGTGATCTCAAACACTATAATTGTATCTATGTATAGTTGTGGCCGTAAGGGCATAATTGTGATTGTATGAAAAAACACTACGTTCAATTATGATTGTTTTCAAATAGATTTCTAATCACTTTTAAGAAACGAAGAAAATTATAACTTTGAAAAAATATCTAAACTATAGCAACATCATTTCAAATGTAGGGACATGAATTGTGATTATGTGGTGGGAGATATATCTTGAACTTACATACGTGGTAGAATTGCACGATCAAGACACCATAAATTTCTTGAGGAATTGTGGTTTCCTCAAATTCTTCAAATGTGTGAACATGATGAGCCATGTTGTTTATTATAGAATGTAATTGATATTTATTATCAATTTGGGAAAAAAAGAAAATAAATCAAGTCTCTATTGATGAAATCATCAATTGAGGATTGAAAAATATAGTGTTAACCCTAATTCACTTTGAGGATTGAAAAATATAGTGTTAACCCTAACTCACTTTTTTGGATCCTTTGCCACTCACTTGGCCTCACATGTTTTAATGCACTATGGGTCATTATGTCATGATGCAATGATATTACCCTGGTGTAATGGACTATCACACTACATGAAATCTCAATTAAATTCTTGTAGGCATGGTGACAACCAAATGTTTAGGTTCATGAGCATTTTATGCTCATTTTTCTTTGAGAGGGTCCCAAATTGGTCGCACGTATCAGTTCAACCTACCAATCCCAAAGATTTGAATATGGTGAGGTGGATAGAAATAATGCATAGGTTGGAAGGGGACAAATTTTGAACCCATTTATAGTATATTTGTTTGACTAGGGGTCTCAGGATATGACATCTTTTTGAATTCTCTCTATGACACAGATGATATCTTGAGATTAGAGGGATACTTATTAGAATTCATTAGGATAATAATTATGCTTGAAACACCTTGACAATCAAATTACTCACTTTATCTGTATTTATTGATAGAAATCACTGAACAAGGAAATGTGCCTCAGCATAATTATTTGTTGTTGTCCCTAAACTCCACACACAAGCTAGCTCTTATTTTCCCCTAAGATCAAGAAGGATCCCACTTGCTCCAACCACCCTGACATATAATTCTATTGTTATAAGACATGGATATGTTGATTTTCTTATCGAGGAGATAATGTTACTAACCCATTTTATTATAATATGATTATAAAGAAAATTTACACTTTTAATTGATATTATTTTGAATATACATTTAAAAATTGTGTGTTTCATCAGTTTTTTCTAAAGTGACCAATTAGAACTTTTCCCCTTAATCTTAAATCCTTTAGTTTTTCTTGTATTTTAAGTTTTGATGAACATAAATAAAATGTAACTAATACAGAACATAAAAATGCAATAAGAAATGCAAGTAACTAGACCCTAATTAAAAAAGTAAAGAACAAAATCCAAAATATGCAACCATTAATAATGAAAATAGTCCTTTATGTTATCATAAATTAACACTCTCCCTAATGCAAAACCATTTAGTACCAAGATGAGCAAAATGCACTTAATCATAAAAATAAACAGAGAGAATAGTTGACCAACTAATGCACATGCATAATCAAAGATCTTGAACAATTGAAAATAATCTCCAATCACTAAGAATATATTTATTTCATATTAAATATTAAAAAATATAAGATAAATGAAAATAAACACTTTCATATAAATTATAAATTACAACTTTTATAACTAAGAATATATTTATTTCATATTAAATATTAAAAAATATAAGATAAATGAAAATAAACACTTTCATATAAATTATAAATTACAACTTTTATAACTATAAAATCAAGAGAACTAAATTAAAAGAAAAAAAATCCCAAAAACAAACAAAATCCTACCAAATTATTATTAATAAATAAAGATAAATTAAAAAAAAAAAGAGAGCTCTTTAATGGCAAACAATCACTTTCTATCAGTTTATTCTTAATATGTATCTTTCTATGACCATCCATCTACCTTAGAGTTTTCAGTTTCGATTCTAGATTTGTTAGAGCCAAAGGCGAGCCCTCAAAAAATTCTCGAAAGCCAAGGCATTTCCCAGGCCGCCGAGGGGGGTTGGAAACAGTTTTCAACCAACAAATGACGCGCCTTGGTTTTACCTCACTAGCTGCCTCATTGCCCCAAGCGAAAAGATTACTCGTAATCATTTTCTCCTCAAAGATGACTCGTAATCATTCGCTCCTCGATTTTATACTGTTCCCCGTACTCCTTTATGTTGTTGTCACAGGTTTGGGATAAACAAAGCCTCGGTGTTTGTTTTCCATCAGCTCATTGTACCTTCTATCAGCACCGCTAGTACTTACAAACTAGTGTACCCCTAAAAGGAGCGAAGATAATGTTAAATAGAATGGGGAGTGGATATATTATAAAAGGGGAGTAGCTACAATTTTTTTTACATAGGTTTGTATGGGTTGCATCAGGTTTACCATTGTTCACCATTTGAGGGTGTGTGGCACTGCGGTGGTTTTTAGTTGGCTGTTTGGCAACACCATGAATTTTGTGGACTACGCCTCTTCACCTAGAGCATATCCATACTTTGTTCTAGGCTAGAAGGGAGTCATACTCCAACTCTATGCAACTCACTTGTATATTTAGACAATCTTGTTAACAACTTAACACTTAGTCATTTAAGCATACATCTAAGAACATGAGAAACCAAGAGAACAGTTGCGAAACAAACAAGAGACATACACATAAATAGTGTGGGCGACACCAACTATGCCTGACACTAGACTAAGTCTTGTTATTGTGAAATAGTTACAATACGGGCATTACAAACCTGGTTTGCCACTTGGGAAAAGTAAGACGAATCGCCTCACTTCAGCAAGACACTGATACATTGATTCTCCACACCAAGGATCTTTGTTGTAACCACCTTTGTAACCTCCTATGGTGCATCCCAAATATCCTCCCAACCACACGCTTGATGTCCATTCTCTATTGCAGACTTCACCAAGTGAAGAAAAATTTTGGTTCATCTTCACACATGCCTCCAACAGACCTACGTTTCCATACTTCCCCAAAATATCCTAGTGTGTCCCACCCTTGGCTACTTATATTCCATCTTCACAACTGTGTCTCAGTTATCCCTTGCCTTATAACTTTGCCTCATAATTTCCTTCTTGTTATTGCTCCACCAACTCTTTCCTTCCTTGGTTTTTCATCCTTGTACTCTTATATAGACTCCAAATTTCACCAATGAGAATCGATGCATCCTTTGAGTGTGTCACACTCGTTCGCGAACCATCATTCCCAAACAACTTGTCATGTCCCATCACGGGCCCGGTGCGTCCAAATGAACATGTGCTCCTATCAATCGTCATGTCTCGTGGATCGACAAACCCCTCTTTTGGATGCATGCCCCTTGCCTTTTGCATTCCCTTGTGCCGATTAACAAGACTCTTAGTGGGTGTATCGATGGGGTCATCCAATATCGCCAACACACCCATGCTGCCAAGGGAAGGTGGGTCCATTCTTTGGGTATGCGCCCAAATCTCCCTATCCTTGTACAAATACAACCCATGTCTCCATCAAACGTTCTAATGAAAGTAAGGTGTGGTTTCCATTAGTGCCACACGTCACCGAAGTGTACCTAAGGTTCTCCTACCCACACCCACATGTCTTCGTTTTTCCACCCAATCACATGCCCTTTGTGTTTCCTTGTCCACTTTGTTCGCAAGTCTTCCCAAGGAGTGCACACGCTTGGTGGGTGTCATGTGAGACCTTACAACACCCCCCACTCCAATTTTTTGACGTCCTTGAAAACATTCGTCGATATTGATAGAGCCTTTACCCCATATTTGAATCTTTCCACCACTCAACAACTATCGTCTCCTTAATTGTTGTCATAAATGCAAACTCCCCTTAGGATTCTACATTAGTCTATGAAGTGTTGTGCCTCACTGAATTAATGTTACTTCCATACTTTGGTCTATCTTCTCATGATTTTGTTCGTTGGATCCCCTTGTGACTTCAGTTGATTGGGTAGCAAGCCCAATCGTCATGCCTCTATCTCAAGAACTCAATTCTTCATGTTCAAACATCCTTTTATATCTAGAAACTTGTCACATCCCCAACTTCTCATATCCTACAATCTGTCAATTAACCCAATTATGTTTCCAACAGAGTTCACCAAGTCACCTCCTCATGGTTCCCCATAGGCCTCACTGCCTCCCACCAAGACAGTAAGATAGAATGTCGTGGTCTAGTTTGAAGGTGAAGGAGGATGGTTGGTTGGGCCATCTCCCTCATCGCCAATATGTCCCAATGCGATCGAAGGAGAGTCACCATGCTTATGCATTATTTACATGAGCAACAATACACTTGAACCGATTCTTCCTTTGCACTCCTCAACAAGTCGTTCTAACTCAGGGTCATATGGACATTTACCATGGCCAAGATCACTAGAAAAGGAATCAACCTCTTCCATGGTTGTCTTCCACCAAGGTTGTTTCACCTCTGTAACACCCTGTTTCCCCCAGTCTGTAAAAATAACTATACTGGCCAAGTATTGTGGCAAACTCAGAAATGTGAATGTGTGATGTGAATGGAACTTGTGAAAAAGGTCAATGGATGTGAATAATATTATGAATATATAGTGTAGGACTACTGAGAGGGGATGTGATGAAAAAGAGACCATGATGGATGGAGAAAGGTGGCGTTAACTTCCACTGAAACCAATACCGTATTTGGACTTCACTGGCTCAGAGAACCAAGAGCGGTTCGCTGGCCCGAATTAAATGACTCGCCAGGATTGGTAGGTAAAGGGCTCCTCATGAGTAATGAGGGATGGGGGTGAATCGCCCATCCATAGAGTCCTCAGACCTGACCACCGCGAGGAAGGTCGTTCCACATGCAACCTTGCCGAAAGGAGAGAAAGGCAGGAGGAGTGTGCAATCACGGGCAAACATGAGGGAAGGAAGAAGGAGAACTTTGGAAAAATACAGAGTGAGTGATAGCGGAGAAGAAGAAGAGTAACCTTCGTTCTCGGTCACTGGAAAATAGAGACTCAGTCTCGCAACATCGTGGTCTCAGCTCGGGGGTGGCTAGTGGTAAATCCGTTGGGAGTCGTTGAGCCTATGGTTGGGTGGAAACGAGCACCCCTCTCAGCAGTTGCAATCACATCGGGTGTTATTTTTGATAAGTGTTTTACATCTTGCATCTTGAAATTTATATGTTGACATGTATACTCATAGTCTATGCGGGTTATGAATGGTTTGAGTATAAGATTGTCTGTGTGGTGTTTTGATCAGAAATGGTGATTGCATGCTTTTATTGGAAGGACCACGTATGGCTTATGTTTATAGATAGATTTATATATATGTATACCGATCTAATTCAGACTTCAAGACTGCTTTCAGGAAATCTATGCCCTTATTCGTTTCCAGGAATACTCGGAATAGATCTGCATGGCTTATGTTTATGGATAGATTTATATATATGTATACTGATCTAATTTGGACTTCAAGTCTGCTTTTGGGAAATCTATGCCCTTATTCGTCTCCAGGAATAACCAGAATAAATCTCTCCACAGAGATACCCTCTCTTGGAAAACTTACCAAGAACCTGAAAAAGGATTTGAAGGCGCAAGTCTTAGTAATCCTGTACGAGGAAGAATGGGCCTCTCAAAATCCCGAAATAGCCACGTAGGGATAAGAATTGATTGACGGACGAGATATTGTCGGAAGATCTGCAGCCATTCACGACCGTTAAATTGGAGGAAGAAACAAGGGCGTTAAATGCCTTAACCCTTTTCCTCTATCTTCGTGAGTAGCGAAGAAATTGGGACCGTAGATCCCCAAGGTCCATGGGAGTATTTGGACCGTTGGTTTTTCCACGACTAGGGAGCAGCGGGAGAGTGCACAGCACAGGACAGATCTGAACCGTCAAATCTTAGTTAGAAAACCCGACAGCCGTTGGATCTATCAGGAGATGCATGAGGTGATAAGTATCGATCGACGGACGAGATCCTGTCAGAAGATATGTGGTCATTCACGACCGTTAGATTGGAGGAAGAAATGAGAGCGTTAAATGCCTTAACCCTTTCCCTTTATCTTCATGAGTAGCGAAGAAATCTGGACCGTAGATCCCCATGGTCTGTGGGAGTATTTGGACCGTTGGTTTTTCCACGTCTAGGGAGCAGCGAGAGAGTGCACAACACGGGACAAATCTGAATCGTCAGATCTTAGTTAGAAAACCTGACAGCCGTTGGATCTGTCAGGAGATGCATGAGGGTTAAGCCCTTGTGAACAGAGGAAAAAGTCCCAAAAGAGGAGTTGATATCGGGGCTTCGAACTTCGGGATTTCAGAAGTCCTGATGACGAGAGATCGGGACACTCCATGGTGGAAATCCAAAAATAGATCTAGATTGTTCAATTTAGGGAGGCCACGTGTCGCGAGATCACCCATTTTGGGGATTCGAACATCGAGAAACAAAAGAGGAAGGTGAGCATTTTGACCTCACACTTGGCGAAGTCCCGAAACAATCTGGACCATCCATCCATGGAGGACACATGGAAGAGATCAAGAGTCCATCGATATTTCAGATACCGGGGATTCGAATTGACAGAGGATTTGTGTCACTGGGGGTCACAAGTCACGAAATCGCGAAACAATCTGGACCGTCCATCCTTGGAGGACACATGGCAGTAATCCAGGACTTCGGGAGAGTCCCGAAAGGAAGAGTCCATCGGGATTTCTCAAATCGAGAATTCGGGAGTCCCGTTGACAAGAGGTCGGGATCTCGTATTCATAAATCCTGAAATAAATAGGATGGAGGTCTTATGAGGAATGGTCACATGGATCAGGGCATAGCCAGGAGGGCTAATGTGAAAAAGGTCATTTTGGGAAATCGGAAATAGGGAATTTGGGAGTCCTGTTGACAAGAGGTCGGGATCTCGTATTGATAAGTCCCGAAGGGAATAAGACTACGGTCTTATGAGAAGTGGTCATATGGACCAAGGCATACCCCAGGGGGATAATTGTTGATTGAGGCCTCTTCAGCATTTCGGCATTTCGGGGTTTGCAGAGTCAAAAGACTCGACTTGCTTATACCACTGAGTCGTGAAATGTGAAAAGGTGCCTAGTTGTTTGGCCTGTGATCATGATCAACGATCACACGGAGGTGGGAAAAAGGGAAGAGCTAGCCTTTGCTAAGCTCCGTAGGATTTCGGGGATTCTGTCCCTCGAGAAAAGGAAAAAAAAATTATTATGCCGTAGTGGGGTTGTGACAAATTGGTATCAGAGCATGGTTACAATACTTGGCCTGCTTGGGCTCATGAACGAGTTGCACAGAAGCTCCGTTCGGAACACTCTTAAAAAGAGTAACCCCCTGTCTTAACCTTCCTAATCAAAAGATGAAGTTAAGAATGAAAAACCCCTATTGTGTGTGTACATGTGAAAATAAGAATTATGTACTAGTTATAAATAAATATAAATATTGACTAACAACCAGCGTTTTTTTTTCCCTTTTTCACACAAGCGAAAGATCAACTGCGGGAAATTATCAACGCATAAGTATGGCGACTCACCATGAAGTGGGGGAAGGCTCCCACAATAGAGATGAAGAGTCTGACAAAAGGAGGGTAGTAGGGGCCCCTCCAGATCTAGCCGAGACTGTGAGGAGTCTCAAGGTCAAATTACAAAGCTGCAAGGCTGACAATGAAAGGATGATGAAAGAACAAGAAAAACAAACATAAATTAATGCAGTTTTACTGCAGAGTTTATCCGATCAACAAAGACAAATGCAGCATGAACCTGGAACTTAGAAGCATGGTCATATCGGTTGCCACATTGAGAGGAGCACCTCGAAAAAGGTCCACCCCAGAGGTAAAGGACAAGCGTCGAATGATTCCCCTGAGCAAGAAACTGGCGATTCAGAGGACTCTTCTAGCAGTAGAACCAGTTCCTATTCCCGAAGGAAATAGAAGAAGAAAAAGTCTTCCAAAGGTCGTAAATTCGAAGAATTTAGAAAAGCCAAACCACTCTCCTTCGATGGTGAAATAAAGAAGGGAGAGGAAGCAGAGGCCTGGCTGCTTAGACTAAAGAAGTATTTCAGAGTCCATGACTTCTTAGAAAGTATGAAGCCCGAGTGGCCACCTTTAACTTGAACGGAAAGGATTCCATTTGGTGGGAAGACCTTAAGAATGTGAAAGGGGTTCGCGAAGAGGCATGTCTTGGGAACGGTTTGAGAAATACTTCTGAAAGAAGTATCTGTCGGAAAAATATTTCGACGAAAATACTAAAGAGTTTTATGAACTCAAACTGGGACAACTCACTATAGAAGAATATGTCAACAAATTCCTTGATTTGTTGAGGTATGTACCCTATATCAAGGTGGAAAAGGCAAAGGTGCAATGCTTCATCAATGGACTACCTAAGGACTATCGGAATAGAATTGAATTTGATGAGCCAAGGACTCTAGAAGGCACTATTCGAAAGACAACCTATTGTCATGAACAGTTTGGGCATCGAGCAGAACCTCACAAAGGATGGAAATAGAAGAATAGTTCAAGATTTCAGAAAAAGGGAATTAAATCCCCAGGATTTAAGAACTATAAGAGGAACCCAAGAATGAGCTTTCTAGCTCGAAGTATGCACCAGCAGAATTTTCCCTCCTTGAGCAAAAATAAAAATTTTGGACCCATATCAGTGAAGACTGATAACCCAAAGAGAGAACCTTTGAAATGTTGGGGTTGCGGGGAAAAACATCTATTGAGAGACTGTCCACACCGACAACAGAATAGTCGGAGGATTTATAATGTCCAGGAAACTACCACCGTCAATGATGTGGTCAGGAGTGTGCCACAAATTTATGCAGCCTTGGATAATAACCAAGCCGACCAACAAGCTTCAGTAGTGGAAATAGAAGGTATGATTTCCAACCATCTAGTGTCTTTTTTAATTGACCCTGGTTCAAATTTGAGTTATATAGCCCCTAAAGTCAATGGACCTTGTGAAAAAGGTCAATGGATGTGAATAATATTATGAATATATATTGCAGGATTGCTGAGAGGGGATGTACTAAAAAAGATACCATGATGGCTAGAGAAAGGTGGTGGAAGGCACCTGGAAAGGTGGCGTTAACTTCCACCGAAACCAATACCATATTTGGACTTCACTGGCCTGGAGAACCAAGAGCGGCTCACTGGCCCGAATTAAATGACTCGCCAGGATTGGTAGGTAAAGGGATCCTCATGAGTAATGAGGGATGGGGGTGAACTGCCCATTTGTGGAGTCCTCAGACCTAACCACCGTGAGGAAGGTCGTGCCATATGCAACCTCGCCGAAAGGAGAGAAAGGCAGGAGGAGTGTGCGATCACGGGCAGACGTGAGGGAAGGAAGAAGGAGAACTCTGGAAAAATACAAACTGAGTGATAGCGGATAAGAAGGAGAGTAACCTTCATTCTCGGTCACTGGAAAATAGAGACTTAGTCTCACAGCATCACGGTCTCAGCTCGAGGGTGGCTAGTGGTAAATCCATTGGGAGTCGCTGAGCCTATGGTTGGGTGGAAACGAGCACCCCTCTCAACAGTTGCAATCACATCGAGTGTTATTTCTAATAAATGTTTTACATCTTGCATCTTCAAATTTATATGTTGACATGTATTCTCATAGTCTGTGCAGGTTATGAATGGTTTGAGTATAAGATTGTCTGTATGGTGTTATGATCAGAAATGGTGGTTGCATGCTTTTATTGGAAGGACCACATATGGCTTATGTTTATAGATAGATTTATATATATGTATACCGATCTAATTCAGACTTCAAGACTGCTTTCGGGAAATCTATGCCCTTATTCGTTTCCAAGAATACTCTGAATAGATCTGCATGGCTTATGTTTATGCATAGATTTATATATATGTATACCGATCTAATTTGGACTTCAAGTCTTCTTTCGGGAAATCTATGCCCTTATTCGTCTCTAGGAATACCCAGAATAAATCTCTCCACAGAGATACTCTCTCTTGGAAAACTTACCAAGAACCTGAAAAAGGATTTGAAGGCGCAAGTCTTAGTAATCCTGTACGAGGAAGAATGGGCCTCTCAAAATCCCAAAATAGCCACGTAGGGATAAGAATTGATTGACATACGAGACCCTGTCAGAAGATCTGCGGCCATTCACTACCGTTAGATTGGAGGAAGAAACAAGGGTGTTAAATGCCTTAACTCTTTTCCTCTATCTTTGTGAGTAGTGAAGAAATCGGGACCGTAGATCCTCAAGGTCTGTGGGAGTATCTGGACCGTTGGTTTTTCCATGTCCAAGGAGTAGTGGGAGAGCGCATAGCATGGGACAGATCTAAACCGTCAGATCTTAGTTAGAAAACCCGACAACCATTGGATCTGTCAGGAGATTCATGAGGTGATGAGTATCGATCTATGGACGAGATCCTATTAGAAGATCTGTGGTTATTCACGACCATTAGATTGGAGGAAGAAATGAGGGCGCTAAATACCTTAACCCTTTTCCTTTATCTTCGTGAGTAGCAAAAAAATCGGGACCGTAGATCCACAAGGTCCGTGGGAGTATCTGTACCGTTGGTTTTTCCACGTCTGGGGAGTAGCGGGAGAATGCACAGCGTGGGACAGATCTGAATCATCAGAACTTAGTTAGAAAACCCGACAGTGGTTGGATCTGTCAGGAGATGCATGAGGGTTAATCCCTCGTGAACAGAGGATAAAGTTCCAAAAGAGGAGTTGATATTGGGGCTTCAGACTTCGGGATTTCGGAAGTCCTGATGACAATATATCGGGACACTCCATGGTGGAAATCCCGAAATAGATCTGGATCATTTGATTTAGGGAGGCCATGTGTTGCGAGATCACCTATTTCGGGGATTCGGACATCAAGAAACAAAAGAGGAAGGTGAGCATTTTGACCTCACACTTGGCGATGTCCCAAAACAATCTGGACTGTCCATACGTGGAGGATACGTGGCAGAGATCGAGAGTCCATCGGTATTTTGGATACTGGGGATTCGAATTGATAGAGGATTTGTGTCACTAGGGGTCACAAGTCGCGAAATCAGGAAACAATCTGGACCGTCCATCCGTGGAGGACACGTGGCAGTAATTCAGGACTTCGGGAGGGTCTCGAAAGGAAGAGTCCATTGGGATTTCACAAATTGGGAATTCGGGAGTCCCGTTGTCAAGAGGTCGGGCTCTTGTATTCATAAATCCCAAAAGAAATAGGATGGAGCTCTTATCAGGAATGGTCACCTGGAACAGGGCATAGCTAGGAGGGCTAATGTGACAAAGGCCATTTTGGGAAATCGAAAATCAAGAATTCGGGAGTCCCGTTGACAAGAGGTCAGGCTCTCATATTGATAAGCCCCAAAGGGAATAAGACTGCGGTCTTATGAGAAGTGGTCATATGGACCAAGGCATACCCCAGAGGGCTAATTTTTGATCGAGGCCTCTTCAGCATTTCGACATTTCGGGGTTTGTAGAGTCGAAAGACTCAACTTGCTTATACCACTGAGTTGCGAAATGAGAAAAGGTGCCTAGTTGTTTGGCCTGTGATCATGATCAACGATCACATGGAGGTGAGAAAAAGGGAATAGCTAGCCTGTGCTAATCCCTGTAGGATTTTGGGGATTCTGTCCCTCGAGAAAAGGCAAAAAAAATTATTATGCCATAGTGGGGTTGTGACAATCTCCCTCACGTCCTCTTGTTCCACAAATAGTCTCTACTCCTATTCAACGAACTACTCCAACATCGCCATCTATGTGACTTCCTCTAATCTTAGTTTCAATTCATCAACCTTCAAATAGAAATCAACCAAGCCATCAACTATCTTATTGATATCTCCAACTATATTCAACATCAGCAAGGATTTGTTCCACTGACACAAGCTCCCTTATGTTCTCTGCATTAGGCCATCCAACCATCACCTCACATTGTCCAAGTTCTCCCCCACAAGGTTTTATACTCTAGCTATCGACAAAAAACATATGCAAGGAGGACTTTTGCGTACCCCCTTTCTTCCTCCTTGTGGTAGGAATCAAACATAAAGTTTATCCCAAGAGAATTGCCAAATTGTTCATGTGAGGAATAGGTGTTTCCTTTTAATTCCTCATGATCTCTTGTCCCAACACAACCTTGAAATAATACATAGCAATAATGGTGAAACTCATCCTACCACACCAGTCACCGAGCTTCAATTAGATATCCTTGGCTACACCAACTATCCTCTCTACACCTGCATTGATTGTATTGAAGGTTTTTTCCATTGGTTCAGCATGCAGCCCAACCCTCCACACCATATACTTCCTCAATAAGTTACAAGTCACCCCATTGTCCACCATAGTTGTCACTGACTCCCCATTGACTTCATTTTGCACATAGAAAATATTTGTCTCATCTTTCTCTTGGTTCTCCATGGATTCACCCTCCATGACAATGTTCAAAACTTGGAAGACTCCAATATATGGGTTGTATTCCTTCTCCAAAGAATTCAACCTCTATTTGAAGGGACAATTCTTCGCATAGTGTTCCTTGGTACAAATCCAACATGAAATCAACTTATTTTATTTTTTGTGTATGTTTGCTTGGAATTATCTTCGCTTCCCTTGGACATCTTCGTATTTCCTTTGTCCTTCTTCGAATTCCCCTTCCATTGCTACTGATTCTCACCTTTGATATTCTCAATGATTCTCCCAGCTACCAAGTCCTTCACTAGGTTCCTCCACCAGAGCTTAGCAGTCCCTGTCAATACCATCACTGAAACATTCACCTTGGCTACATTTGAACTTCCGTTCAACTACTTGAAGTACTGCTCAATGTCCCAAGAGAAGTTTCTAGGAAACTTAGCATTGTGAGAATCATCGTATGGCTATGGTTCCTTTCTCTTGATCCTAATCTTTATGATAACATATCTTTGTCCATTATCCAAATATCATTTCAACAATGTGATGGTGTCATCTTTCTCCTTCAACTTCTATGTCACTGAGGGAAGTGCGTCCTCCGCTGCCTTGATTATATCCTGAATGTTGTCAGTCGAGGTGTTAGTAATCAAATTATTTGTTTCCTAACACTCTTGGATGGCTTCATTACACCCATGCTTAATTCTACCTATCTAAGTCTCCATCTATTCGACCTTCTCACCATGCTAGAATGTTGTGTCTGTCATCTTCTCAACAATATTCTCCAAGATAACGAGTCGATTCTTCATTATTCTTTCCTTGGGATCCCTCTTAGTGTCACTTCCATCTACATGTGATGCATCCATGGATGGACTTCCAAGTATCTTTACTCTATTTGCAAATGGTTCATCCAAGGAACCCAATAATTTGTCTCAAGGTTTATTCAAAATTCTATGATCAACTTTACGACGAGTTTTGTGATGAACTCTATGATTACTTCTATGATCAGGTTTGCGACAAGTTATGGGTTCGTTCGCCATTCCAAAGTTCCTAGTTCATCTTAATATCTCTATGTGGTCCTCTCAAGGAGTGTGCACAGGTCTGTTGACAAGTCACGACTTTTTCCGCAACTCGACACTTCACTTTTGTCACAAACTATAGCTGCAAGTTTATTCCTATACTGTCTTCTCAACAATTCAGCCCCACCACAACTGTTCTGGATGTAGTAGTGTTGAACAACCAAATATACTCTAATACCACATGTCACAACCCCATAGTACGCCTATTCAAATCTTAAAATCGTTCACCTCCTGACGGCGTGCCACACTGTGATGACTCTTACTTGGCCACTTGGAAATACCAAGAATACTTCATTCAAACTACACCTCTTCACCTAAAGTAGACCCATATTCTATTCTAGGATATGTGTGAGTCATGCTCCAACTCTATGCAACTCACTTGTATACCTAGAAAATCTTGTCAACTGCTTAACACTTAGTCATTTAAGCATACATTCAAGAACATGAGAAACCAAGAGAACAATTGTGAAAAAAATAAAAAACATACACATAAATAGTGTGGGTGACACAAACCATGCCTAACAGCCAACTAAGTCTTTTTATTGTGAAACAGTTACAATATGATCACTATTGACTCTATTTACAACTTGGGTAGAGTCACGCAACTCTCCTCATCTCACCATAATGCTCATACAAAAAATCCTCACACCAAGACTCTTTGTCATAACCACCTTCACAACCTCCTACGATGCATCACAAACATGTTCCCAACTGTAGACTTGATGTCCCTTCTCTGTTTCACAATTCACCAAGTTAACAAAGACTTTGGTTCTACCTCACATGTGCCTTCGACAAACATACATTTCTATACTTCCCCAAAATATCCTAGTTCGTCCCATCCTTAGCTACTTGTCTTCCATCTTTGCAACTCTCCTCCATTTCTTCCTTGCCTCAAAACTTCACCTTAAAATTTTCTTCTTGTTCTTTCGCCAAAAATCCCTCCTTTCTCAGTTGTGCACCCTGTGGTCTTATATGGACTCCAAAGTTCACCAACATGATTTGTCACATCCTTTGGTTGTGTCGTGCCCCTTCATGAACAATCATGTTGAAACAAATCATCATTCCCCTTCGTGAACCCGATGAAACCAAACCAACTTGTGTGCCTATCAATCATCGTGTCCCTTGGACCGATGTGCCCCTCTCTTTGAAACACACCACTTTCCTTGTGTGTTCCCTTGTGGTGATACACGGGACTCTAGATGGGTGTGTTGATTGGTTCATTGAACCTTTCCAACGTCCCCATGCTTCCAAGGGTAGGTGGGTCCACCCCTTGGGTGTGCGCCCAAGTCTCCTCGTCCTTTCGCAAATGCAATTGAAGTCTCCATCAACCATTCTAAGGAAAGTACGGTGTGTTACCCCTTGGTTCTGTACATCACTGTCATATTCCCAAGGTGCTCCTTCCCCCACCCACATGTTTGTTTTCTTGTCTAAGACATCCTTAGTTATACGAAAGGAGTGTACGTGCATTGGCACCCAAATTTTTGGGTTCATTTCGTGCACATGTGAAAATGAATTTGTGAATTCTCATTACAAATTTTTTCATGCACTTAAGCTAATGTGGAAAGAATAAAAAAGATTGCATGTCAGACCGAGTTTTGAAAGTCCACGCCAGGCATAAAATATTATTAAATGTGTGTCAGTCCCAATTTTGATGCGCACATTAAATCAAGAAGACACATGTCGGAATCAAGATAAGAATTATCAGGAAATACTCTCGAATGATTACTTCCAATAGCACAAGGGATCGTCGAGCTGGAAAAATATGAGATGTTCAGGTAGTTAATATTCACCTGATTCGTGAAGGCTATGTGGACTACAGGAAGATGCCATAAGCGTGCGAGGAAGTTTTGTCTATAGAATGAGTGGAGTAGAGTAGAAAGAGACAAATCTCATGATCATATAAAGTTATTAAAGGAAGCAACGATATCATGAATCGAGTGAGATAGATGTTTAGATGACACTCATTGAGTTGATTGTATTGAGATCTCTCCGATCCTGTTGTAATACTATAATGTGTTTGAATATAATGGTGATTCTATCATATGTCTGAATTATTGAGAGAATGTGCATTGCACAATGTGTTCTATTTTTCAGGATTTATATAAATGAAGATATGAATTTCATTGGTTGTCATATATAGTGTTCTTAATGTATGTATCTTTTGTAGTGGAATGACTAATCTTGATATGTTCTATGTCTATAATGTATAAGTTGGATATGTGTGTGTACTGTTTCACTTCTTAGTCCTAATAAAGTGTCAGATTTGAGTTGCATGAATGCCAATCCTAATGGGTCTTTATGTGTTTAGCCTTCATCCCCATCACAAGACCTTATGGTCTCTATTATCCTCTATTCATATCGGGTGTGACCTTCCTTGGCCTTGGCCAAGGATTTATATGTCGATGCTCTAGGGTATTTCTTAGTCAACTTTGGATGAACCTTGAGTCTAAACTCCCCAATGTTAATAAGGATGTATGAAATCATGAAAAAAAATGCCAACATATGGTTCTGTTGCCGGGACCTGAAATTCTTGTAGGAAATGATGAAGGCAAGAGATGAGGTGGCATCCATCTTGGGAGGAAATTCAAGATTGGTTGAATGTGAAAGAGCATGAGTTTTCCCTATGAGAAACTCATAGGTTGAAAGTGAATGTGAATACATGGAAATATGACTGTATTTACATGGATATGCATGAGCTTTTCTTTGTTGAATTTCCTTTTTTTTTGCATGAGTGGATAAACAGGAAAACTGCTACCAATTATATTGTGTGTCGTTTGGAACCGGTGGTTTGGGATCAAGCCAAGATTTAAATATTGAAAGTGTTGGATAATAAGTGGACTCAAGCTATTGAATTCTTCTTTTCTCGAGTAAAATAAGGATACATTGTTGATTTTGTTGTGGAGTACATCAATTCTTTCAATGAGGATGAAAGAAAGTTTGCATAAGGTCCTAGGAAGAGGATGATGGAAGAGATTCCACTCTAGATAAAGATGTTGTTTGTGGAGAAAGAGATGATGTGGATGGGTCCTGATCAAATGGATAAGTAAAATAACCTAGCGTTGGGGGGTGGGAGCTTGCAAGGATGGGGGAAATTCAGAGAGAAAATGGATCCATTGAGAAGGATCCAAAAACTGTTGAGATGAAGTGAGGAATGGTATGGACCCGGGGGAGAATAGGAGAAAATAATTTGAGAGATATGCGGGAAGAGTGGAGATAAGAAGAAAAGAAGAGTAGAGAGGTAGATAAGAGTTACCTAGGGGCACGCGACGAGGTGTTCGGCCCAATATAAAGAGAAAAGAAATTTCACTAGGTGGTAGTGCAGAAGAGTATGATTCCCCAGAGTGGAGCACATATGAGGATAGACTTTCAAAGCAGTGTTTCATAGAGGATATATTTTCTAGTGTGGATACCAATAGTGATAGTAGTAAGGGCCTAGGTGACAAAGTGTGGACCCCTTGGTTGTTTCAGAGTGCCACAACCTTAGAGGAAGATGAAGCGAAAAACAGTGGTGCAGTGATAAGATGAAACAATGGTGTGTAGAATAGTAGTGCACTGTTAGGAGAGGAAGATATCACACAAAGTGGTTGTATGTAGATAGGATAGGGAGATAGAGCGTAGATTTGTGGTGTGCATAAAGGACATGCATATAGAGTGTAACGTGTTGGTGCACTGAAAGAATAAGAATATGGAGGCTCCCCCAGTGGTGGGGGAGATGAATTTGCAATGGTATATGGTCTTGTGACATTGCAAGTAGGAAACTCTCTGGGTCACCTCGTGATAAATTTCAGAAGAATATGGAATTAACCCTCCTTTGTACCACCCCCATTGCACATTTTTAATAAATAAGAAAGGACAACATATAGTGAAGCAATTGTAGTAGAAGATACAGAAGAAGAAGAATAATATAGATGCTAAAATATGAGTGAAGAAGAAGGAGAAGTCAATACTACTTTTCCCCGATAAGTATTGATGTTGAAAAATCAAACCCATAACAGTCAAAGAGGAGGAACAAGCTCAAGTTTGAAAATGGAAAATCATGATAGTACCTTGAGGTTACCCTTGTTCCATGGAATGGGTAAGGATTATATAGATCAAAATTAGTTTACATGTGAATAAATATGGTCTGTGAAGAGAATCACAGACAAATCAATAAAGATAATGTAGTTGGATACTACATTCATGGACAGAGCCTTGACGTGGTACATGGAGTACAAGGATACTGCACCGATGGGATAGATGAGGTCCTTGACAAAGATTAAGCAAGATCTTATTAGGGAGTTCTAGAAACCTAAGTCAGAATCCCAATGAGTCACGAAGATAAAGGTGATAAAGTAGAAGGAAGGAAAGACCGTATGGGATTATGGGTAATGGTCTAAAAATTTATTGAATAGGATGATCCAAATCCAAGATGTGAAACACCGAGAATGGTGTATTGCGGAATCACTTCCCCATATCTGAGTTTTTCTCACCCAACTGAGGGTGTCCACTCAAACGGAGGTAGTAGAAATTGCAATGTCCCTGGAAGCTACACTAGGAGGGGAAGAGATGTCATTAGGTTTGGAGTAGGTACAATTGCAACTAGCCAACCTAATGATGCAGTTGCAAGATATGGCTAAGATGAAGGTCATGCACAAGAAAATATGGTGTATCACTTGTCACTCAGAAGGGCATCATAGAGATGAATTTCCTATACTTCCAAATTATGTGGTGATGGGCACACCCTACCCATTTCCATTTGGGCAGATATAATGGTGTGAGGTATGTAGACAATGCGAACATGTTCCACCATGATGCCCAACTTTTCATAAGTACTAGATGATGAACCATACTTTGTTCTCTGATTTATGTAAATCCATAGAGCATGATGTCAATAATTATCGCTTACTCAAGTTGATGAAAGATAATACCTAAAATTCATTCCAAGTACATGAAGAGAATAAGAGTGGTGTGTTTGTCGATGTCGAAAGAGGAGGATATCAAGGATGTCCCTGAGATGGTTATGGGTGCAATCATGGCCGAGGATATGAGGGAGGAGGAGGTAGACCCCCCACATGTTTTAATTGCAGATAGATTGGTTATGCCTCAAGGTTTTGTAAAAAATCACATATACTTTTTGGATACTTCTATAGTCCAAAGCATGTCATTGAAGACTATCAAAACTTGTTGAAAAAGTGGGAAGATAAAAAGGCCAATTGCAACATGGTGCATGTGGAGTTGTGAAAGAATAAAATGAAGAATGAGTAGGTTGATATCTGGGTAGCATCCCAAGGAGGAGTGAAGAGAGGAGAATACTTTGAGCATGGTGAAGGATCGCGTAAAAAAATGGGATGACAAGATAAGGAATGAAACTCATCCCCCTCCGATGTTTGATGTTTCCTAGCAAAAATAGTTCCTACACGATGTGCAGAGAGCATTAGAGGAAGAAAGATCGCACGAGGAGTTATAGTGCATGAATCAAAGGTCATTTGAGGAGGCTAGGATCTGAGAAGAAGTATACAAAGTGACACAAAGTTAATTGGAGAAAGCTTATATCCATGAAGAGGTACAATGTGTGATGCAAAGGTCGCTGGAAGAAGCTCACACCTGTGAGGAATTGCATTGTGTGATGCAAAGATATTTGGAGGAAGCTCGTGTGCATGAATAAATACATCACAGGACATAATGATCATTAGAAGAATCTTGTAGAAAAACGATCTATCACACACTGATAAGAAAAGACATGAAGAAAAACATCAGGAGGAATTGCAACGTGCAATGTGTGAAGAATTCCTGCATGATTTGGGTCACAAGGAAGAATACAAAGAACAAGTAAGTTCTTTCTTCTGTTTCTTTATGAAATTTATAAATTATCCATAGGATACAAGTAAGTTGACACAGATTTTAGCTACTTGCATGAGGGAACAAGGAGTCAAGGAAGCCATATCATCTCTGTTGCCAAAAAGAGATGTATGTGAGTTCAACAAACAAAAGCGCACTAGCCGACAATTTAAGATGGCATCAAAACTTGGTGGCTACAACATGGATGGAGTCATGTTGGATTTGGGTTCTGAGATTAATATTTTTCCAAAGAAATTTTGGGAGGTGATGGGTAAACCGAAGTTGGTATGGTCGGCCATATAATTACAGTTGGAGAATCTATACAAAATCTACCCAATAGGTCGACTAGAGAAGGTGGAATTGAAAATAGAAGGAGTAAAATCAAACTTTGACTTTGAGGTCATAGAAATTATGGATGAATCTGATCCATACCCCACCCTACCTGGAATTGACCGGGCCTTTGATAATAATGCATTGTTGAACTTAAAGAAGTGACATATGTCATTTGAGATAGATACACTAGGAATGGTCATGCCACTGGATCCATATTAAGGTGAACAATACAATGAACCAATGGATGAGGATGCACAAAGCTCAACTATTTAAAATATCTATAATATCACACGCTACAGGGAGGACTACATCAACCTGAATATTGATGGTGAATTAAGCTGAAGAAGTGTCAAGTCTTATGACATGGATTCTGAGGATGACATTGATAGGTGGAAAAAAAATCTATATTAAGTGTCAGCAAGGATATGCAT
>ML784637.1:163296-177386 GCA_009831015.1 Picea engelmannii | reverse complement strand
AGAGGAGAACGACGAATAATTTGGATCGTATCATTACAATGGATTCGATCCAGTTGACACATTTATTGCATGGATACAACACATCCGCGAGCATCAGATGGATCGCTCACTTGATAAAATGCACATAGGAATTCCCATGTGGTGGTGGCACATTGAGAACCTTAATGTGAATGAGTATCTTTCAAAGCATACAAGCAAGAAAGATTTCAACTAGATGTTGACATTCATTGATACACATGTTCTTGTGAAAGGATATGGATAGATAGGAAATGATATAATGCAAGTGGTTAGTATATGAATGTCCACAACAAGATGCCCAAGAAACACCCTATGTCGCTAGTTCTCTAATTATACATTGGGAAGGGTAGGAAAACCTCAAAATCCCATGACAATATGTTCCTTCCACAACTATTCCCCAACCCCAGTGAGCACATACATGACTCTGACATGAATTTTGACGAAATGGTTAGTCGATGGATCCTACCAGGCCAACCAAGCCTATTCTGTTATAGCAATATTTGCCTCACCATCGTTATATTGCACATAGGGCCTTTTTCCATTTCCCTATGCAGACTTATCATCCCTTTTTTACAAATCAAGAGCTAAAAATAAACATTTTTCCACATATACGCGCCCTATTAGCTATACATCAAGCGTATACACAGGCTGCTCCACTACAACCCGTGTACATTGGGATTTGTGCCATAAATAACAAAAATGGAGTTGGGTTTCCATGTCACGACAAGAGATCTTTGATCCTTGGCCTTCCATATACTGGAAACATTTTGAATCGACCCTTCAGTTGCATTTTGAAGGCTATAAGAGCACAATTTCGAGCTATGGAAAAGAGGAGAAAGCATTCAACTTTGAGAGAAAAGTTACTCTGGAGAAATTAATTCATATTGAGTCTGCATCCCTTTGTCCCTCAAGTCTGAACACAGTGTTCAACCCCCATGCCCTTTCCCTATTGTCGAGAGAACCTCATTGTCTCTTTCTTTCGAGCTTGCCTTTGGTGGAGGATTGAAGTGGTGGAGACCCAGTTGGAAGGAACTTGGTTCCTTGGTTTCGAATTGTGTCAACATGGAAGTCTGTAATGTTGACACTTTTGTTGATCACTTATTAATAGAAATACTCCTTTCTCATCCTATTGGTATCGTGAAAATATATGATTATTATCCATGGGCATGTTTGTAATGTTTATTAATGGATTATGCTATCTAATGTGCTAACCCCTTTAGATTATCATTATATACTTGCTTTTCTTCTTCGTTGAGAACTTATTGCAGGTACAAAGCTTTGGGTCGAAGTGCTTAATGGTGGAACATCATCAAACATTGGATCGAGGTAGGCCTTTTAATTATCTTTCACATTAGTTTATATAGCATACAATGGAATTGAGTTGATTTCTGCAGTCATACATCTCTGTTGTGGTTTAACCTTGGCCGAAGAGAATTTTTCCCTTGTAATAGAAATGGCGACTCCACTAGGGAGAGATCTTCCTTCAAAGGGTTGAAGTATTTTTTCTTCTTGCAATTCTCTTTTTCCTTTGTGTTTCTTGTTGTATCACCACTTGACAGACTTTGTTCACTCTAGGTCTAAGTTTTCAGCCTTTTTTCCCTTACCTAGCCTTGTTTTAAAGCCTGTATGCTCCTGTAGCCTCGACAGTCGCATATACACGTGTGATGTCTCACTCCAAGCTGCGTATCTATGCACTCTTCTCCTGAACAATCATGTATACCAATTTTCCTTGCTTGTTTGCTTGGTTTAGTGATTGTTGGGTGCGTTTTGATGTTTGTTGATCCTTCTTAGGTCTCTGTAGTGCTTGTTGAGCTTCTCTGGGTTGATAGGAAGCCTTTTGGGAGTTGAATTTATGGGCGTAGTCTCTCTCATTGTTTTTCATTTTTTGGTTTGTCCTTGAACCCTGGGTTGTTTGCTTGGCTTCTTGATATTCTACTTGAGTTATTTCGTTTATACATAGTAGAATTTATATATTAGGTTGCTTTTCAGTCCATGCATTTTCTCTTTAATATATTGAAAATACAAAAAAATAGGCATTTTGCATTGGTTAACAACTTTTTTTTGAACCTTTATCATTGTCTTAGTACATTTAGCAAAAGATTGCATTTTATTTCTGAATTGCAGAGTTGAAATTGAAAATTGCATTGCTTTTATTAGCATATCATTCATTGAAAAGTTAAAGGTAGACTTTGAATTATATTCATATTTATCTTTTGCAGAGTCATAACATCATGAGTTTTGATTCCATACCCTTTTGAGTAATCACGACCAATAAAGTTTATGCTTTAAACTAAAATTGATTAGTCATGATTTTACTTTTAGGGTGCACAAACTAGCCTAGGATTTAGTGCCTTGGAATAGGATTTTGTGAGTAAACTTCTCCAAGGCAATTAAATCAACATATGTGTCTAAGACAGGGAGTTGATAAGTCCATTGTATAATTGGTAATATCAAGAGGCTCCACTCACACCGGATTTAATCATGAGGTCGCGCGAAGTTAGTTGAAGGGATAACCCCTTGATACTCGCCTAGTGTCAGAGATATTTCTATGGATTTATTTGTATTTGGGGATCTTGCTAGTACCCATACCTCTGTGAGAGGCGGTGCTTTCACGGTTTCAGGCTTTGCTACCCTGACCATATGGTGATTTGGACTTACGACTTCTCACCTATGGGTCGTTTATACAATGGTTTATTAGTTGCTTGACTTAGGTATCTCATAGGTTACTTCTAGGGGTTATTCTACTTGTACCCTGGGTTAGATAGATGTCGGACAACACACAACCTTTATGGAGGATTACCTTTCCGGGGGGATATGATCGATTAGTTGTTAAGCCCACGAGGGCCTCTATAAATGATTTTGTCACCTCCGAACTTTAGCAAGGAGTCTCAGGTCCCTCTTGGATGAGACATACCTTCTTTAGAGAGGGAGGCCATTCATCCACTCTAGCCCTTTTGCATGCATATTGGCCATTTGAATTTTGGTATGCTCTTTGACTATTATTTGACCTTAGGAGTCTATACTGGGTCTTCATTATCATGAACATTGGAGTTACTTCTTCTCCCTCATTTACTTCTACCCCCCCCCTCCCCATGATGTCCACTCATTTTATGGGGATAGATCCTTCTTCTTTTCTTTATGGTATGCAAAATTATAATAATCAGTCAACACCTTGGGTATCTAATCATTTTTCTCATGGTATGATCGATATGTCTTCACACTTTCCATCCCCTGTATTCCCTCCTTATGCGAATACAAGTTTTGTGTCTGGGGGCATGATGCCTCCTTCTTATCCCTCTCTCCTTGCTGGGAGTCATATCCTTCAAACACCTCTTACCGTAGGAGGTTGGAATATTCCTTCCTACGAATATACTATGCGAGAAGTAAGTTCCCAATTAAGCAATCATTATATGTGTTACACTCCATCCACTTATCTTTCTTCTGCTATGTCGGTTCCTACGAACACTTTTCCCAGGGCGGACCTCCTTCTGGCCTCTGGTGTTTCATCCGGGGGGAATTATTTGTATAGTATGGGAAACCCCCATCACGAAGTTCCTTCGTCTAGGGGAAACATATATCCTCACATGAGTAATCCTTGTCATGTCGCTTTGTCTTCACAAGACGCTTCCTTAGTGTCGATGCCCTTACAACCATTTATCAATCAGTATGGAGGAGGATACTATCCTGTCGGACAGGGACAGGGTGTAAACCAGGATCCTTCCTGGCCTGTAATTTCTCAGAACCAATCTTTTCTTGTACCTTGGTCTCAAATGCCTCAATCAACCACTGCCACAAGTCCAGTCACTACATGTCATACTGGAATTATATCACCAACCTCTGCTAGTCATGTCGGATATTGGTTGATAGCCTCTGGGAGTCATCCTGAAGACCTACAACGAGCCGCTGCGACATGCTAGGGGCACAAGTCCAGTCACTACGTGTCATATTGGCATTATATCACCAAACTATGCTACTCATGTTGGAGATTGGTCAACAACCTCTGCGAGTCATGTTAAAGAACTGCAACCAACCGCTGCAATTCATGCTAGGGGCACATTTCTGGTCACTACTAATCACATTGCACATCCATCACCAACCTCTACTATTCATGTTGGGGATCCATCACCAACCGCTACTAGTCATGTTGGATATTTACTACTAGCCTTTGCAGGTCATGCTAGGAGCATGTCACCAACCATTGCAAGTCATGCAGGGGGGCATTCATATGATTGAGAATCCTAGATGTCTCAAACGTAAGACTAGATTCCTTTGTAGGATTTGTGAAGGAAGTCACCTTACTCGTTTGTGTTCTATTACTGTTGGGATACTAGATGCATGGGGCTCACCTAAGGGCCCTTCGGGTTCTGAGGCATATATGGTTTTAGAGCACTCTGTTCCTTCTTTGGTTGATACAACAGTCATGTCGATGCAATCTTTGGCTGACACCCCTTTCCCTTTAGGGGTTGATGCGTCCTTTGACCTTGTTGTCTCACATCCCGTTCAACCTGTGGTCGTGTCGATGAAATATTTGACCGACACCTCTCCTATGTTCAGGGGTGATGCGTATCTTGACCTTGGTGTCTCGCATATTGTTCAACCAACGGTCATGTCAATGCAATTTCGACCAGCAACACTCCTATTTTTGGGGCGATGCACCTCTTGGCCTTGTTGTCTCGCATTCTATTCAACCAATGGTTGAGAAAGTGGTCATATCGATACAATATTCGATCGATCCCACTCTTCTCTCAAACAGTGAAAAGTCTAAGGAAGTTGTCGCGCCAATGTAATTTTTGGTCGATCCATCTCTTCTGGTTCTAGTTCTACACCTTCTACGCCATGTCCTTAGCATTTCTATTACTTCACCTTCTGAACAAGAGAGAATTTTACTCTTACCGATTTCTCTCCCTCCAAGTCTTGATGAGGTTCCCTTTGATTGGGATGGTTTTGTGGGGTATTCAATGCCTTCGCCTATGTCTTTTTTAGGAAGATACATTATCCGATATAACACGGAGAGGATAACCTCCGTTAGCACTTTTCCCTCCTCGACTTGGAGATCTTTGGGTCTTCCCAAGCTTGTGTCGGTTCTTCGTAAGATACCAACATTACACAGAAGGTTCGGACGAGAGCCTTGACATCCCCCATGGCTAGCCACCTAGAATGTCCCTAATGAGTCAGAGTTAAGCTAATTTCTGACTCGTTCAAAAAATGAAAAGATTGTCGAGTGATTTGTCCCTTTCACACTCGTTAAATTGGAATTGAAAGGTCGTGAGTCTTAGTTAAGCTCTTTTCAGACTCTTTTTCTAAAAAATGAAAATATTTCCGAGTGATTTGTCTTTTAACACTCATTAAACTAGATTTGAAAGGTCACGAGTCTCAGTTAAGCTCTTTTCCGACTCATTATAAAAAATAGAAAATATTTCTGAGTGAACTTGTCTTTTTCACACTCGTAAATTGGATATGAAAAGATGTTTATTTGGAACAAGTTTACCCCTTTTTCACACCAAATAGACTACAAGACATAAAAAAGGATATTTTTTTGCGTTAACTTGTGATTGCATCTCATGCCCTTGCTTGCAGTATTGAGCCTTTAGCTGGTTCTCACTTTGGGTTATAAACTGTTGCCTAAACAATTTTTCACCCTCAACCAAGAAGAGCCTTGTTTATATCCTTCACAATTTGACACCCTATATTGTGGAGGAAACATCACCCTGAGTGTCCATCTCCCACATGAATTTCCTTGCATTAACCATAGGTATGTTCCACTGTTGGAACTAGTTTTTCTTACTTGCGACACTCGTTTCCTCCTCCGTATCATAGCGTTCATTTGTTATGAAAAAAAAAAGACAGGCGGGAAGGGAGTACTATATTATAATTGGGAACAATCGTGTTGCCTTTGAATAGAGCACAAAATTATTGAGTCCTTGTGTCATCATAATTTTGGGTTTTAGCATGGCCTTAGGAAGTTGATCTCGTTACAGAGTTTTCTCTACCAACTGGTTACTCATCCAGTCCCTATAGAGAATGTTATTGATGCTTCCTACATATAATAGTCACATCATTGATTCTATGATGCCGGAGTCCACCACATGTATCATTCTCTTGTTCAAAGGAAGTCTCACAACCTGCGTCGACCACTCCTCTGAAATCTTGACTTTTCATGTCAGCCATACCCTCAGTTTATCTCAAAATCGCATGATACTATGGTCTTACCACACACCCTGGCCCTACTTGCATCATAGATAGGTCACCTTGAACCCAACAATCGACATTTCGTCATTGGTCGTTAATTGGGTGGTTTGCCTTGTGTTTGACGACAAGACATCTATTCATACTTTGGGATTCGTGCAATGTCTTGGATGCCATTAACATTATCGATGGTTTCCTTGCCTTTGTCAACAATTTTCATCATTGGTTGTTATTTAGAGGGTCTTTTTCGTGTACCTCTTGCATTTGATCCATACGAAATATGCACAGGGTCATTGGTTCATGAACATGTTCTTCGTCTGATATCCACCAAATAATGAAGCTCCTTCTTTGTTCCTCGTGTTGACTGATGAGATATTCTTTAATGCTCTCCTTTAAGTGGGTCTCTTTCCATTGACTTCATCTCATTTATTCTGGATATGGTACCTAGAGTTTTATGAGTACCTTGAGGCTTGTAGTCATCAGTGGCAGGCTCTCTTGCCATTGACAAATGGGAATACATCAATGTCTCCTGATCAATGGATTTCTCAAGTGTTCGACACCAAATCCTTTATTCACACTTGTAGGAATGTACTCGGTTCCTTGATACCTACTTTCATTATTGGTAGGTTGTCTCACATTTGTTAATGGTATACCTCAATGACCGGTAATCAAACAATGTCTCATTATGTTCGACCTCAATTCCTTTATTCACATGATGTAGACTTGGACCCTTGGCAGATAGTGTATAAGACTGGAATACATCACTATGTGGCCACATCTTTCCTAAGTTGTTGCTTCCCTTTCATTGGACCAACACCTGTTCGACTTTAGTGATCATGGGAGATTTAATTGTACTCTGTGGTATACATATATCTTCAGATTGATTTTGAGATTGGTTTCACTAGGCCTTGTTTGTGACTATGACAGTCTTTTTCATATAACCTCAATTGTATCTTCCTATTCATGGCCACAAACACTTATTTGGTATATCTTTCACATGGATCTGCATTTTATTCTTGGCAGCCATGTATGCAAAGTCAGTACAGAATGTAATGAGCAATCGAGTTCGTCCAGCTGGTTCTCTACCGCTCCACTCCCGGGTTATTTATAATGTATTTCAGCCATCGCATATAATCCTTTGATCTCACACATTATGGGGCATATATTATATAAAGATTTTCCTCACCATTGCTATATTGCACAAAGGGCCTTTTTTCATTTCCCTATGTAGACTTATCATCCCTTTTTGACAAATCCAGAGCTAAAAATAAGCATTTTTCCACATATACACGCCCTATCATCTATACAACAAGCGTATAGGCAGGCTGCTCCACTACAACCCGCGTACATCAAGATTTGTGCTAGAAAATACAAAAATGGAGTTGGGTTTCCATGTCACGACAAGAGATCTCTGATCCTTGGCCTTCCATATACTGGAAATGTTCCGACTCGGCCCTTGAGTTGCATTTTGAAGGCTATAAGAGCACAATTTCGAGCTATGGAAAAGAGGAGAAAGCATTCAACTTTTAGAGCAAAGTTTCTCTCGATAAATTACTTCATATTGAGTCTGCATCCCTTTGTCCCTCAAGTCTGAACACAGTGTTCATCCCCCAAGCTCTTTCCCTATTGTCGAGAGAACCTCATTGTCTCTCTCTTTCGAGGTTGCCTTTGGTGGAGGATTGAAGTGGTGGAGACCCAGTTGGAAGGAACTTGGTTCCTTGGTTTTGAACTGTGCCGACACAAAAGTCTGTAATGTTGACACTTTTGTTGATCAATTATTAATAGAAATACTCCTTTCCCGTCCTATTGGTATCGTGAAAATATATGATTATTATCCATGGGCATGTTTGTAATGTTTATTAATGGATTATGCTATCTAATGTGCTAACCCCTTTACATTATCACTATATACTTTCTTTGATTGTTCGTTGATAACTTATTGTAGGTACAAAGATTTGGGTCTAAGTGCTCAACGGTGGAACATCATCAAACGTTGGATCGAGGTAGGCCTTTTTATTATCTTGCACATTAGTTTATATAGCATACAATGGAATTGAGTTGATTTCTATAGTCATACCTATCTATTGTGGTTTATCCTTGTCCATAGAGAGTTTTTCATTTGTAACATACTCTCCTACCTCCCGTGTAGACACTGACCGGTTGCACCTGCATGCAGATACATTGTGACCCACCCAAGGTGGTTTCATTCCTATAAGACACTAGTCAAATCTCATCGAGGTTCATTGAAACATGTGCAAAACCCCTAATGAGTAAATTCATGCATGTGTCGTGCCATCTAAGTCCTCATCAATATCAAATATATGGTGGTAGAAAAAAAAATTGTGATCACAACAATCATGGTGAAAGGATGTTCTCACACGTCCACTTCATCTAATTTCAGGAATTACGACTCATTAACATCGATGGTAGGAAGGTGATTTACTTGATTTAGAGTAAAATTTGAAGTTCCTTATAGGAATTGGTGCAAATCTCAATATTAATGTGATAATAAATATTCATCATCCAACACAAAGAATCCAATGGAGAGACTTGATCTATAAATGGTATGTCTATGGCTTGTTCATCTCACCAACACAAATACTTCTGCATAATAAAAAAATTATAACCTTAGTTGTTTGGATTATGGGAATTCTCGACCAATCAAGACACAAGTCGACTTGGAAACAAATGATTCAGAAATATGAGGCAAGCCAGGTCATAGGTAATGAAAGTCGACCAACTCAAATTTGCCCAAGTAGTATTTACCCAAGCCAAATTTACCCAAGTCGTATTTATCCAATTCGAAATTATCCAAGTCGGTTCGGCCAAGGGATTTCAACAGTCAAATGAGGAAGGGAAATCGAAAAAAGGTGGAATCCAAGTGTAAGTGGGTTGACCTGTGACTAAAAGAAATAGATAATAGGTAGATTCGATAACCAATACTGAAGGGAAACCCTCTACACATCATAATTAGTGACCAATAGTTGCGAAGAATGCTCTAGGAGAAAATTTGATCACCGGTGGTGTGTAAATGTGTTTAGAATATGTTTTTTACTAACCCACGATGCAATAAAATGCCCAAGGTCATTTTCAGAATCCATAGAAACCAAAAACATATGGAACTCAATTTTTAACATTCACTAATAGAGAAAAACATATAGAAGTCGACTTGAGCATTCATAGATAGATAAAAACACATACAGGGAGAAATTGGTAGGAGACAAATTGTCAAAACGTGTATATGGTCTGTTAGGCTCCAACCTACTGATGTAAATAAGAGTGCAATTGATTGTCAATCCGGTGTTTGTAAGACTTAGAGGCAGATCCAAAATATATGGATTTAGAGATAACTTTTGTTCTTTCGATGGAAATAGATCAAAGCTAATATAAGTGTTGAGTATGAAAGGAAATTCTAAGCTTCTTTACAGAAGGTGTATTCATATATCTCTTACCATTAATCAACAATTAGAGTAGAAAAACATTCAACTAGTTTTAAGTATTCAAAACAGTAAGCATTCAAACTAAACTAGAAGCTTATAAATGTATGAAAGGGCTAAACTCTTTTACAAGAGATACATTCTTTGCTTTCCCACATTCATCATCTATATAACTTGATCAAATAAAATGGAACATTGTTATCTACAACATAATGTAAACTGAACTAAAGCTCATACCAAAATTTGCTTGAAAAGAATGAAAAAGGAGAAGTGTACTAGCTTGGCAAAGGGGGCCTTCCAGTGCTTCACTTGTACACCTAAGTCGTCTCAGCTAAAAAGGAACTTCCAACAACATTCACATAATCATCTCATCGACATCATCAAGAACAAAACACAAAACTGATCTCAATATTGCAAATTCAAAGTTTTCTTCATTAACATAAGGGTTGTCATACTAGTCCATGTCTTGGAGTATTTATACAAGAGTTTTGAAACTGATAATGCTAAGAAACCTCCTAAAGATAATGATAAGATCCATAAAATATTCTAGGAAGGTCGAATACCCCCTTCAGATCCATAAAACATGAACAAATCCCAAGAAAATCTAAAACTTTCCATGATTTTATGCTAAAACAGGGTATTTTCTGCTGAAGTGGCCTTGTTTGACCAGCGTTGATTGGACACTTGGAAAGATCAGATATAGAAGATGATAGGTATTCATCCATCCTTGTACATCAAGGATCATGACCCATGTCTCAGATTTCTCCCAACTGTCCTGCAAGTACATGAACCTAGGAGCAATTACAAGATTTAGTCAAATCCTGTAATTTCTAATAAATTTTTAATTTTAATGCCAAAAAATCGAAAATTCAATTATTAAGCTAAGGAATGATAAATGTACCTTGCATAAGATATTTTATGGAAAATATGGAATAATATTAAGGCAAAATGGATGGTTTTGGAGGCAAAAGTATAGTTTATGGAGTGGAAGGAAGCATAAAAATGTACTCAACATCTCCCCCAAGAGGAAGACTTTGCATGTCCTCATGCACAAAAACAAAATGTTCTTGAACCTCTCTCAGTAATCTTCTGCCACCTCTATTGCCTGCAACAATGTATCCACGTTAACCTGAGCTGTATGAAGAACTTTCAATCTTTGATATTTTTCTTTGTATGCTTTCTTCTGCTGAAACCATTTGTAGGCCTGTTTGGAAATTAGTTTGTTTTGCTTTTGAAGCTTCTTATTCTTTTTCTTTAGGGTTTCATTCTATTCATGTGTTCTATGGATTTGATTCCTTAACATTTTGTTCTCTATTTTTAAGTACCTTTCCAGGACTTCAATTTCCTTGATCTTTTTCTTCATTTTCTTTATTTTCTTTCTTTTCTTATCAAGTTCTGATGTGGACCCACCATCCATTTCTTCTATTTTTTCTACTGTCTATGGAGGTTGAGTTTCATCTTTCATATCTTCAATTAATTGTTTCACATCTTTTCTCATTTTCTCATATGTGGAAGTTTCATGTCCTTCAAAATCATCATTTTCCAGTGATTGTGTTTTCCCTGTCTTTCTTTGTTTCTACATAGTCTGAAGGTGTGCATACTGTGCTTGTTATGCTTCATCAATTTGGTTTTGTTGGTGTTTCCTTGATTTTTTTTCATATGTGGTGAAAATCTTATCTTTTTCTTGGAATTCTTTCTCCATTTTCACCATGCTTCTTGTTCTTCTCCTCCCCATAGGTTGTTTTGAGCTTGTTGCCTTAGGGTTTTGTATTTCTTACTCATCATCTGTCACAACCAAGATTTGTTCCTCTTTTACTTCCTCTTCCACTATTTCAAAACCATTCCCACTGATAAACTGCTGCCAAGTCAAGTTCTGTTTTTGTAGCTCATGTATGATGATCATTTTAATGAAGCCACAATGGTATAGACTCTTTTTTGTATTCCTCCCTTGTTTTTGAACAACCTTAGCCATCTTAGAAAGGCTTTGCAGTAGAAAGTAGGGCATGTTAATTTCACAGTCACTTTTTAAATGTTGTATCAACTTGATGTGATATAAGTAGATAATACTAAATCTTCCTTCACAAGTTATAAGCTTCTAGATGAGATAGGTTAATTCATCCCAAGGATGAATCAACCAACTCCTAGGAATTCCCTTTTTCCAATTGACTGCTGCCACCCTAGATCTGGAAACAAAAGATGCCCATGATTTGTCTTTAAAGTGTTTAGTTTTGAAGTATCTTTCTCCAGTTTGAGCTAATCCAGTGATCTGTGTAATTACATCTTCAGAAATTCTAATGGTGATATTACCAACAGTGGCCCCATCACCATTAAATGAAAAGGAAAACTCTAAAGCAACCTTCTCACAATATCCATCAAACCTCTCAAAGAAAGATATCCACTAATTTTGCTCAAGAATTTGTATACAGTCCTTATGAATTTCTAATGGATCAAACTTCTCTGGTTCATACCTAGACACCATTCTTTCAATTTTTAAGAGAAAGATCCTAAAAAATATTTCACTGCTTATACAAAAAGGAGGTCTATCCTTGTCCAAAAAAAATTCAACCCTGTATATTCTTCAATCAATTGTTTTGATTACTTCTTCAAACTTGCAGACTTTGTTTTAATTCAATTCTGTGAATGTTCTTTCAACAAGAATTTTCTGTTCAAATGAAACAAAGAAAATCTCATTTTTTTTTTAATTTCTAAACTGCTCTCTGTTTTCAATCATAAAGTTTTTGATGCAAGGGCATACTTGGCAATTCAATCTGCAATTAAAAAAAACTCTATGACTTCTTGTTGAAACCTAGCTCTGTTTTTCTTCTTACAATCAACCTCTGCTAGAAATGAATTGTTTATGTTCTCAAAACGTTCCTCAAGAAGTCGAATTTGGCACTTAGCTTAACAATTGTTAACATTGAATTCAAACTTATCTTTTCCTGGCTGACTCCTTCTTGAACACGTTCTCTTTGCCTTTACTCTCCACGCATTCCCTTTCAACCGCGAGAATGATGTATGTTGACAGTAGAATTGTCAACATACCATTTGATTTTTAACTGTCTAACGGAATTTTTGGTCTGGGTAAGCAAAGGAAGGAACAAAATTAGGAGGATTCTGGATTTCATATGGCGCTGGAGTGTTTGAAACAGAGCTACGATGGTTTCAATGCATGCGTTTGGAGTAGAGATGGGGATGAAGGATGCGAAGGGAGTGCTGGAGGAGAATGAAAATGAGAGTGCAGGGGTAAAATTATTTCTTATGGAGGTAAAAAACGTGGGTACTATGATGTACAAGTGTACCACCTTTGTATAGGTCGATTATTGCTAAGGATGCCCTTTTTCTTCATTTATACCTTTGTACTTCCCCTCTTCCTTGTAATCACCATAGGAAACGATTTTGAAAATGTGTTTATCCAAGTTATGACTCCTTGATTCATTTCCTTTGAGTAACCATCCACTTTATCATGCTTAAGGCATTCTCCATATGACCCCTTCCTCAATATGTATGCAAACAACAATTTCTATTTCCATATGTGTATGTGACTTATGTCTTCATAAAATAGATCATTTAACATTTCCAAAACAATATATTTGTCTAATCAAGTTGATAATCATGTTTTGAAAGTGTATGTAAGAATTTTGGAAACCATAAAATATTTACAAGAATATCTTTCATGCTCTTGTTGTTTGATAGTGAAACCCTAAGTTCTTCTTATAGCTCCCTTGAAGACCAAACTGGTTGCCTTGAGTAACAAAAATTATGCTGTGAGGGTATATGAAACGAAGTGATGAAAAGATGATGTAGGGGAAGGGAAAGATAGGATTTTTATCATTGGTTTAGCTTATGAAGAATTTTCCAAATTTTTAAAGCATTAAAAAGAAAAATGTATACTAACTTGTTTGCTCATTTTGTTTGCTTGATTGAAGCTGGTTGGAATGTTGTTGCAAGTCCTCAAATTTGATAAATTTCTTCTTGTATTTCCTTTTCTTAGTATCTTCCTCAAGTCCCTCTGATAGATGAAGTTGATATTCTTTGTGTTTTCTCAGGTCCCTCTGTTGGATGCATTGCTTTAGATCCCTTTGTTGGATGCATTTCTCTTTGAAATGAATGTTGCCATCTGTAGAAGGCTTGAAAGGTATTCAAAGAGTCTTCAGAAATTTATACCTTATCCCCCTCAGCCTTATTTATTGACTTGTCCTCAAGTCTTTGTCATAAAAACTTTTCAAAAACTTTTATGTACAAATGCATGTTGTAAATGAAACTAGAAGGTAATAAGAAAAATGTTTTTGGAGAATTTTGATTGGCCAATTTGACTTGGTTTTCCAATGAAAATTCAAGTTTATATTGTGCCAGTTGCATGGGTTTTCACAACTAAAATCCCTTTATATATATATATATATATATATATATATATATATATATATATATATATATATATATATATATATA
>ML784637.1:148535-163246 GCA_009831015.1 Picea engelmannii | reverse complement strand
GATAGATAGATAGATAGATAGATAGATAGATAGATAGATAGATAGATAGATAGATAGATAGATAGATAGATAGATATAGATATAGATATAGATATAGATATAGATATAGATATAGATATAGATATAGATATAGATATAGATATTTGTATAATATTTTGGTTTTTGGTCTTTTTATGAGGAATGTGAAGGAGACATATGATTGTGTTTTTCCAACACTTCCATCTCATGCTATTGAGATATCTTCTACAGAAAGTCTTCCTTGTTGACAGGCTTATTGTAGAGCTTTAGCCTATGTCCATTGACTGTGAATGAGCTTGCCTCATCATCTATTGTTTGTATTTTGATTGAGCCATTGTCATATACCTCTGCAATCTCATATGGACCAAGCCAATGAGTTGTAAATTTAGCTTTGAAAATTTTGAATTTTGAATCAAATAACAAAGCCCAGTCTCCCACTTTGAACTGTTTCTTCTTGATGAATTTCTCATGCCAATGTGCCCTTTGTTGTTGTATCAGAATGTTGTGTTCAATTGTTGCCTGTCTCATCTCATCCAACTGATTCAACTGCATGATCCTCTCTTTTTGTGCCTTGGAAAGATCTATTCCTAAATCAACTTCTAGTTTAAAAGTATGAAGTTGGAATTCTATAGGTAACAAAACTTGCTTACCATAGACTAGCTGATAAGGAGTGAACCCAACACTGTTTTTCCAGGTGATTCTGTATGCCCATAATGCTTCATGAATTTTATCTGACCAATCTTTCCTATGTATTTGGACTGTCTTTGTCATGATTGCTTCAAAATTTTTGTTAGTAGATTCCACCTGTCCATTTGCTTGTGGATGATAGAGTGTAGATTTCCGATGCTTGATTTGATATTTGTTTGATATGTCTTGCACCTGTTTAGAAGTAAACTGTGCACCTTGGTTTGTTATAATCTCTCGGGGTACTCCAAATCTGACAAATATTTCTTCAAAGAGAAAGTTGACCACTAATTGTTCTGTAGCTCTCACTATTGCTTTGGCTTCCACCCACTTTGTAACATAATCAGTACATACTAAGATGTACTACTTCCCTTTTGATGGTGGATTTATTGGACCAATGAAATCAAGAGCCCAGTTTTCAAATGGCTCAATATGAACATGTGGCGTGAGGGGCATCTCATCAATTGGAAGTGGCTTTCCCATCCTTTGGCAGCTATCACAACTTCTAACATATTTCTTGGAATATTTAAATATGGATGGCCAATAATATCCCAAATTGAGTATTTTGTATGTTGTCCTCTTATCTGCAAAATGACCACCACAAGGTTCGTCATGGCAAGCTTTTAATATTTCTGAAATCTCATCTTGTCATACACATCTTCTAATTATGAGATCATATCCTGTATAAAAGAGGTCTCCATCAATCCACGTGCATCTAACACTTTGTTTAATTATCTTTTTCTTTTCTTTGGATGTAAAAGAAGGAGGTAACATCCCTGATGATAAATAGTTAGCTACATCAACATACAATGGAGTTATTACTGAAATGGAAAATAGGTGTTCATCAGGAAAATTATTTGAGAAAGGAACAATCTCACCAGAGGTGTTTAATCGAGATAGGAAATCAACCACTTGATTTTCCTTTCCAAGTCTATTCAAGACAGTGATGTTGAACTCCTACATCAATAACAACCATCTTGTTATCCTGCCATTAGTAATAGGTTTGTTCATGAGATATCTTATGGAAGAATGATGTGTATGGATAAAGACTTCACAACCAGTGATGTAGTGACGAAATTTATTCACAGCATGTACTACTGCCAACATTTCTTTCTCTGTGACTATGTAATTCAACTCTGCAGGGGTTAAAGTTTTGCTAATGAAGTAAATAGCATAAGTCATAAGATTTTCCTTTTGACCCAATGATGCCCCTATTGCAGTATCTAATGCATTTGTAGAGATGTGAAATGGCAAAGCCTAATTAGGCCCTCTTAAGATAGGTGTTGTTGATAGCTTGTCCTTGAGCTTCTGAAAGGTAGTTTGACAATTAGTGTCCCAATGAAAATGTACATCTTTTGCAAGTAATTTGAATAATGGCAAATATATTTTACTAAAATTTTCAATGAATCTTCGATAATAGCCTGCATATCCAAGGAAACTTCTCACATCCTTTTGGCTGATTGGTTCTGGTAGGTGCACAATGATTTGTATTTTTGTAAGATCCGTTGTAATTCCTAATGATGAAATATGATGACCCAATACTATTCCTTCAGTTAACATCATGAAACATTTTTCATTGCTACCATCAGGACTACATCATGAGTACAAAATCTACTCATGATGTAGTCCTGATCAGGACAAAACTACTCTTTGAAAAGTAGTTTTGTCCTGATCGTTTAATGCTATATTGATTTGATTATAGCCACTAAATCCATCTAGGAAGGAAAAATATATTTTCCTAGCTAATGCATCTAAGACTTGATCTATGAATGGTAATGGAAAATGATCTCTAAGCGTTTCTTTGTTTAATTCTCTATAGTCTACACAGATTCTCCATTTTCCATTTTCATTAGGTACAACAACTAATGGAGAAACCCATTGACTGTCAGAGATAGGGTAGATGAATCCTACCTTTAATAATTTTTGTAATTCTTCTTTGACTACCTCTTTCAACATTGGATTCATTCTTTGTTGTGGTTTTCTGAGAGGTCTCATGTTATCATCTGTGTAGATATGATGAGTGCATGTTTCAGGTTGAATCCCCTGCATATCAGTATATTCCCAAGAAAATGCTTTATGATATTTCTTCAATAATTCAATCAATTGTTCTTCCTGAGATGGTTCAAAGTTTGTGCCAATATTCAAATATTTCCTAGGACTAATTTCAATTATCTTGCTTTGAGTATTTGGTATGGAGATAACCGGAAAAATGTTATTAAATGTTGATTCTAAAGAATGAATTGTGCAATTTTCTTGAAAATTCTGTCCTAAAATCTGATCTGCATCAATGTATTGTATGTCTCTTAATTCTTCCGAGATATCTGGTTCAGAAATGAAATAGTCTAACAGATCTTCATTATTTTCCTCTCTAAAATCAAAGGCTTGATTAATACTTAAGATAGGTTGAATTACTTCTTCCTGTTGTTTATTTGTTTCATCAAGCCATGGTAATTGATCTATTATAGAAGGTTTTTGAGCAGGAGGATAAAGTGTGATCTGTTTCCTTTCAGTTCCATGTCAGATAATCATATTCCCTGTTCTACAACCGATGAAAGCATCAATTGTGGCCAACCAAGGTCTTCCAAGAATCAATGGATGGCATCCTAGATTAGATTTTGGTTGAAGAACTAGGAAATCTACTGGATACTCCCAAGAATCCAAAGAAACTATGATATCTTCAAGTGTACCTTCAGGAACTACTTTAGATCTATCAGCTAATTCTAGGACCATAGTGGTTGGTCGAAGATTTTGCAGATTCAAATATCTCATTGTCTCTAATGTCTTCACATTGATAGCTGCTCCTAAGTCAATTAATGTTTTAGATATTGAAAAATTGTTGATTGTTATTGTTACCATTGGAATTCCTGGGTCAACATATTTTTCAATTGAAATAGTATTTGACATTAGGCCTGCTAAATTTCCAATTACATGAATTGTTGGTGGATCCTTCTTTCTTTTGTTGGTTTTCTTTGAACATAATTCCTTAATTGCTTTTGTATAGATTGGGATATCTTTGATAGATTGCAATAAAGGAATTTTCACACAGACATTTTTTAATTCATCTAAGACATCAAACTCAGGAAGAGAGATTGGTAATTTTTCCTTAACCAAACTTTCTGGAAAAGGAGGTGTTTGGGTATTTATTGTTTTACTCCTTTGGATTTGATTGTCTATTGGTAACTTTTCTATGCTAGGAATCTCCTCTTTTTCAATTTGTTCTTCTATAATAATAGGAGAATCCTTTTGTAAAACTTTCCCAGACCTTAAGTGGATGTTTTGAAGAGGAAGGATTGAGTATGTAGAAAATGATGTTCCTTAATCAATGTTATACATGGGTTTTTACACTTTGTTATTAGGATTTGAGATTGGTTGGGATGGTAATTGAGTTTGTCTAGGTGGAGGTTGGTTAGATGGTAGCTGGAGTTGTTGTGGTTGGGTTAGTTGTGGTGCAGGTAGTGATTGCTGAGAATATGAATTTTGTGGCTGATTCTGTTGGAATTGTTGAGAAGGAAAAGGTTGGTATGGCTGTTGGTATGGTTGTTCGTAGGGCTGTTGGTATGGCTGATTTCCATGAGCATATCCTCGCCAACCTTGAGGAGGTTGGTTTTGGTTCTGCTGAGGAGGCCAATATTGCCAAGGCATGGGTGCATTCCATGAATTTTGAATAGGATATTGAAAATTTTGAGGAAACTGTTGAGAGAATTGAGGAGAAGAATTTTGAGACATACCTGTGAAACGTGGCTGCCAAGGTTTTCTTGGTGCTAAGTAGTAAAGAGATTCCATTCATTGTCCTTCTTCCATGTGATTAGCCTGCAATTATTTCAACTTTGGACAATCATTAGTTGCATGGTTATCTGTACACAGTCCAGAAATCTGAATATGGTCTAAAGGACAATCTTTCAATGCATGTTTCTTCCTACACTTAGCACAAAAGAGGTATAATACTTGATCTTGTTCCTCTTCTTTCTTTTTATCTTTCAATGTGTCAATTTGTGAACCAAGTGTGTTCATGATATCAGTTTTAAAGTTCTCAAACAGATGCCCTAATTCTAATTTAGTAATACCATTTGAAATTGATTTGGTTGCCTTTGTCATAGTATCTCTTTGTCCTTGTCCTCTTTTAGCTTTTCCCCTTGAATACTTCTTACATAATTCAACAATGTTTGGGAAAGGTAAGTGAGAAATATCCCTTGTCCCCATTAAATTAAGAGCATCCAAATTTTCATCTGATATCCCCTTCAAAAAGATAGTACGGATGACATCCAAAGGAAGATTAGATTGCTTAGATTTGTGCACATTATAGAGAAATTTTTCTAGATATTCCTCTAAGCTTTCATATTCACTTTGAGAAATTTTAAAGATATATTCTTTAGGGTCTTTGGACTTACAATAGGGCTGATATTTAGCAAGAAATTTCTTTTTCATGTCATCCCAGTATACTATGGTTACTTCTCCCAACCCCATGTACCATTTCAATGCATATCCTTTCAAAGTTGCAGGAAATAAACGAAGTTTTTGAGCATCATTGGTATATCCATATGTTTGAAAAACAATATCAAATTCAAACATGAAAGCATCAGGGTCTTCCGTAGACATACCAAAGAAATTTGGAAGAATAGAAGGGGGAATATTCTTCATTTTTACTTCATCTCCTAAGAGGGTTGGTGTATCAACAATTGGAAATGAAAATGTAGTATGTTCTTCTTCCCCCTCTTCATCATTTCCTCCTCCTCGTGTTTCTCATCGATGTGATTCTCTGTCCTCTCATTTTTTCCTTTCTCTTTCTTCATTTCTTTTCCTTTCTAAGTCCCTTTCCATTCTCTCCCTTTCTTGTCTATCACCTTCTAACATTGCAAATAATTTTTCTGCAGTATAATAAGATATTTCTGTTGGAAAAAGAGGTTGTCCTATCTGTTCAAAATTAGGTTGTTTTTCTTCTTTTTGCTTTCCTACAGAAGATGTTTCTGATTGTGTTTGTTTCTTCTTTACCTCATGATCCAATAGAATTTGTCTTTCTATGAGAGTTAACCTTTGTCTTGAACGTTGTTTTTCTTCTAATTCTTCCAAAGTGATTTTTCCAGCAGTTGGTGTAATAGATTTGTATTTCTCAGTTGTAGATGTTCCTGCTCCTACAGATGTTTGATTAGTTTTTTGGGGGTTTTGTTTCAAAAATCTACCTTTATCATCCCTATGTTTAGACATAAAGAAACATAACTAAAATTAATTATGTTCTGTATTTTTTAATTTTTTTTTTTTTAAAGAAAAATCTGCCTATGAGTTTTCTAAGCCTATCTCTAAATGTGCCTCCCCGACAACGACGTCAAAATGTTAGGCTCCAACCTGTTGATGTAAATTAGAGTGCAATTGATTGTCAATCCAGTGTTTGTAAGACTAAGAGGCACATCCAAAATATATGGATTTAGAGATAACTTTTGTTCTTTCGATGGAAATAAATCGAAGATAATCGAAGTGCTGAGTATGAAAGGAAATTCTAAGCTTCTTTACAGAAGGTGTATTCATAGATCTCTTACCATTAATCAACAATTAGAGTAGAAAAACATTCAACTAGTTTTAAGTATTCAAAACAATAAGCATTCAAACTAAACTAGAAGCTTATAAATGTCTGAAAAGGATAAACTCTTTTACAAGAGATACATTCTTTACTTTCCCACATTCATCAGCCAGATAACTTGATCAAATAAAATGAAACAGTGTTATCTACAACATAATGTAAATTGAACTAAAGCTCATACCAAAATTTGCTTGAAAAGAATGAAAAAGGAGAAGTGTACTAGCTTGGCAAAGGGGGCCCTCCAGTGCTTCACTTGTAGACCTAAGCCGTCTCAGCTAAAAAGGAACTTCCAGCAGCATTCACATAATCATCTCATAGACATCATCAAGAACAAAACACAAAACTGATCTCAAGACTGCAAATTCAAAGTTTTCTTCATCAACATAATGGTCGTCATACTAGGTCATGTCTTGGAGTATTTATACAAGAGTTCTGAAACTGATAATGCTAAGAAACCTCCTAAAGATAATGATAAGATCCATAAAATATTCTAGGAAGGTCGAATACCCCCTTCAGATCCATAAAATATGAACAAATCCCAAGAAAATCTAAAACTATCCATGATTTTATGCTAAAACATGGTATTTTTTGTTAAAGTGGCCCTGTTTGACCAGCGTTGACCGGACACTTGGAAAACTCAGATCTCAAAGCTGATAGGTATTTATCCATTCTTGTACATCAAGGGTCATGACCCATGTCTCAGATTTCACCCAGCTGTTCTGCAAGTACACAAACCTAGGAGCAATTACGAGATTTAGTCAAATCTTGTAATTTCTGATAAATTTTTAATTTTAATGCCAAAAATTCGAAAATTCAATTCTTAAGCTAATGAATGATAAATGTACCTTGCATAAGATATCTTATGGAAAATATGGAATAATATGAAGGCAAAATGGATGGTTTTGGAGGCAAAAGTATAGTTTATGGAGTGGAAGGAAGCATAAAAATGTACTCAACATGGTCCTTGGGTAGATAAATAACACACCGACAACCCCATAATTCAAGATATAATATATCTATGATTTATGGGAAAAGGAAAATTCCCTGGCAAGTCGAAAATGTGACCAACAATAATAAAATATATACGCAGGTTCTACAAGCTGAAAATTTACTTCAACAAAGTATGCATAGAGCACTACAACTCATAAAAACACTACAGAAAGAGAAAAATGTGTTAACTCACACATATCAATATATAAATGGGAACTTTATTATGATCAGGATAAAATTATAAAGGGGTGAGTGATACACAGACTCTGTGTAAATTGTTACTCACTGACTTTACAAAATTGCAGAGACACCTTCTCTTAGAGTGAGAAAGCACTTTAAATCCTTCATCCACTTAAATTCAAGTAGGCTACCCTCTTTGAGCTCTAATTTATTCTACTATCCATCCCCGTTTCTCCTTGAATTTCCCTTCCATGTCATCTTCACTTCATCTCTCATTATTTTCAATGGGCAACTTTTGGAAGGCCAATTTTCATGGTTGTTCGTTTAACCTTCTCATTGTGCCACAAGACCAAATAAAAAAAAAATATGTTTATTTGCAATATCTACAAACATTTTCCAAGATCCAACTCAGATCACACCTCCCCATTTGAAGGATTTTGGTCCCCAAAGTATGGAATATTAAGTATACAAAAGCACAAGGCTTCCATTTTCTTCTGCATATCCACCATTCCATTGTTGATGAAGGTGGATTATTTCCTACTTGTCTACCCTTGTTCCATTGCTAGAAGAGTTTTACTCTTTCTCTCTCTCATGATGTTGTTTGATGAGTTTATTTCCCTTTAGGATGGGTTGCTACTGGGTGGATCTGTGAAAATTCATCATCCATTCCCTCCATACTTACCACTTTCCATCTTTTCTCGTTTCATATCCCTTATCCTTGTTTGGGAATTGGGATTGGCTACACTAGGTAGGTTTGTAACTTACCATATGGGAATAAGGGGTTGAAGGAACATAGTATAAAAGTAGCTGGCAAGAGTTAAAATCCAATTTTGAAAACTTCGTGATGCTTCACCCAGGGATCCCTGAGAAATCAATGAAAATATTCTTAGTGAGAAAAGGGGATCCACAAGATAAACATAAACATTCAAGGTACTAGTTGATGGATAGGATGTCTCATCATGCGCTGACCTATTATGACCATGGGCATGTATTTGTATGACACTACCACATATTTGGTCACCAAACCAGGGTAGTGTCTCTTGGTGGAATATCGAAGAGAAAGGGGGTATCATCACGATCTAGCCTTCTGATTTCCATGAAATGTTTGTGGATAACATTGTCACCTCTGGTCATTAATCCAGGACAATGGCCCTCAACTATTTCCTTGAAGCACAAGAGAAAAATATCAAAATAAATAAAGATTAGAGTAAAGGGAAATGAATGGGCTAGGAAACAATTGCATTCACGACAAGATGCAACTCACCCTCCATAAAGGCACTCATAGGTATGAATTTACATTTCCCTGTTGTTAGAACTCCGTAAATATGTTTGGATGATAGACATATGACAAAGGTAACTTTTCCAACCAACTTTGATACCTGAAAGTAGCATTTTGGATCTGGAGAGGGCTCTCTTAGGAGGGGCAGTCTTCGCGCAGGATATGGATTTAAAAAGAAGTGGCTACATTTAACACCTTTGATATAATGGGTTCTGGTTATATTGGCACAAGAAAATAAGACTTGGGCTATGGATTCGATCTGAGGGAATGATGGAGACACATGACTTTGTGACTGAACTTGAGAGTATAAGGCTAGGCGAGTAACAGTCTTCAGTGTAAAACCGTAATGTGAGGTAGGAGAAAAACACAGAAAGTAACTCAAAGCAACAATGCAGGTGAATTCAGAGTTAACGTTTAGAGGAAAATGTTTTGTCTAAGTGGAGCGAACAAGGGGCGTTGCGCATTGAATCTAAAGGTTCAAAGATTCGTTTCGAAATAGACAGAAAAAGATATGAATAAATATGACAGTAATCACATACACAAAGAAAGAGGCACAATACATCCAAATGCTACTACTAGAATCTTTTCATCAAGTTATAGGACCTTTTCATTAAATTTCAATCAAAAAACTCAAATTACATACAATAGTCATTGTCTACCGAATTTGCCAACCAACCCGGCATACATCAAAAAGATGAAATATATAAACAAGGGCACCGCTTGGGCTACCCTATTTTCTAACTGCTAACCCTAAAACTAGGAAAACTGAGTAGCATGCGCTGGAGATTATTCGCATGGCGCTGACCAAAAATAGACAATAATCATGTATGTTTACCCATGACCATACAAAAATATTCCATGAGGATCTGATCATCGGTCAGGTCTTGATATGAAGAAAAGATGTGTTAGTGTATCCCTTTGATCAGGTTTCTGAGTGAACAAGTGTCTTTCAAGAACTTGTTATATGCTATAACGGCTTTGATTTCTTTTGTGCCTTCATTGGCTGGAAAATGTGTGTGGTGAGTGGTTGTTTGATTGTCATGACCATTATCAAAAAGGTAAAGCGCTTTGGGGAAATGTTTCTTTCAAAAATGACAAGATTCATCTTGTGTTTGCAGATGCAGAGACGAGCATCAACTAGGCTCATTTTTCTGTGCACTGGTGAGAGCCATGCGAGCTTCCTTCCCTAATGCTCCAGATTCTCTGGAATACTTTGTATGCCTTCCTTCCATCAGTCTCTATGCTTCTCACAACTGTACAATGGTGTCTTGCGCCTCTCTGAGCTGTCCTTTTAGCCATGCCATGTTTCCTTCACGACCTTGCACTGTTGATGCTTGCATGATCTTTGTCGCTAGATGCCGCCTCAACTCCATGTTTTCCTGATAGAGTTCAACAATAGCCATCCATTCCTGCTTCAATTGATGATATGGTTCTTGATCATTCACTCATGTGATATCCTCTTTCCTTGTTCTTCTCCTGTCTTTGAGGCTCGATCCTCCAATAATATCTAGCCGGATGGCACGCATGAGTAGTTCTTTAGCCTTCGATCTGGCAAGCGACTTTTCTGGAAATAGAGTTTCCACAACTTCCTTGTTCTTCCTTAACCTGCCCCGCCTTCGAGGCATTTTCTATTGAGGAGATGAGGATTCTATTGTCTTCCATTCCTATGAAAAACCTTCTGCTTCAGGTTCTACATGGTTTGATCTAGTCTTCTCTGGGGGTAAAGGAATGAATCCTTTCACATGCTTGGGAATGTCTGATGTGTGTGAGAATGACTCTTAGTTGTTTTGGGGCTTGGATCTTGCAATTCTACTTCTCCGCACACCTTTCCTTACACTATGAGAGGTCTCCATGGTGTGACTAGTGTATATTCTGCATGCAGTATATACAGCAAACACACAAAGGGAGGGAAATCTGAACCAACTGGACTGGAAAGGAAAATTGCAAATAGAGTGTGTGCCTGGTTCTACGATTGAAAAGAGTTATGAGCATATTATCTTTATAATGAGTCAGGTAGAATAAGGAATTATGCTGGAGGATAGTGAATTCATGGCGATGAGATGTTTCGAGTCGAGTTGCAGGTTTTCCATAGCGAATCCCCGTGTGTAGGATACAAGTGATAAGGTTTTTTGGGCATGCATGATATGAACACCGCGGTTTTTCATTCCTTAGGCCTTCATGATGAATTGTTAATAACATGTTGTACTTGTCAATTTGAATTCCATTAACTACTTTACTCGACCTGGGCACGTACAAACTAGTTTCTCAACAGGACTCGACTCTTTGGAAAATACATACCCATACCACTTATACATGTTTCGACTCTGTCATCCCTTCCCGTTTCCAATGGCCAACCGACCACTTGCTGACCTTGACCTCACAGTGCTACATACCTGAATTCACATGTTTTGGATGCATGGGTAACAACATGACTTAGAACCAACTCTAACTAGAAAGAAAAATGGTGGCACTAACAGATGGATCCAACGGGGATGTTATCCTCCTTGCGAGGTAGCAAAGAATAGTACACCAGGTGCCTAAAAATTTGTCTTTATTCGACCTTCCGACACTGAGAGAAGTAAGTGATGGACAGAAAACAAACTAAACCTATTAACGCAACTTCTAAAACTTCAGCATAAACTTAGGGACTTCACTTCGGGCTTCAATCTTCTGCTAACCTACTAACTCGACGCAAAAATAAGACGACTATTTATAACGATGAATGACCTTAAAACAAAATTATTTCATTAGGTAATGTTTGAGGAACCTGCCATTTATAGGTCCCAAACCAAAGCATTATCCATCTAATCCTTCTAGAAAATAAGAATTTCTCCCACAATGATCGCTGATTCTAAATGGACATGTCCAAAGATGGTCAAATTTTTCATTCTTTCCTTTGTCCTCGTTTCTCACATCCCATCTCAAGACGCGATCACCCAACCGAAAATCCTCTAGCTTAGAATGCTTATCGAAATCTATGTTTATCTTCTCCTAATGGAGCTGGGACCGATTATACGCCTGCTCCCTCGCTTGTTGTGTGTGAATTAGCTGGTTTATCCTTCTTTGCACATCATTTGGCTAGGCGTCCTGTTCTTGTAACAAATTCCGGACAAGAAGTCCTAGTGAAGTAGGGAATATTGCATCTGCATCGTAAATTATTTGGAAAGGTGACGTTGATATAGACTTCTTGGTGGTAACCCGATTGGTCCATAGTGCGTAGATAATATTTTTATGCCAGGATCTCTTGTTGTCTTGCAGGAGTCTTTTGATGATCCTGGTCGGACTCTTATTTGAGGATTTTTCTAACCCATTTCCTTGTGGATATTACATCGCAGAATGCCCCAGGGTTATGTTATAATCTTGACAAAATTTCTCCATCCTCTTCGACTTGAATGTGGATGCATTGTCTGTTATGATCTTAATGGGACACCTAAACATTGACAAGATGTTTGTCTCCAGGAATTGGATGATGACTGTGTCGGTATCTTTCTTTGTGAGGATCGCCTCTATCCATTTCGTGAAATAGTCCGTGGTCATGAGTATTTGTTTTTGCTATGCGGAGGATGGAAGATTTATCTCCCCTATGAAATCTAGACCCCACTGCATGAAAGGCGCTTCCATTGAGATCGACTTTAGTGGCAAGGGTTGCAACTTTCTTCTTCCATCGAAAATATGGAATTCGTGACAGCTAGAGACCTCTTTATACATGTCAGTGAAAGTTGTAGGCCAGTAATAACCTTCTCTTAGGATTTTGTGCATGGTGGTATTCCAATAGTGGTTTCCTCCACAGTTTCCTTTGTGAAATTATTGTATAGCCTGCTTTGCATCATCCTCCAACAAACAACTCAACAATTTTCCCCCGGGGTCTTTCCAGTAAAGTGAATTGTCCAGGATTCAAAAATTAGCCCCCTTAAGCTTGAGAAACCTAGCTTTGGTCTTACTCATGCCTGAAGGATCCTGGAGATTATCCAACACATATATTATGTCAGCATACCATGGCGAATCAATGAAATACTGAGGAACCTGCACAACTTTTTCTTCTTGAGGGCATTCTTACAGATCAGTGATGAAATTCATTCCAACAACATTGCAGTCCGACTGTACCATTAAATTTGCAAGACCCTTACCCTTGATCAACTTTGTAGGCTTGATCCCAAGATCATATTCCGGCATGACCGCTATTGTTGTAGGAAAATCTCCCTGCGGATAGGTAGATCGCCTCTAAGGCTTGACCTTAACCCTAGACAGAAAAATGCTTAACGTGGACACTTACTTCCTTTCAAATCCATATAAACTAATGCATGAGAAGGGAGGATAACAGAAGTACCTTTTAACCGACGTTTGTCCCTGCACGCTCTGAGTTGCGCTCCAATCCTTTTGCTTCTCGCTGAGGTCTGTGGACAAAACAAGATACGACCACTTCCTACTCTATTGACATTAGCTTGAAAACAGATCTATCAATAAATGATAAGTTCACGTGATATCAAACACGAACTAGAAAGAAACAGGCCAAGCGTGTCATATTAATGAGAATAATGACAGCAGTACTTACAATCGTAGATGCGAATGCGACAGCTTCGTCAAGTCCTCTTCATCTAACCCTTGCCTGAAAGATCCACAACCTGGATAACAACAGCTTCACTGATCACTCTTCTTTGGCTGACTGTCAGTTTCCTCCAAGATCATAAGTTTCATATGTTCAGTTCTTCCCCCTGTCCACCATCATAGAGCTTGTTTATATATGTTGGGAGGGGCCTAACCTCTTGAGTTATGTTTAGAACCAGTTAAGAACCATCTCCTTGGATCAGGGATATTTTGATGAAACCAAGAATTCGAGCACACCTGCCTTCTAATGTCAAATGATCTCCTCCTCATTCGACTCAACGGGCTAACAATTGACCCAAAATAGGGAGCGCTCCCCCAAAAGGGGTATCAGAGCGTTGTAGCACTCCTGGTGTGCCTTGGAAAAGAGCCAGCACTCTTAAGGTGAGCAACGCTCCTCTAGAAGGGCCTAAAGGGCGTTATAACGTTCCTTGAATCATAGCAGAGGAGCGCCAGCGCTTCTGCAACTATAGTAGGGGAGCGTTCCCCCTCCAAATCAGTGTTTCAGGGCCTCTTTCAGGTGTCAAGAGTTATTTGATTCCAATGGATCAGTTCTTGATCTTCAAATCAGTCATATGAGGTATCATAAGTGCCTTCTTAGCGTCGTTATCACGACATCATGTCTGAACATTGTTTGCGACACTAATAATCAACTTGCGACACTTGCGAAAGTTGTAGGGAAGATGCAACACTTACGACGACTGATAGGGACAAAGCAACACTTATCCATCTGAGCAATTTTGACGTGTAACAGAATGCCCCCCAAAGTATGAAGTCAGAAGATGCGAACTGATGACTAAAATGCTTTGTATACGCTCAAGCAAGGGTATAGACTCAGAGAACCTGACGAAAGCTGCACACAAACATCCAACAAATATCATGACATATTTCAAAACCCAAGGCAGGCATACCTATGCTTGGGTGATTAAGATTTTAGATATGGCCGCCATAGTATACACTGCGGATCCATAATCGTATTGGTAACAAAAAGGTATAGCCACCGAAGATACAATGTGGATCTATACTTTGATGACTCAGACTGATCGTAGCCATGAAGAATACATAGTGGATCTACGAAATGACAAGACATAGCCATGACCAATACAAAGTGGATCTATGTAACAATGGACGTGTTTTGTGTCCAGAACTCCTTCGAAACCTGGGTGAAACATATAGCAAGGTGAATTAATCAACCCAGGGTCTTCTAACCAATCCCTGCGTGATACGATTCTAACCATGTGAGTAGATGTCTTGGTGTCAAACATGGTAGAAACCACTTGATTACCGGTCAATGAGGTAAACCGTTAACAAGTGCGAGGGAGATCACCATTAATGTCAATGATTCCCAAGGTATCTTAGTACATTCCATCGAACGTGAATAGATGA
>ML784637.1:100245-137293 GCA_009831015.1 Picea engelmannii | reverse complement strand
AACAGTCATTTCCTTTCGATGAATGTCTATCTAAGGGAGAGAGAGAGTTCTTTCACTAACAAGCACAACTACGGAATGCTCTCAAACAATTCTTTTTCTCAATCAAATCCTAATGTGATGCAAAAACTTTTAAATGCCTTCTAGTATTCTCAATCAATCATGAAGATATCTTTATTGTTTGCGTATGGATGATGATCAATACAATCACAATGCTTATCTATGCTAATTATCTTCTTGGTATGAATGAAAACCAAACTAGCATAAGCAAAAGTCACGCAAACAATACACCCTTCGTAGCAATCAAACGAAAAACGAAAGAAAGGAAGCAATCAAAGAAAAACAAACTTCACACCCAAAAAACAAGAGTTGAAGAACAAATGACCTTGACTGTAAACAAGATACAGAGGTCTGTAGACCTTTGATGGCCTTCACCAGGGTTTTACTCAATTGAAGAGAGGAGAAAAGAAATGCATAGGTTTTAAGTTTCACCCAACAGGAAAAACTCAATACAAAAAGGTGAATAAGGTTACAAGATCCAGTCAACAAGGTGTTTATTCTTCAAAAAGATAGATGTCAATCCTGGAAGGGAAGACAAATTGACTCACTAGGTCACTCAGCAGAAGAGCCACAGAGGCAAACCCTGAAAAATGCAATTGTGGAGGGTTTTTTGGCCAAAAGGGGGCTGGCGCTCTGTTGCCAAGGGCAAAGAGAATTATAGCGCTCTGTGTAAGGCTACTAGAAGCGTTGGCACTCTGATAACACTAGGTCAGGGACGCCAGGGTCTAAAAGTCCCAGAAATGTCAAAAAATTTCAAAAATCGAGATCTGAGCTTGATAAATATGCTGAATGTGACAAGGTAAGGAGCCAATCAGCTCATGAAACCAACCAAAGAGGGGTAAACCAGGTCTGACACAATCAAGGGATAGAACAAGGTCAATGAGGAGAAAAATCAAAACAAGAGGTTTTGATTCGAGGCTATCTCCCTAGTGGAGTCGCTAGTTTCTGTTGTAGGAAAATCTCCCTGCGGACAGGTAGATCGCCTCTAAGGCTTGACCTTAACCCTAGACAGAAAAATGCTTAACGTGGACACTGACTTCCTTTCAAATCCATCTAAACTAATGCATGAGAAGGGAGGATAACATAAGTACCTTTTAACTGACGGTTTTCCCTGCACGCTCCGAGTTGCGCTCCAATCCTTTTGCTTCTCGCTGAGGTCTGTGGACAAAACAAGATACGACCACTTCCTACTCTATTGACATTAGCTTGAAAACAGATCTATCAATAAATGATAAGTTCACGTCATATCAAACACGAACTAGAAAGAAACAGGCCAAGCGTGTCATATTAATGAGAATAATGACAACAGTACTTACAATCGTAGATGTGAATGCGACAGCTTCGTCAAGTCCTCTTCGTCTAACCCTTGCCTGAAAGATCCACAACCTTGATAACAACAGCTTCACTGATCACTCTTCTTTGGCTGACTGTCAGTTTCCTCCAAGATCATAAGTTTCATATGTTCAGTTCTTCCCCCTTTCCACCATCATAGAGCCTGTTTATATAGGTCGGGAGGGGCCTAACCTCTTGAGTTATGTTTAGAACCAGTTAAGAACCATCTCCTTGGATCAGGGATCTTTTGATGAAACCAAGAATTCGAGCACAACTGCCTTCTAATCTCGAATGATCTCCTCCTCATTCGACTCAACGGGCTAACAATTGACCCAGAATAGGGAGCGCTCCCCCAAAAGGGGTATCAGAGCATTGTAGCACTCCTGGTGTTCCTTGGAAAAGCGCCAGCGCTCTTAAGGTGAGAAGCGCTCCTCCAGAAGGGCCTAAAGGGCGTTATAACGTTCCTTGAATCATAGCAGAGGAGCGCCAGCACTTATGCAGCTATAGTAGGGGAGCATTCCCCCTCCAAATCATTGTTTGAGGGCCTCTTTCAGGTGTCAAAAGTTATTTGATTCCAGTGGATTAGTTCTTGATCTTCAAATCAGTCATATGAGGTGTCATAAGTGCCTTTTTAATGTCGTTATCACGGCATCATGTCTGAACATTGTTTGCGACACTAATAATCAACTTGCGACACTTGCGAAAGTTGTAGGGAAGATGCAACACTTACGACGACTGATAGGGACAAAGCGACACTTATCCATCTGAGCAATTTTGACGTGTAACAACTATCCACTTGCCTCTCCTTCCTTCCAGGTTAGGTTGAGTCAGAATATCCTTTATTGAACTGCTGGGAACACAAGTGATAACATGGGAGTGCAATATGTATGTCCTCAACTCTTTCAAGGCTTTCAATAAGGCATACACCTGTTTTTCCATAATGTCATACCTTAATGGAGCATCGTGCAACGTTCGACTGAAATAGGCTATAGGTTTTTCAAAATCCTGCTCGTCTTTCTGTAGCAACATGCCAACAATAGTGTGTTCTGAGGCGAATGAAAATAGGAGAAAATATTTCGTGAAATTCAGGCTGGCTAGCACAGGATCTTTAGTCAATTCCACTTCGATATCTTCAAAAGACTTCTTGGCCTCTAGTTTCGACTTAATCTCATTTCCCTTCCTGAGCATGCAAGTTATGTGTTTTATGATTTCCGCCAGGTTTGGGATGAATCTCCTCAACAAGTTCACCTTTCCTAGGAAACATTGCACTTCCTTTTTACTGTGCAAGGTGTCGATATTCAGGATTCCTTCAACCCTTTTCGGGTCTATCCTAATGCCTTCCTTGGAAATGATGTGCACTAACAACTTTCCTTCTTCCACAACAAAATGCGATTTATTTGGATTTAGCGATATACCAAACTTATTGCACTTCTGGAAAATCTTCTTCAGGTGTTCGAGATGTTGTTTGTCAAAGGTACATTACACCGTGATGTCGTCCAGATAAATCATGATGAACTCATCCTTTTCATCAACAAACACAATATCCATTTACCTCTAAAAAGTGTCTACAATGTTCATCAGGCTGAACGACATCTTGGCATACATGAATGTTCCCCATGGAGTTGTGAAAGTTGTTTTCTCTCCATCGTCTGGGTGGACCATGATTTGATTATATCCTGAGAACCCATCCAACATAGACATCTTCTGGGAACCCACCACGTTTTGCAAGATGTATTCCATTTTAGGGAGGGGGTAGTGGTCCTTGAGAGACACTTTGTTTAAATCTTGGAAGTATACACACAGTCTTATCTCGCCACTTTTCTTTCTTACAGGTACCATATTAGCTACCCATTTTGAGAATCTCAAAGAAACAATAATTTTAGCATCGAAAATATTTTTTACCTCCTTCTCGATAAACAACAACAACAGGGGATTTATCCATCTCAACTTTTATTTAAATGGCTTATGATCCTCCTTGAGAGGGATAACATGTTGGATCACTTTCATGTCATATACTTTCAGATCATCGTATCTCCATGTGAATACGTCTGAGAAATATTTCATGAGATTTACATAGTCCTGCTTGACCTCTGGACTGAGTGTCTTTGATAATTTTACCATCTTCAACTTCTCCTCAGTCTCGATGTTGAAGTCTTCCACATATTCTTTGCTTGCAGTGATCTTGGGGTTCTTATCCACATTGTTTTCGTCAAATAACTTTTCCAACGGCACCAACCCCTTCAGAATAATATTATTTTTTAGTTGTATTATGTCCCTTTCCGCGATCAGGTTTTGGAAAGGGTCATCATTACTATGTGCATCTGCGCTCTCATCTTCATCATCGCAACATTCCTCGTCGATGTTTGTATTAGTGAACTCATCGCTCATAAGGAGGAATCTTTCCACCTTTTTGTCATTATCAAATACTTTCCAGTGTTTGATATTATCAGGCAATGTTGGCCTATGCTTGACCTCAATTTCATATCTTTAGTTTGGGAAGATGGGGAGCTTAAAAGTTGAGGCTGATGTGGCCAACACATTGACGATCTGATTTTTCTCTATGGGGATAGGAGATAGGTCATAATCTGAAAAATCTTCAAGGAGGTCCAAAGCCATATTTTTGTACGCTCTTAGCTTGAGGTGATTGGTATGATATACACCCTTTACCAGATTTATGAACAACTTGGAATATCTACACATTGCTATCTTTTGCATTCCCAATTATTTCAAAACATGCAAGCCCAATATTAGTGCTTCATACTTGGCCATGTTGTTAGTGCATTCAAACATGAGTTTGTATGATCACATATTTGTGTTTTCTTCAGGGGGCCTTACCCATAAATCGGCCCCAACTCCTTCTTTGCTGAGTGCACCGTCAAAACTCATGTTCCACACCTTTTTTCCATGCGGTCTTTCGGGTTGATGCACTCTATTGTTTCCCGTGCAGTTTTCTTGTCAGTTGTTATGATGGTTGTCAGTTCTTCCTCTTTGAAACTTGGGTCATTGTAGAATATATAAGAACCCACCTCGATGTCGATGGAATATATAGGATGATTGTTTGGCTGTGTATTTCTGCTTACCATGTATTTCAACAACACTTCTCTATACAACCTTCTGTCATGTCCAAAAATAGGGATGGTGGCATATGACATATCCATCTGCAAATTTCCCTTCAACTTCACAGCCCACGAACTTGATACCATCATGCCGAACTTTGGGGGTATGTCTGTAATGACTACGTCCATGACCATGTTCTTATCGAGGATTTGAGCCAATGACACAACTAGGTCTTTGATAATGCGCAAACACTTGAATTTCCTCGAATCAAAGGACAAAAGGTCTTTGTATGGACTGGTGATATCCAAACCTAGTTCATCCATGATCACCTTTGGCATGAGGTTGTGAGATGCGCTAGAATATAGCATAGATTTATGTAGGGTCATGTCATGGAATTTTAGACTGACATAGAATATAGGGACGTCTTCGGTCTCACTTGTCTCTTCAACGCACAGACCAAAAAGGATAGCGGGGTGATCATATTGAATATTCAGAGTATCAGGTGTTCCCTCATTTTCAACATTTTAATGATTTGTTCCCAATAATCGCCCTTTCTAATAAGCTCATTGAACATGACAGAGATTTTTATTTTGGCCATCTCATGTTCAAAATTTAAAGGGGGGCATGTTTTATCTACCTCTTTTCCACTCGCCTACAGACCTGTCTACAGAGATTTCTTGGGGACCTCCTCCTTCAACTTAGATTTCTATGTCGCGTCCTTGGTCAAATTGTCTGACCTTGGTTGGCTTGTGGAAGGGGTGTTCACCAGGGGCTTCCTTATGGGGTTCACTTGTTGCAACTCAATAGGCACATCTTTGCTCCAGAGGTTTACTTCTTCTGGAACTGCATGATTTCATTTTGATAGCCTTTCCTGAAATATTCTATCTCCCAAGATGAAACATCATCTGTTTCAATTATCATAACATCATCGATATATGGCATGAAGTCTTCATTTCTGTTCATATACTGATCATGCTCTCTCTTTTTCAAGAACACGCGTGGGCTTTTGTCACCGCAACAATGAATCTGGTCATCAAATGTCTGGTCGAAATCCTCATCTACGTAGTTATTCTGGAAAGGGGGTCTCATCTACTGGTCACCTTCATCCCTTTTCTTTTTCTGTTCCCTCTGTCTGATCTTAGGGATTTGACCCCTTCTGAGGTTTTGATTTCTTGGTTGTGGGTTGTTTTGTTCTCGGGCAACAGGTCTGTTTCCCATGGACATTCTCTCCATCAAATTCTCCATGGTATTGATCATCATGTTGAACTTGTTGTTAGAGGACCACGATGTTGATCACTGTGCATATCCTTGGGGTCTCTTGTCACCTCGGTCGAACCTCAGTTTTATTTTTCCGAACGCCATCATGTTTACTTTGACTTCAACAACGCTACTCGTTATAGCATCTAGAATCATTGATATTCTTTCTCTCAACAATAGGGAGAAATCACTGTCGAAGGAATCAACGCATCGCAACAACACAACACCGAGGGGCAGCTTGACTTCCACAGGAATTGAGTTGTACACGTTCAAAAAATAGGATGAGAATTCCTGCACTGTCTCTTCTAGTGCTTTCTTCATATTATTGTATTGTGTGATCAGTTGTAAAGGGTTTTTATTGTCCCCCCATTTATTTAGGGATGATGTCTCGAATGCAGCGAAGTCTTGAATGGTCACAGGTGGGAGGGATTTGAACAATTTTCTTACATCTCCTGAAAGGCTCTACGCAAACAACCATATTTTTGCATCTGTGTAGTCCACCTCTTCTAGGTCTATGAAATCATTAAACCAGTCTAGGTGCCTCTGAGCGGAAACATTTCCCTCAGAGTCGTAGAACCTGATTCTCTGGCTATAATTCTAAGGCAAGTCATGTAATTGGGTTGGCAGGATGTGGAGAGAGAATCTTGCAGCCATATCCCTAGGAGGATTAAGATTCTGAAGGATATTATTTGATACTAGGGCTTGTAATTTCTTTGGTTCGAAAACAGTCTCTTCCAAACTGGTTTCTGACTTAGACCTGAAAGAGTTTTCTTGAAGAATGCATCAAACTCAAGGTCATCAATGCTCTATGAATCGTCTTTGGGCAAGGAAAGTCTTATGTCTAGGTAGTAGAATAGGTCTGACACTTTCTCTATAGTCCTACGAAGAATCTTCTTTGGGTTGTACACAGGATTTGTGGGGTTTGGGTAAGGATTGTTTTTGGTATAAATTGTCTTTGGAGCCAGGGTTCCTAAACTGTGCTACTTGGAGCTACTGGTCAATTTGGAATGGAGTCACTAGGGTAAGGGTTTCAGTCGGTACAAATGTTTGTCCGTCTATTACCCTCAGGGGTCAAACTGCAACTTTAGTCATTCTCCGAGGGAAAATCTATTCAATTTCGTCCCTGACAATGGTGCCATAAATTTTAGAACTACATAAATTTGTTTGGATGATAGACAAATGAAAAAGGTAACTTTTCCAACCAACTTTGAGACCCAAAACTATCCTTTTGGATCTGGAGAGGCCTCTCTCGGGAGGCGTGCTCTCCGTGCAGGATATGGCTTTGTAAAGAAGTGGCTAGATTTATCACCTTTGATATAATGGGTTCTAGTTACATTGGCACAACAAAGTAATACTTGGACTATGGAGTCGATCTGAGGGAATGACGGAGACAAATGACTCAGTGACTGAACTTGAGAGGATAAGGCTAGGCGAGTAACAGTCTTCAGTGTAAAACCGTAATGTGAGGCAGGAGAAAAACACAAGAAGTAACTTAGAGCACCGCTACGGGTGAATTCAGAGTTAACTTTTAGAGGAAATTATTTTTTCTAAGTGGCGCGAACAAGGGGCGTTGCACAATGAATCCATAGGTTTGAAATTTCATTCCGAGATAGATAGAAAATGATATGAATAAATATGATAGGAAGCACATATGAAAAGAAAGAGACACAATACATCCAACTGCTACAACTAGAATCTTTTCATCAAGTTACAGGACCTTTGCATTAAATTTCAATCAAAAAACTCAAATTACATACAATAGTTGTCGTCTACAAAATTTTCCAACCAACCCAGATTACATCGAAAAGATGAAATATATAAACGAGGGCATCGCTTGGGATACCCTATTTTCTAACTGCTAACCCTAAAACTAGAAAAAATGAGTAGCATGCATTGAAGACTCTTCGCATGGCGCTGCCTAAAAATAGACAATAATCATGTATTTTTACCCATGACCATCCACAAATCTTCCATGAGGATCCAATCATCGGTTAGGTTTCGATATGAAGAAAAGATGTGTCAGTGTATCCCTTTGATTAGGTGTCCGAGCGAACAGATGTCTGTCAGGAACTTGCTATCTGCTATAACAGATTTGATTTCCGTTGCACGTTCATATGTTGGAAAATGTGTGTGGAGAGTAGATTTTTCATTGTCGCGGCCTTTATCAAAAAAGGTAGAGCGCTTTGGGGAAACATTTCTTTCAAAATTGCCAAGATTTGTCTTATGTTTTCATATGCAGAGACGAGTGTCAACTAGGATCGTTTTTTCTACGCGCTGGCAAGAGCCACCCGAGCCTCCCTCTCGGTCGCTTCGTATTCTCTGGAATACTCTGTATGAATTTCTTCCCTCAGTCTCTGTTCTTCTCGAAGCTATACAATGGTGTATTTCACCTCTCTGAGCTATCTTTTTATCCATGCCACGTTTCGACCCTGCGTTGCTAACGCTTCCATGATCTTTGTCGCTAGTTGCTGCCTCAACTCCATGTTTTCCTGATAGAGTTCAACGATAGCCATCTTTTCCTGCTTCAATTTCTAAGATGGATCTTGATCATTATCTCCTGTGATATCCACTTTCCTTTTTCTACTCCTGTCTTGGTAGCTCGATCCTTCAACAGGCTCTAACCAGATGGCATGCTTGAGTAGTTCTTTAGCCTTCGATCTGTCAAGCAGATTTTCTGGAAATCAAGCTTCCACAGCTTACTTGTTCTTCCTCGTCCTGCCCCTCCTCCAAGGAATATTATTTTGAGGAGACGGGGCTTCTATCGTCTTCCCTTCCTGTGCAAAATGCTCCACTTCAGTTTCTGTAGGGTTTGATCTCGTCTTCACTGCGGGTAAAGGAATAACTCCTTTCACATCATTGGGATTTCCTTCTATGGGTGAGAATGACTCCCAATCGTTTTGGGGCTTGGATATTTCAATTATGCTTCTCCACATGCCTTTCCTTATGCTCTGAGAGGTCGCCATGGCATGACCAGTGTATATTCTACGTGTAGTATATCCAACAGGCACACAAAGGGGGGGGAATCTGAAGTAACTGGACTAGCAAGGAAAATTGCAAACAGGGTGCGGCCCTGGTTCTATGACTGAAAACAGTTCTGAGCATCTAAGATTTATAAAAAGTTGGGAAGAAGAAGGAATCATGCTAAAGGATAGTGAATTCACGGTGACGATATGTTTCGAGTTGAGTTGCATTTTTTCCATGGTAAATCCCCATGTGTAGGATACATGCGATAAGGTTTGCTGGGAATGCATGATAAGAACACCGTGATTTTTCATTCATTTGGCCTTCATGATGAACTGATAATAACATGCTATACTTGTTGATGTGACTTCCATTAACTACTTGACTCGACCTAGACACGTAGAGACTAGTTTCTTAATAGGAATCGACTCATTGGAAAATACATACCCATAGCAATTATATAAATTTCTACTCTGACATCCCTTCCCATTTCCAAGGGCCAACCGATCACTTGCTTACCTCGACCTGACAATGCTACATACCTGAATTCACATGTTTGGACGCATGGGTCACACCGTGACTTAGAACTGACTCTATCTGGAAAGAAAAATGGCAGCACTAACACCTGTTATCACATACATCCCATGCCCAAATATTTACCCCATGCCACCTCATACACTTACATGACTTGGAATAGACTCCAGCTGGGAAACACCCCAAACTTAAGAAAGGTTAGCCCAATAGGACACCTTGAGACCCTCTGCAAACCTAACTTGTCAACTTGCATAACGTATTTGAGCATTTTTTTGGGGTTAAGTGTAAGTTTTAAACTTGTGAAGTAAATCAATGCATATAGATTCTTAAGCAAAACATAAATTAATCAATGGATCATACACATAGTACACAAATATTTACGCTGGAAACCCTTAACCGGGAGAAAACCAGACTTCCTTGGTGCCACACCTTTCAACTCTTCATTGTATTAATTTCACCATTCACCATACAATATATACAATGTTTTGGGTATTCCGTAGCTACCAAAGCCCTAATCCCTTAATCTGGGATTAATTTAGAAAACCTCTAAAAATAGAAAAATCCGCTAAAATACGTAGTTGTCAAATCTGATGCACCCACACACACACACACATGCAAAGAATATAACACATAACCATCATCCTCCCACTTGTCTTTTACTTTTCATACGGGGTTTCACATGCTTACATAGTCAACAATCCAGGGCAACAATGCCCATTGTTACTCTACACTAGGAGAACTTCTCTGTGCTCACAGTTTCTGTCAATGAATCTGCAACATTCTTCAAAGTGTCAACCATTTCCACCAACACCTTCTTTTCTTCAACCATGTCTCTCACAAAGTGATATTGAACATCAATATGCTTTGTCTTCTAATGATAAGCAGAGTTCTTTTCTAGGAATATTGCACTCTGAATGTCACACTCTAATCTCACTGCTTTTTGTACCAACCCAATACCTGGACACAATCTATGTAACAATACTGCTTCCTTTCTTACATGAGTGGCTTCCATGTATTCAATTTATGTAGTTGAGAGTGCCACTACAACCTGTATTTTTCTCATACAACTATTTTCTCCTCGAAATACGTTAAACACATACCCACTTGTGGATCTTCTACGATCTATATCTCTAGCCCAGTCTGCATCAAGAAACCCATGTATGTCCACCACTCTGTCCAATCCTAGTCTTCCTTGGTAGAAAAATCCATAATTGGTAGTGCCATGCAAATACCTTAAAACCCTCTTTACTGTTTTCTAATGCTCCTTCCCTAGTTTTGACATATACCTGCTCAAAACTCCCACTGCATGTGAAATGTCTGATCTAGTACAAACCAGTTCATACATCAAATCGCCAACTACACTGGCATACAAAACATGGGACATGTCCTCTTCTTATTTCTGTGTCTTGGGACACTGATCTGCAGATAACATTACACCTATAGGAATAGGAACCTTGACTGGTTTACTTCCATGCATATTAAACCTCTACAATATCGTCTCAACATATTTTCTCTGATTCAACAAGAGTTTCTTGTTTGCACGATCTCTTTTAATATCCATTCCCAGAATGAAGTTAGCATCACTGAGATCCTTCATGTCAAATTTGGAGGATATCTAGGATTTCACCTCCTTGATAACATCCATGTTATTTCCTACCAGCAACATGTCATCAACATACAACACTACATAAATGAAGTGATTACCAACCTACTTGGAATATACGCAGTGATCATCCCTGCTTCTCACAAATCCAAATATAAGGATGTATGTGTCAAACTTTTGCTTCCACATCGTAGGTGATTTCTTCAGACCATATAGTGAATTCTTTAGCTTACAGACCATCTATTTCTTTCCCTTCAATACAAATCCTTCTGGCAACTTCATGTAGATTTCTTCTTCTAGATCCCCATGTAGGAATTTTGTCTTCACATCCATCTGTTCCACTTCAATATCAAAAGAAACAACAATAGATAAAATAAATCTAATAGAAGTTAACTTGGAAATAGAAGAAAAAATCTCACCAAAGCCAATTCCCTATAGATGGGAATAACCTTTTTCTACTAACCGAGCTTTGTATTTCTCCACTTTCCCTTCTTCATTAAACTTCTTCTTAAGTAACCATTTTCTACCAACATATTTTCCTCCAGCTAGAAACTCGAATATATCCCATGCCTTATTCTTATCCAAGGCATCCATTTCTTCAACCATGGATTTCTTCTAGAGTTTACTATCCTCTGAATTCACTACTTCCCTAATAGTTCTAGGATCATCATGAATAATAGATAAAACAAAATTAGAATGAAAATCAGGTGGACTATACCTTTCTGGTTTCCTTCTTTCCCTCATTGATATCCTCAATGCTGGGGTATGAGGTTATTCCTATTTTTCTTCATCTTCTTCAGATGATTCATATTTTTCATCATCCAAATCAAGCTCTATTTTCTTAGGTTCTTCTTGTCTTCGTAGGAATTCCTATTTGGAAACATCTTTTACCTCTCTGAAAACAACATCTCGACTGTAAAAAATCTTCTTAGTTTGTAGGTTCCAAATCTTATAACCTTTCACACCATATTTATAACCCATAAAGATACACATTTTAGCTCTATTATCTAGCTTACTCCTATTTTCCTTTGGAACATGTACATAAGAATCACAACCAAACACTCTGAAATGTTCAAGAGAGGTTGTCTTACCAATCCATACCTCGTGTGGATTTTTATCATCCAACGTTGATGCGGGTGATCGATTGACCAGGTAACATGTTGTACCCATTGCCTCCGCCCATAATTCCTATCCTAACTCAACACCACTAAGAATTCTCCTTGATTTTTCCATCAGTGTCATGTTTATCCTTTCTGCAACTTCATTTTTCTTAGGTGTGTATGAAGTACTCCTCTTCCTTGCTATACCACACTTCTTACAGAATTCTTCGAATTCATTTCCGCAGAATTCTCCACCATTATATTTCCTCAATACCTTTATTTTCTTGTCTGTCTAATTTTCTACTACGACCTTAAACTCTTTAAATTTATCAAATACCTCATATTTCTTTCTAAGAAAATAAATCCATGTGTTCCTTGAGAAATCATGTATGAATGAAACATAATAAACAGATTTACCTAGTGATGGAATAGACATAGGTCCAAACACATCACTATGTATCAACTCTTAGATCACCTTTTCTCTTGTAGCACCAGATGGGAATCTTACTCGATTATGTTTACCATATATGCAATGTTCACAAAAATCAAAATCCAGAGTGCAATTTGACATACCTTCAACCATACATTTACCATCTAGTGTTCCAAGGCCCTTTTCTCCAATATTCCCCAGTCTTTGATGCCACATCATGGTCTTCTTTCCAGGGACAATATCGGTCTTGTCTTATTTATTTGTATTTCTAGGGAAAACATAATTGTTACACCCATTAGTATAATTTCTTCCCAACAACTTGTACAAAGTTCCACATTGAACTCCCCTCGTGAACACCATTTCTCCTCGTACCATCTTGCAAGTGCCCTTTCCCAATAGAGTATCCACTCCTGCATCATCCAACTTGCTTACAGATATTAGACTCCTAGCAAGTTTTGGAATGTGCAGAACCCCAGGGAGAGTTCTAATCCTTCCATATTTTAGCAACAACTTAACCCTTCCATGTCCAATGATTTTGGCTGTCGAGTCATCTCCTAGGAATACATCACCACCATTGTATTTTTCATATTCACAGAACCACTCCCTGTGAGGAGTCATATGGTATGAAACACATGATTTGATCAACCATACATCACAGTTTGCATGTGTACCTGTAGATGCCAGGTAAACATCACCTCCTTCTTCAGTGGAGGTTTTTTCCTCTGTGGAAGAGGTACTATCAGATCCCTTTGGTTTATCAACCTTCTTAGACTTGTGATCTTTCTTATAATTCCCTATTTTACCACACTTCCAACATTTCCTCAAATATTTTCTTGGATACTTAGATCTACCTATAGATTTAGATCTCCCCCCCCAAAGACTTACCAGGATTCCTGTCTTGAGTATGACCTCTTACAAATAAAGCATATGTGCTATGGCAATCCATGCTTTTCTGCCTCATCTCTTCAGATAACAAGGATGAAAGTACATCCTCATACTTCAATCTATATTGAGTGGTGCTACAAATTGCTACAACCAGGTTATCCCAAGAGTCTGGAAAAAAACATAACAAAGTAATACAATTATCTTCTTCTACGATCGTAATATTAACAGATACGAGTTAACTTACCAGAGTATTAAAGTCATTTAGATGTTTTGTCACAGGATCTCCATCTTCCATCCTAAGATGATAATACTTAGTTCGAAGAAACAACTTTATTTACCATAGACTTTGATTGATACAAATTCCCTAACTTATCCCATAGTTCCTTGGCCGTATATTCTCCTGAGGCATTCAACAACAACGAATCTACCAGGCAGAGTCGAACAATACTCCTTTATCTTATGTCCAACTTCTCCCAATCTTCCTTCGACATACTAGTAAGTTGTTTACTAGTAGTTTCTATACTAGTAGGTTGTGTATCAGTCGATTGTGTGCCAGTAGGCTACATACCAGTAGGCTGTGTACCAGGATCCACAACAAGCCATTTTTATTTTTCTACAAGAATTTCCTCCATCTTGAGCTTCCATAGCTCATTTTTTTTACCATTTAACTTCTCTATCTCGATTCTAGAAGAGCTCTCCATTCCTCTTTCTACACTCGAATCACCACTACAAAATATCCCACTAAACCCAGGATTATCAGAGACCCAAGATAAACTTGATCTATCAATATCGAGCCAAACCCTTAGCAACAAAGGCGTCCCTATGAAGCCAAAAATGAGTTATGATACCACATGTAAGTTTTAAACCTGTGAAGTAAAGAAATGCATATATATTCTTAATAAAAACATAAATTAATCAATGTCTAATACACATAGTTGTAACACCCTGTTTCCCCTAGTCTGTAAAAATAACTATAATGGCCAAGAATTATGGCAAACTCCAAGATGTGAATGTGTGATTTGACGGACCCTGTATAAAGGGTCGACGAATGTAAATGATGTGTGTATATATATGTTGCATGACTGTTGAGAGGGGGATGTGCTGAAAAAGAGACCACGATGGCTGATGAAAGATGGTGTAAGGCACCTGGAATGGTAGCGTTAACTTCCACCGAACCAATATCGTATTGGTATTTACTGGCTCAAAGACCAAAGCCGCTCTCTGGCCCTGGAATGAATTACTCGCCAGGATGGTAGGTGGGGAGGCTCCTCATGAGTTAATGAGGGGATGGGAGGGCTGAACCGCCCATCCGTAGAAGCCCTCAAACCTGACCACTGTGGGGAAATTCGCGCCATACGCAACCTTGTAGGACAAAGCAAGAAAGGAAGTGTGGGGAGAGGGCATGAAATAGGGATCGCAGAAGGAGAACCAGAGGAACTCCAGAAAATACAGTGAGTCTTGAGCAGAGGAGAAGGAGAGTAACCTTCGTCCTTGACTTTTGACGAGCGGGAAGTAGGAGACTGAGTCTCAAAGCCTCGTGGTCTCGCTTGAAGGTGGCTAGTGGTAAATCCATTGGGAGTCGTTGAGACTATGGTTGGGTGGAAATGAGCACCCCTCTCAGCGGTCATGCCGTACTTGGTGTTCTTTCTGATAAGGGTTTACATCTCATATCTTGAATTGAATAAAATGGATGCATGATCATGTTTGTACACTTATAAATGATTGATTTTTGTATAGAAGTGGTTGTCTGGTGTTTCGATCAGCAACAATAAATGCATGCTTATACTTATATAATTATAATCGATTTACGTATAGAGCGCATAAGTTCAAATTTCGAGCTCGTTCCCTGGAGAGTTGTCCCATGTACTTGACCCATGCCATGCTCTGGGTTGTCTCCCCAAAGGCACCTCATTCCAGGAAGCTCGATCATATTTGAGAGTCGGAGTGAGTTCCTTGAAAGGACTACCATTTTTAAATAAATACTTAAGCTTACCTCACCCCTGTCACAGAGTTCATAGCTCGATAATTCATGAAGGCCTTTCAATCAGGTCACCAAACCTGGTGATAATTACCCAACAATCCGTTGAAGGGTTTTATGGCCTAAAGTTTGATGTTTCGGTGTTTTGACACCCGGGATACCCAAGGGCAAGTTTCCTTATATTCGCATGTCATGAAATCCCAACCTGCGAAACCCCGAAACGAGCTTAGCGTATATATATATGAACTTCGGAGTTTTGGCTCCTGGAAAATCCATATGCGAGACCTATTTTCATCGCACATCGCGAAATCTTGACTTGCAAAACCCCGAAATGGTATAGCGTGGTTAGATTTTAGTGTTTTGGAATTTCGGCTCCCGAAATACCCAAGGGCGAGTTCCCTTGTACTCGCAAGTCCCGAAACCCTGAATTGCGAAATCCTGAAAGGACAACGCATGGATAAGTCTTGATATTTCGGTGTTTCGGCACCCAGGATACCCAAGGGCACATTTCCTTGTATTTGCATGTCACGAAATCCTGACTTGTGAAACCCCAAAATGGCTTAGCGCGTAAAGATTTGGTGTTTCAGCGTTTCAGTACCCAGGATTCCCAAGGGTCAGTTTTTCCTTATATTCACACCTCACAAAATCTCGGTTTGCGAAAACCCGATATAAGCTTAGCAATATATATATATATAGGGTCCGGAATTTTGGCTCCTAGGAAACCCAAATGCAAGACTTTCGGGCTTCGCATGGTATAGTGTGACTTGCGTTGGTGGTTTGGCATTTCAGGACTCGGGAAACCCAAGGATAAGACCCCTTGTACTCGCTAGTTGCGAAATCCCAACTTGCGAGACTCACAAATAAGAATAGCGTGGATGAGATATGGTGTTTCAGTTTTTTGACACCCAGGATACCTAAAGGCAAGTCTCTCGCACTCGCCAGTCCTGAAACCTTGACTTACAAAATCCTGAAATGATAGAGCGTGGAAAAGTTATGATGTTTTGGAGTTTCGGCTCCCGGGAAACCCAGTGAGAAACCCTCCTGTCCTCGCATATCGAAAAATCCCGATAGGAGAAATCCCGAAATGGATTTTCACACATGGTTTTGGTGTTTCGGTGTTTCAGTACCCGAGATCTCCAAAGGTCAGTTTTCCTCATATTTTCTAGACACGAAATTCTGATGGATGAAACCCCGAAATGAGTTTGGCAGATATAGGGTTTTCGGTGTTTCGGCTCCCGAAAAACCGAAGAGTAGGAGACCCTCGCCCTCTTATACCGTGAAAACCCAGTATGCGAAACCCCAAAATATGGAGTGCCAGTCTTCAATCTGAGGCGTTATTAATTGTGACGAACTATTGGTCCCTTTCGGATTTCGACACTTTGAGAGACAAGAGAGAAGGGGAACACATGCATTGTAATTTCCCAAATCACAAAAGCCGGAAGCACCTCTCTGGTAAGGCCTGTGGTCATAGCCAGCGATCACATGGATAAGGATAAGGGATGGTAGGGTCTGCATCAGGCCCCATAGGAATTCCGGGATTCTATTCCTCGGTGAAAAGAAGGAAAAAGACAAAAAATATTAGTTCCCGTAGTGGGTGTGTTACAAATTGGTATCAGAGCATGGTTACAACACTTGGCCTACTTGGGCTCATGAATGGATTGCACAGAAACTCCATTCAGAGTACTGTTAAAAGGAGTAACTCTTTATCTTGACCCCCTAAATTAAAGTTCAAAGTTAAGAATGAAACTCCTATTGTGTGTGTGCATGTGAAAAATATGAATTATGTACTGGTCATAAATGAATATAAATATTGACTAACAACCAACATTTTTCTTTTGCACACAAGCAGAAGATCAATCGCGGGAAATTACAGACGTATAGAATGGTGACTCACCATGAAGTGGGGGAGGGCTCCCACAATAGAGATGAAGATTCTGACGAAAGAAAGTCGGTAGGGACCCCTCCAGATCTAGCTAAGACTATGAGGAGCCTCATGGTCGAATTGCAGAGCTGCAAGGCTAACAATGAGAGAATGATAAAAGAGCAAGAGAAGCAAACAAAAATTAATGCAGTTTTTCTGCAAGGCTTATCTGAGATACAAAGAAAATTGCAAAATGAACCTGAGATATAGAAATGTGGTCCTGTCAGTGGCCACACTGAGAGGAGCACCTGGAGAAAGGTCTACCCTAGAGATAAGGGACAAGCATTGGATAATTCCTTTGGAAAGGAAGATGTCTACTCGGAGGGATCTTCTAGCAACAGAACTAGCTCTCATTCCCGAAGAAAATGAAGGAAGCAAAAACTTTTCAAGAATCATAATCTCGAAGAGTTCAAGAAGGCCAAACCACCCTCCTTCGATGGTGAAATAAATAATGGAGAGGAAGCGGAGGCCTGGCTACTTGGAGTAACGAATTATTTAAGAGTCCATCACTTCTCATAAAACTTGAAAGCCCGAGTAGCCACCTTCAACTTGAATGGAAAGGCTTCCATTTGGTGGGAAGACCTTAAGAATGTAAAAGGGATTCACGAAGAAGACCTATCTTGGGAACAGTTTGAGATATACTCCAGGAAGAAATATCTGTCAAAAAAATACTTTGACGAAAAGGCTAAAGAATTCTATGAACTCAAGCTGGGGTAACTCACCATAGAGGAATATGTCAACAAATTCCTCAATTTGCTAAGGTATGTACCCTACATAAAATAAGAAAAGGGAAAGGTGCAATGATTCATTAGTGGACTACCTAAGGACTATCATAATAGGATTGAATTTGATGAACCAAAGACCCTAGAAGATACTATCTGAAAGGCAAGATATTGTTATGAACAACTTGGCCCTCATACAAGACCTCGTGAAGGCTGGAAGCATAAGAATAGTTTGGGATTCCAGAAAAGGGGTTTAAATCCCCAAGATTTAAGGACTATAAAAGGAACTCAAGGATGAGCTTCTCATCCCGAAGCGTACACCAACAGAACTTTCCCTCCTTGAGTGGAAATAAACTTTCTGGATCTGCCCCAGAAAAGACTGATAACCCAAAGAGAGAACCTTTGAAATGTTGGGGTTGTGGAGAAGAACATTTACTGAGGCATTTCCCGAACCGAAAACAAAACAACTGAAGATTTTACAACGTTCAAGAAACTACCACCGTCAATAACATGGCCAGGAGTGTACTACAAATTTATGCAGCCTTGGATAATAACCAAGCTAACAAAGGTATGATCACCAAGCTTCAGTGGTGGAAATCAAAGGTATGATCACCAACCATCTAGTGTCTATTCTAATTGACCCTGGGTCAAATTTGAGTTATATAGCCCCTAAGGCGGTGGATAAATGTAAACTATAGCCACATAAAAACACCAAGCCATGGTTGGTACAGTTAGCCACTGGCACCAAAAGAAGGGTAGGGGAGGTCATACCAGCCTGCCAATTCATTATGGGTGAATTCCCCACCCAAGCAACCCTTAACATATTACCCCTGGGATTGTATGATCTGTTGATTGGTATGGACTGGCTAGCCACCCATAAACCCAAACTGGATTGTTACCATAAAACTTTGGGATGTGTAAGTGAAGAAGGAAGAAAAATAACCCTTCAAGGAATCGAAAAACCTGTCTCGGTGAGACAAATATCATCTCTTCAAATGAGAAAGTATTGCAAAAAAGGATGTCCACTATATGCAATACAGATATTGAAAACAATTGAAGGTGACAAACCAAGCCTCGAAGACCACCGCACACTGAGAGAATACAGAGATGTGTTTCTGGATGAGGTATCGGTTTTACCTCCGAGAAGTGACATCGACTTCTCAATAGAACTTGCACCAGGAGTGGTGCCAGTGTCTAGGACACCCTACAGGATGAGCAAACCTGAGCTAGTTAAACTTAAATTACAACTGAAATAAATGATGGATAGAGGCTATATCTGATCCAACGTGTCTCCATGGGGAGCACCAGTCTTGTTTGTGAAAAAGAAAGACAGTACCCTTCGACTGTGTATAGATTATAGACAAATCAATAAGTCAACCATAAAGAACAAGTACCCCTTACCTAGGATCGATGACTTGTTCGATCAATTGGGAGGTGCCTCTATCTTCTCGAAGATTGACTTGAGATCTGGATACTATCAAGTCCCAATCAAGGGTGAATACATCCATAAAACTGCCTTCAGGATGAGATATGGCCACTACGAGTCTGTGGTGGTACCATTCGGATTGACCAATGCCCCTGCCACTTTTATGCACTTGATGAACAATGTGCTCAGCAAATTCCTAGACAAATTTGTGTTGGTTTTTATTGACGACATATTAATTTACTCCAAGAATAGAGAGGAACATGAGGAACGCCTTAAGCTTGTGCTTCAAGTGCTAAGAGAACATCATCTCTATGCCAAATTTAGCAAGTGTGATGTTTTCCAGAAGCAAGTACATTACTTGGGCCATGTCCTATCTGAAGAAGGGATAGCAGTAGACCCTGATAAGATCAGGTCTATCATGGAATGGCCTACCCCGAAGGACATTTCAGATATCATATCCTTTATGGGCTTGACAGGATACTATATGAGATTTATAAAAGGATTCTCCAAGATTTTGAGTCCAATCACTACCCTCCAGAAGAATGGGACAAAATTCACGTGGACACAAAAATGTGAAGAAAGATTTCAAACCCTGAAACATATACTAACCCACGCACCTGTGCTGAAGATCGTCGACCCTGAAGCTTATTTCCTCGTATGCATATATGCCTATAAGGAAGAGATCGAAGGAGTCCTTCTGCAAGGAGGACGTGTAATCTGCTATGAATCCCGAAAATTGAATGAGCATGAAGTCAACTATGTGACCCATGATCTAGAGCTAGCCGCCATAGTGCACGCCTTGAAAATGTGGAGGCATTACCTCCTGGGAAGAAAAATTGTACTTATGACAGACCACTATGGATTGTGATATCTGTTCGACCAACCAAAGCACAATGCCAGACAAGCTAGGTGGATGGCCCTCCTCAGCGAGTTTGATTTTGAAATCAAACATATTAAGGGAAAGGAAAATAGTGTGGCTGATGCCCTTAGCAGAAGCATGAAAACAATTCACCTGGCAACGGTAAGCACCTGCGAGATGGATGTCAAGGAAAGAGTCAGAAATGCACAAGAGATAGACACATTCTTCCATACCGTGACCTCGTACCTGCAGAAGAACCCATAGGGATAAAATATGGAGGCTACCAGATGATGGAAGGAGGTCTGCTAACTTATAGAAACAGATTGTATATCCCATATTGTGATGACTTGAAGAGGTTCATAATGGATGAATTGCACAAAAGACCCTACACTGGTCATCCAGGATACCAAAATATGATCACAACCACCAGGAAACAATTCTATTGGCCTGGATTGAAGAAAGACATAGCTGAGTACTTATCCAAATGCATAGAATGCCAATAGGTAAAATCAGAACATCGACACCCGATAGGATTATTACAACCTCTACCAATCCCAGAATGGATATGGGAAACCATCTCCATGGATTTCATCATCGGATTACCAACCTCGACCAAACAGAATGACACCATCATGGTAGTGGTGGATAAATTGAGCAAGTCCACCCATTTTGTCCACGTCAAGTCAACTTGTAAGGCAATAGACATCGCCAATGTATTCATGAAGGAGATATTTAGACTGCATGGTATACCGAAAGAGATCGTGTCTGACAGAGATATGAAATTTACTTCCAACTTTTGGAAATCACTGATGGTTGGTTTGGAGACCAAGTTACTATTTAGCATAGCCTATCACCCTGAAACTGATGGAAAGATGGAAAGGGTGAATCAAATATTAGAAAACATGCTCAGGATGCATGTAATGCATCAACCCAAAAAGTGGGAAGACTACCTGCCACTAGTGGAATTCACCTACAACAACAACTACCAAGAATCCCTGAAGACGAGCCCTTTCAAAGTCCTCTATGGTAGGCCATGAAATACTCCAATCAGTTGGAGTAATCCCATCAACAGAGTTACTATTGGACCCGACATGTTGAAAGAAATGGAACAACAAGTGATTCAGATAAAAAAAAATCCAAAGGTCGCTCAGAACCGACATAAAAGCTACGCCGACCAAAAGAGAACTCCAAGAGAGTTCAAGGCAGGAGACCACGCATACCTCAGGGTTAGGCCCAGGAAGAGTTCCTTGAAGATGAGGGCATGTGACAAGTTGGAATCTCAATATTGTGGACCCTTTGAAGTTCTATATAGAGTGGGACCTATAGCCTATAGGCTGACACTTCCTCCCATAGTAAAAGCACATAATGTTTTCCATGTTTCATTATTGAAGAAATATGTACATGATTCTAATCATATAATTGACTGGTCTATGATCCATGTGGAACCAGAGGGAGAATTCCTACCAGAACCTCAATGCATACTGGACATAAAGGAAACCCTACTCAGGAACCGAACCATTGCACAGGTCAAGGTGCAGTGGAAACATTTTGGCCCAAATGAGGCTACCTGGGAAATGAAAGATGCCATGAAACAGGCATATCCGATTTTGTTTACTTCGGTACTTACACATTCTATTGATAGATAGAACATCGAGGATGATGTTCCTTTAAGGGGGAGGAAATTGTAACACCTTGTTTCCACCAGTTTGTAAAAATAACTATAATGGCCAAGAATTATGGCAAACTCCAAGATGTGAATGTGTGATTTGATGGACCCTGTATAAAGGGTCGATGAATGTAAATGATGTGTGTATATATATAGTGCATGACTTTTGAGAGGGGGATGTGCTGAAAAGAGACCATGATGGCTGATGAAAGTTGGTGGAAGCCACCTGGAATGGTAGCGTTAACTTCCACCGAACCAATATTGTATTGGTCTTTACTGGCTCAAAGACCAAAGCTGCTCTCTGGCCCTGGAATGAATTACTTGCCAGGATGGTAGGTGGGGAGGCTCCTCATGAGTTAATGAGGGGATGGGGGGGGTGAAATGTCGATCTGTAGAAGCCCTCAGACCTAACCACTGCGGGGGAATTTGTGCCACACGCAACATTGCAGGATAAAGAAAGAAAGGAAGTGTGGGGAGAGGGCATGCAACAGGGATCGTCGAAGGAGAACCAGAGGAACTCTGGAAAGTACATCAAGTCTTGAGCAAAGGATAAACAGAGTAACCTTCGTCCTTGACTTCCGACAAGCGGGAAGTAGGAGACTGAGTCTCAAAGCCTTGTGGTCTGGCTCGGGGATGGCTAGTGGTAAATCCATTGGGATTCGCTGAGCCTATGGTTGGGTGGAAACGAGCGCCCCTCTCAGTGGTCATGCCATACTTGGAGTTCTTTCTGATAAGTGTTTACATCTCGTATCTTGAATTGATTAAAATGGATGCATGCTCATGTTTGTACACTTATAAATGATTGATTTCTGTATAGAAGTGGTTGTCTGGTGTTTCGATCAACAACAATGAATGTGTTCTTATACTTATATAACTATAATCAATTTACATATAGAACGCATAAGTTCAAATTTTGAGCTCATTCCCTACAGAGTTGTCCCATGTACTTGACCCATGCCATGCTCTAGGTTGTCTCCCCGAAGACACCTCCTTCCGGGAAACTCCATCATATTCCAGAGCCAAAGTGACTTCCTTGAAAGGACTACCATTTTTAAATAAATATTAAGCTTACCTCACCCCTGTCACAGAGTTCATAGCTCGATAATTCATGAAGGCCTTTCAATCAGGTCACCAAACCTGGTGATAACTACCCAACAATTTGTTGAAAGGTTTTATGGCCTAAAGTTTGGTGTTTCGGCGTTTCAACACCCGGGATACCCAAGGGCGAGTTTCCTTGTATTCATGTGTCACGAAATCCTGAATTGCGAAACCCCGAAACGAGCTTAGTGTATATATATATGAACTTCGTAGTTTCGGCTCCCAAGAAACCCAAATGTGAGACATCTTATCATTGCACATCGCGAATTCTCGACTTGTGAAACCCTGAGAAGGTTAAGCATGGTTAGAGTTTGGTGTTTCGGCACCCGGAATACCCAAGGGCGAGTTCCCTTGTACTCGCAAGTCTCGAAACCCCGACTTGCAAAATCCCAAAAGGACAGTGCACATATAAGTCTTGATATTTCAGTGTTTCAGCACCCGGGATACCCAAGGGAGAGTTTCCTTGTATTCGCATGTCACGAAATCCCAACTTATGAAACCCCGAAATGGCTTAGCGCATATAGATTCGATGTTTCGATACCCGATATTCCCAAGGGTCAGTTTTTCCTTATATTCACACCTCATGAAATCTTAGTTTCCGAAACCCCGATACAATCTTAGCAATATATATATATATACAGGTTCCAGAATTTTGGCTCCTGGGAAACCCAGATGCGAGACTTTCGGGCTTCACATGGTATAGTATGACTTGGGTTGGTGCTTTGGCATTTCGGCACCTGGTAAACCCAAGGATAAGACCCCTTGTACTCGTCAGTTGCGAAATCCTGACTTGCGAGACCCCAAAATAAGAATAGCGTGGACGAGACATGGTGTTTCAGTGTTTCGACACCCAGGATACCTAAAGGCAAGTCTCTCGCACTCGTCGGTCCCGAAACCGCGACTTACGAAATCCCGAAATGATAGAGTGTGGACAGGTTATGATGTTTTGAAGTTTCGGCTCCCAGGAAACCAAGGTGTGAAACCCTCCTTTCCTCGCATATCGCGAAATCCCGATAGGTGAAATCCCGAAATGGATTTGCACACATGGTTTTGGTGTTTCATCTTTTCGGTACCCGGGATCTCAAAAGGTCTGTTTTCCTCATATTCGCTAGACACGAAATTTCGATGGATGAAACCCCGAAAAGAGTTTGGTGGATATAGGGTTTTCGATCTTTCGGCACCCAGAAAATTGAAGGGTAGGATACCCTCGCCCTCTTATACCGCGAAAACCCAGTATGCAAAACCCCAAAAGGTGGAGTGCTAGGCTTCAATCCGAGGCGTTATTAATTGTGATGAACTGTTGGTCCCTTTTGGATTTTGGCACTTTGAGAGACAAGAGAGCAAGGGAAGACATGCATCATGATTTCCCGAATCGTAAAAGTCGGAAGCACCTCTCCGGTAAGGCTTGTGGTCATAGCCCGCGATCACATAGGTAAGGATAAGGGATGGTAGGGTCTGCATCTGGCCCCATACGAATTCGGGGATTCTGTTCCTCGGTGAAAAGAAGGAAAAAGCCAAAAAATATTAGTTCCCGTAGTGGGTGTGTTATAAATTGGTATCAGAGCATGGTTATAACACTTGGCCTGCTTGGGATTATGAACAGATTGTGCAGAAACTCCATTCAAAGTAATGGTAAAAGGAGTAACTCTTTATCTTGACCCCCTCAATTAAAAGTCAAAGTTAAGAATGAAAACTTCTATTGTGTGTGTGCATGTGAAAAATATGAATTATGTACTGGTCATAAATGAATATAAATATTGACTAACAACAAGCGTTTTTCTTTTGCACACAAGTGGAAGATCTACCGCGGGAAATTACAGACGTATATAATGGTGACTCACCATGAAGTGGGGGAGGGCTCCCACAATAGAGACGAATATTCTGATGAAAGGAGGGCGGTAGGGACCCCTCCATATCTAGCTAAGACTGTGAGGAGCCTCATTCGAATTGCAGAGCTGCAAGGCTAACAACGAGAGAATGAAAAAAGAGCAAGAGAAGCAAATGAAAAATTAATGCAGTTTTACTATAGAGCTTATCCGACATAAAAAGAAAATTGAAACATGAACCTGAGATACAAAAATGTGGTCCTGTCAGTGGCCACACTGAGAGGAGCACCTCGAGAAAGGTCCACCCCAGAGATAAGGGACAAGCGTTGGATGATTCCTCTGGAAAGCAAGCTGGCGACTCAGAGGGATCTTCTAACAACAAAACTAGCTCTCATTCCTGAAGAAAACAAAGTAAGTGAAAACTTTTCAAGAATCATAATCTCGAAGAGTTCAAGAAGGCCAAACCACACTCCCTCGACGGTGAAATAAATAAAGGAGAGGAAGCGGAGGCCTGGGTACTTGGACTAATGAAGTATTTCAGAGTCCATGACTTCTCAGAAAACTTGAAGGCTCGAGTAGCCACCTTCAACTTGAAGGGAAAGGCTTCCATTTGGTGGGAAGACCTTAAGAATGTAAAAGGGATTCACGAAGAAGACCTGTCTTGGGAACGATTTGAGAAATACTTCAGGAAGAAATATCTGTCGAAAAAATACTTCGACGAAAAGGCTAAAGAATTCTATGAACTCAAGCTAGGGAAACTCACCTTAGAGGAATATGTCAGCAGATTCCTCGAGTTACTGAGGTATGTACCCTACATAAAATAAGAAAAGGAAAAGGTGCAACGATTCATCAGTGGACTACCTAAGGACTATCAGAACAGGATTGAATTTGACAAACCAAAGACCCTAGAAGATACTATCCGAAAGGCAAGATATTATTATGAATAGCTTGGGCTTCAGACAGGACCTCACGAAGGATGGAAGCAGACGAATAGTTTGGGATTCCATAAAAAGGGGTTTAAATCCCCAAGATTTAAGGACTATAAAAGGAACTCAAGGATGAGCTTCCCATCCTGAAGTGTACACCAACAGAACTTTCCCTCCTTCAGCGGAAATAAAATTTCTAGATCTGCCCCAAAAAAGACTGATAACCCAAAGAGAGAACCTTTGAACTGTTGGGGTTGTGGAGAAGAACATTTAATGAGGGACTGGCCACACTGACAACAAAACTGTCGAAGAATTTACAACATTCAAGAAGCTACCACCATCAATAACATGGCCAGGAGTGTACCGCAAATTTATGCAGCCTTGGATAATAACCATGCTGACCACCAAGCTTCAGTGGTGGAAATCGAAGATATCATCACCAACCATCTAGTGTCTATTTTGATTGACCCCGGTTCAAATTTGAGTTATATAGCCCCGAAGGCTGTGGATAAATGTAAACTACAGCCACATAAAAACACCAAGCCATGGTTGGTACAGTTAGCCACTAGCACCAAAAGAAGGGTAGCGGAGGTCATACCAGCCTGTCAATTCATTATGGGCGATTTCCCCACCCAAGCAACCCTTAACATATTACCCCTGGTATCGTATGATCTATTGATTGGTATGGACTGGCTAGCCACTCATAAAGCCAAACTATATTGTTACCATAAGACCTTGGGATGTGTAAGTGAAGAAGGAAGAAAAATAACCCTTCAAGGAATCCAAAAACCTGTCTCGGTGAGACAAATATCATATCTTCAAATGAGAAAGTATTGCAGAAAAGGATGTCCACTATATGCAATAAAGATGTTGAAAACAATTGAAGGTGACAAAGCAAGCCTCGAAGGCCACCCAACACTGAGAGAATATAGAGATGTATTTCTGGATGAGGTATACGGTTTACCTCTGAGAAGGGACATCGAATTCTCAATAGAACTTGCACCAGGAGTGGTGCCAGTGTCTAGGACACCCTACAGGATGAGCACACATGAGCTAGTTGAACTTAAATTACAACTGAAAGAAATGATGGATAGAGGCTATATCTAGCCCAACGTGTCTCCATGGGGAGCACTAGTCTTGTTTGTGAAAAATAAAGACGGTACCCTCTGACTGTGTATAGATTATAGACAACTCAATAAGGCAACCATAAAGAACAAGTACCCCTTACCCATGATCAATGGCTTGTTTGATCAATTGGGAGGTGCCTCTATCTTCTCGAAGATTGACTTGAGATCTGGATACCATCAAGTCCAAATCAAGGACGAAGACATCCATAAAACTACCTTCAGGATGATATATGGTCACTACGAGTTCGTGGTAGTACCATTCGGATTGACCAATGGCCCTACCACTTTTATGTGCTTGATGAACAATGTGCTCAGCAAATTCCTAGACAAATTTGTCTTGGTTTTTATTGACGACATATTAATTTACTTCAAGAATAGAGAGGAACATGAGGAACACCTTAGGCTTGTGCTTCAAGTGCTAAGAGAACATCAACTCTATGCCAAATTTAGCAAGCGTGACTTTTTCCAGAAGCAAACACATCACTTGGGCCATGTCCTATCTAAAGAAGGGATAACAGTAGACCATGATAAGATCAGGTCTATCATGGAATGGCCTACCCCAAATAACATTTCAGATATCATATCCTTTATGGGCTTGGTAGGATACTATAGGAGATTTATAAAAGGATTCTCCAAGATTGGGAGTCCAATCACTACCCTCCAGAAGAAGGGGATAAAATTCACGTGGACACAAAAATGTGAAGAAAGATTTCAAACCCTAAAACATCTACTGACCCACGCACCCATGCTGAATATTGCCAACACTGAAGTTGATTTCCTTGTATGAATAGATTCTTGTAAGGAAGGGCTCAGAGGAGTCCTTATGCAAGGAAGAAGTGTAATCTGCTATGAATCTCGAAAATTGAATGAGCACGAAGTCAACTATGTGACCCATGATCTAGAGCTAGCCACCATAGTGCACGCCTTGAAAATGTGGAGGCATTACCTCCTGGGAAGAAAATTTGTACTTATGACAGACCACTGTGGATTGCAATATCTGTTCAACCAGCCAAAGCTCAATGCCAAACAAGCTAGGTGTATGGCCCTCCTCAGCAAGTTTGATTTTGAAATCAAACATATTAAGGGAAAGGAAAATAGGGTGGCCGATGCCCTTAGAACAAGCATGAAAACATTTCACCTGGCAGCAGTAAGCACTTACGAGATGGATGTCAAGGAAAGATTCAGAAATGCACAAGATATAGACACATTCTTCCAGACCATGACCTCGTACCTGCAGCGAGAACCCAGAGGGATAAAATATGGAGGCTACCAGATGATGGAAGGAGGTCTTCTCACTTATAGAAACAGATTGTATATCCTAGATTGTGACGACTTGAAGAGGTTCATAATGGATGAACTACACAAAAGGCCCTACACTGGTCATACAGGATACCAAAAGATGATCACGGCCACTAGGAAACAATTCTATTAGCCTCGATTGAAGAAAGACATAGCTGAGTACTTAGCCAAATGCATAGAATGCCAACAGGTAAAATCAGAACAACAACACCCAACAGGATTATTACAACCTCTACCAATCCCAGAATGGAAATGGGAAACCATCTCCATGGATTTCATCACCGGATTACCAACCTTGACCAAATAGGATGATGCCATCATGGTAGTGGTGGATAAATTGAGGAAGTCCGCCCATTTTATCCCCGTCAAGTCAACTTGTACGACAATAGACATCGCCAACGTATTCATGAAGGAGATATTTATACTGCATGGTATACCTAAAGAGATCATGTCTGACAACGATACAAAATTTACTTCCAACTTTTGGAAATCACTGATGGCTGGTTTGGAGACCAAGTTACTATTTAGCACAAGCTATCACCATCAAACCAATGGACAGGTGGAAAGGGTGAATCAAATATTAGAAGACATGCTCAGGATGCATGTAATGCATCAACCCAAAAAGTGGGAAGACTACCTGCCACTAGTGGAATTCGCGTACAACAACGGCTACCAAGAATACCTGAAGATGAGTCCTTTCGATGTCCTCTATGGTAGGCCGTGCAATACTCCAGTTAGTTGGAGTAATCCCGTAAACAGAGTTACTATTGGACCCGACATGTTGAAAGAAATGGAACAACAAGTGATTCAGATAAAATAAAATCTAAAGTTCACTTAGAATTGACATAAAACCTATGCCAACCAAAAGAGAACTCCAAGAGAGTTCAAGGCGGGAGACCACATATACCTCAGGGTTAGGCCCAGGAAGAGTTCCCTGAAGATGGGAGCATGTGCCAAGTTGACACCTCGATATTGTGGACCCTTTGAAGTTCTAGATAGAGTGGGACCTGTAGCCTATAGGCTAGCACTTCCTCCCATAGTAAAAGCAAATAATGTTTTCCATGTTTCATTATTGAAGAAATATGTACATGATTCTAATCATATAATTGACTGGTCTGTGATCGAGGTGGAACTGAAGGGAGAATTCCTACAAGAACCTCAATGCATACTGGACAAAAAGGAAACCCCACTCAGGAACTGAACCATTGCACAGGTCCAGGTGTAATGGAAACATTTTGGCCCAGATGAGGCTACCTAGGAAATGGAAGATGCCATGAAACAGGCATATCTGATTTTGTTTACTTCTGTGCTTACACATTATATTGATAGATAGAACATCAAGGACGATGTTTCTTTAAGGGGGAGGGAATTGTAACACCCTCTTTCCCCCAGTTTGTAAAAACAAATATAATTGCCAAGAATTATGGCAAACTCCAAGATGTGAATGTGTGATTTGACGGACCCTATATAAAGAGTTGACGAATGTAAATGATGTGTGTATATATATGTTGCATGACTTTTGAGAGGGGGATGTGCTGAAAAAGAGACCACGATGGCTGATGAAAGGTGGTGGAAGGCACCTGGAATGGTGGTGTTAACTTCCACCGAACCAATACCGTATTGGTCTTTACTGGCTCAAATACCAAAGCTGCTCTCTGGCCCTGGAATGAATTACTCACTAGGATGGTAGGTGGGGAGGCTCCTCATGAGTTAATGAGGGGATGAGGGGGGTGAACCACCCATCCGTAGAAGCCCTCAGACCTGACCACCGTGGGGGAATTCGTGCCACACACAACCTTGTAGGAGAAATCAAGAAAGGAAGTGTGGGGAGAGGGCATGCAACAGGGATCGCAGAAGGAGAACCAGAGGAACTCCGAAAAATACAGTGAGTCTTGAGCAGAGGAGAAGGAGAGTAACCTTCGTCCTTGACTTTCGACGAGTGGGAAGTAGGAGACTAAGTCTCAAAGCCTCATGGTCTTTCTCAGGGGTGGCTAGTGGTAAATCCATTGGGATTCACTGAGCCTACGGTTGGGTGGAAACGAGCACCCCTCTCAGTGGTCGTGCCATACTTGGTGTTCTTTCTGATAAGTGTTCACATCTCATATATTGAATTGAATAAAATGGATGCATGCTTATGTTTGTACACTTATAAATGATTGATTTCTGTATAGAAGTGGTTGTCTGGTGTTTCGATCAGCAATAATGAATGCCTACTTAAACGAATATAACTATAATCGATTTACGTATAGAACGCATAAGTTTAAATTTAGAGCTCATTCCCTGGAGAGTTGTCCCATGTACTTGACCCATGCCATGCTTTGGGTTGTCTCCCCGAAGGCACCTCCTTTTGGGAAGCTCCATCATATTCCAGAGCTGGAGTGAGCTCCTTGAAAGGACTACCATTTTTAAATAAATACATAAGCTTACCTCACCGCTGTCACATAGTTCATATCTTGATAATTCATGAAGGCCTTTCAGTCAGGTCACCAAACTTGGTGATAATTACCCGAAAATCCATTGAAGGGTTTTATCACCTAAAGTTTGGTGTTTTGGCGTTTCGACACTCGGGATACCCAAGGGCGAGTTTCATTGTATTCATGTGTCATGAAATCCCGACTTGCGAAACCCTGAAATGACCTTAGCTTATATATATATGAACTTCGGAGTTTCGACTCCCGGGAAACCCAGATGCAAGACCTCTTATCATCGCACATCATGAAATCTCGACTTGAGAAACCCCAAAATGGTATAGCATGGTTAGAGTTTGGTGTTTCAACATTTCGGCACCCAGAATACCCAAGGGCAAGTTCCCTTGTACTCGCAAGTCCCGAAACCCCGACTTGCGAAATCTCGAAAGGACAGTGCACGGATAAGTCTTGATATTTCGGTGTTTCGACACCTAGGATACCCAAGGGCAAGTTTCCTTGTATTCGCATGTCACAAAATCCTGACTTGCGAAACCTCGAAATGGCTTAACACATATAGATTCGGTGTTTCAGCGTTTCGGTACCCGAGATTCCCAAGGGTCATTTTTTCCTTATATTCACACCTCACGAAATCCCGGTTTGAGAAACCCCGATATAAGCTTAACAATATATATATATATATATATATATAGGTTCCGAAATTTCGGCTCCCGGGAAACCCAGATGCGAGACTTCCAGGATTTGCATGGTATAGTGTGACTTGGTTTGGTGCTTCGGCATTTTGGCACCCGGGAAACCCAAGGATAAGACCCCTTGTACTCCCCTTGAGAGACTTGCGAAATCCCGACTTGAGAGACCCCAAAATAAGAATAGCATGAATGAGATATGGTGTTTCGTTGTTTCAACACCCAGGATACCTAAAGGAAAGTCTCTCACACTTGCCAGTATCGAAACCCCAACCTACGAAATCCTAAAATGATAGAGTGTGGACAGGTTATGATGTTTCGGAGTTTCGGCTCCCGGGAAACCAAGGTGCGAAACCCTCTTGTCCTCGCATATCACGAAATCCCGAAATGGATTTGCACACATGGTTTTGGTGTTTTGGCATTTAGGTACCTGGGATCTCCAAAGGTCACTTTTCCTCATATTCGCTAGACACAAAATTCCAATGGATGAAACCCCGAAATGAGTTTGGCAGATATAGAGTTTTCGGTGTTTCAGCACCCAGAAAACCGAAGGGTATGAGACCCTCACACTCTTATACCGCGAAAACCCGGTATGTGAAACCCCGAAAGGTGGAGTGCCAGGCTTCAATCCGAGGTGTTATTAATTGTGACGAACTGTTGGTCCCTTTTGGATTTTGGCACTTTGAGAGACAAGAGAGAAGGGGAACACATGCATCGTGATTTCCCAAATCGTGAAAGCCGGAAGCACCTCTTTGGTAATGCCTATGGTCATAGCCAACGATCACATGGGTAAGGATAAGAGATGGTAGGGTATGCATGAAGCCCCATAGGAATTTGGGGATTCTGTTCCTCGGTGAAAAGAAGTTAAAAGATGAAAAATATTAGTTCTTGTAGTGGGTGTGTTACAATAGTACACAAAGATTTATGTTGGAAACCCTTAACCGAGAGAAAACCAAACTTCCTTGGTGTCACACCTTTCAACTCTTCGTTGTATTAATTTCACCATTCACCATACAATATATACAATGTTTTAGGTATTTCGTAGATACCAAAACCCTAATCCGTTAATCCAAGATTAATTTAGAAAACCGCTCAAAATAGCAAAATCCACTAAAATAACAAAAACCGCCCAAAAAACAAATTTTGGGGCGCTTCCCCGAAAACTTCGTGTAACCACGTTGGGGGGGGGGGGGATTTCCCCCCCTGGGACTGCCATGGGAAAGCTCCCAACGCACATGCCACAAAGAGGGAAGGAAGTTGGGATCATCAGACTTAGTTGTCAAATCTCATGCGCCCACACACACACATGCAAAGAATATAACACATACCCAACATTAAGGGGGGTTTGATGCGCATGTTTGGGTAATTTAATTATTATATGTGATTTACATTCTATGATCCCTTTGAGTTATGAAACCATGGAGGGATTACTTCTTGTTGTTGCAGGACCTTTCCCGGTGGACAAGTGCACATGAAGGAATGATTATATCAGACCTTCATAGGTATCAAATCCCACAAATGGATGTTGAGACCCCAGCCAAGGGGCATGATAGGGATTGAAAACTTGCACCGGGAGGAAGAAGGGTGTTCCCTTTGGAGGCACCTTGGAAGACATATATATAGGGGATATTTCTCCTCCCACATGGACGTTATCCCTTGAGGGCCCTGGATTTCATCATGGATACCCTATAAGTCATCTAGAACTGGTCTTGTCATCTTGAATGAAAATTACGATTCATTGGCACATGTGGGCACAGTTTCAGGCCTTTGGTGGCCCAACATTTCACCTTCTCTGCTCATTTTTCCATACTTGGGGCTCAACGTCACCCTAGAGGTGCATCATGTCACCCCTGGAGTAATTATTAGATGCAAATTAATTTTATTTTGTCTAGATTTGATTTGTGTAAAAAACTGGCCAAGTCGGCCCAGTAATTATGAACTGAAAATAATTTTAGGTTAAATTTTGTATAAATAAGCATAAAATGACATTAATTTTCATCACAACTTCTCCTTAGATAAAATAGGTCTGAAATTTGTGCCCTATTAGGGTTATTGGCTGAATTTGTGAGGCGCCACTCTTGCATAAGGCTCATCTTTGCAACTTGGATCAATTTTTGAAGTTTTATGGTGATGTTGCATGGTATTCTCATGATTATTCTTGGTGCAAGTAACTAAAATATGCATTTTGTCATCTATTCAATGGTTTATTGTATGGTTTTATTTGCTCATACAAGATTATGAAATTGCATGTTGTATTTAATTCTTGAACTAAGAAACTTAAGTTGTTACTTTCTTACTTTTTATTTTCCAATATTTTAACTAAATTGATCTAGTAACTAGTGAAACCCTAGAGCCCTAAATTGATATCACTCTAAGTGCTTGCATTTGGTTGTTTTTGCATAATTTCTACTCCATAAAAAGGATAAGAAGAGAAAGGTGCTAGGGCCTAGAACTGATTACATCCTCTCACTTTGTCTCTTGAGGTCAAAATCTAGGAGGAATTAAGTTACTACTTCTCCTAGACATTTTCCCTCTTAGATTTTTGTGTATCATCATTAATTTGTAGCCTTAGAAGGAGCCTCCCACATTGACTCCATTTACCCCTAAAAGGAACTAGTCTTCAACCCTTGTTTATTGAAAATAATAATCAAACTCCAAACTCAATCTCTCTACCTAATACTCTACTAAGCTAAACTAACTTGCTAACCTAGTCTCAGAGTACTAACCACTAAGTTGTTGTTGTTATAATTACTACTACAACCATCATTTTGTAGCCTATCCAAACTTGTTTGACCACTTAAATCAATCTAGAATTTGTATAAGGTAAGGTACAATCAACCAAGACTAATGTATGCATGAAATTTCCTTTCTAATTACTTTTCTAAATATTTTACTACTGTTGTCATTACTTTATTTTGTTGTTTCTACAATTATCATTAGCAACGTATTAGAGTTTATTTTCTGATTGACATATATGTAGAAAGTGTATGAGACAAGTGTTATGATTTTAGGACATCAAAAATATCTTGTTATATTGTCTATTCAAGTTCATTTTCTAGATTTTATTACATCTGTCCTTAATTAATTACTAATTCTATATATTTATCACTCTCTTCATAAATTGATTGGTAGTAGTCATCTCTATAAACTTGAATTGTTGTTGAAGCATTCATCATCACTTTTTGTTGCTATAACTTTTTTTTTTCGTATTGGTAAGGGGAAGGTGCACTTTATTCTCATTTTCTTCATCCAATAAGAATTAATTTTGTTTTGAGTGACCTAGAGAGAGGGGTGGTTGGCCTTATCTTTTCCCTTTCCTCAAACCCCCTAGGTCTTGGGAACTCTCCCTTGGAGTGGATTTATTCTTCTCCTAAAAATAAATAGGTTCCCTATTGGGGTGACACTGATAGGAATACCTCCATGCTACGTCAATCTAATCCTAATTTTGTTCAAGATTTGGGAAAGTATAGATTGCACGATAACATTTTTGGTGTCATTGTTGGGGAACATTGAGTCAATAATCCTCAACAACACTTTTTCTGTAAGCTTTTCCCACAAATTCTTCATATTATGAAGCTAACTTGGTGACTCCACTGAGGGTGATTCCTGGACTCCCTTTGATGATCCTTAAGAGGATATCTGGAAACTCCACTGATCTTTTCCAAGGTGCCACCTTACTCTCAACTTTGTGATATTTACAAGATATAGGATCATGGCGCCCCAAGAACAAGTGTATCCAACTATTGATTTTGAAATTTTTCAAGGATACCCGCATTATCTTGATATAAAATTTTTGAAAAACTCTACAAGATTCAGAGGCCTCCCAATTACACACATTGTATAATTCTTGAAGTATATAAGTGAAATAGAATTTTAAGGGGAGGATTTTCTAGTAAAATTGTTGATACTTTCCCTGTCATATTTTTTGCAAGATTGGATTAAGGGTTGTTGTAAATATAAGCGTATATCATCTTTCATATACTTCATCAATAGGTTTATTGAGTTTGTGAAACCACAATTCCATACATATGAATATTCCCTTCAAAATATCGCAATAGCCCTAGAGGACCAAAGATTCACCACTTAGATTTTGGAATTTCTTAGGGATGTGTAACATGCTCAATACCAAGAACCCTATGATATAGAAGGAGAGATTTATGAATGTTTTCAACCCCTTGAAGAAGAGAAATATGTTTTCCACGATTCAATAGAATATAGTAAAGACTTGACTAAAGAAGTGAATTATGAGGATGAATCACTAGTATCCTCTCCTCCTTGTGATGAAACTCTCCAATATTCTATCTCTTTTACACAAGATGAAAAGAATGAGGTAAATAATTTTACTTTCTAGGTTTTTGATAACACTTTGTTCTTTGATTCAGAAGGTGCACAAGTAAAGGAACCCTTAGAAGAGATTGGTCCTTCATTTAGTGATGAAGGAAAAAATATTATTAAAGAGATGAGTCTTGGGGATGATGTATTGGATTCTCTTCCATTTGATGAAGTCATCCAATCCATTGATGTTCCTACACAACAAGAAGTGAATACAGTAAGTTATTTCCCTTTACAATATTTTGATGATGCTTTATTTTATGATCTAGAAAATGAAGAAGTATTAGAGGATCCCTTGAATGCATTAAATTCTTCATGTTATGATAAAGGTAGTGACATGGTTGATAATATTGATCAATTCATACATGTTGGAAGATGTAAGTCAGATGTGATTGGTTCTGATGAGGATCCCATTTATGATATGGAAGGATATATTCAAATGTTGCCTTTACAACAATCATATGATGTTCCTAATAATTTTGACGTTTGGCAACAAGATGATGATATAATTACAAAAGTTTTACAAGAACCCAAGGATGACCCAATGTAATGTTCTCCTAATGATTTTTGTTCATACCTTGAGGATTTTGATGAGTATTCCTTTTAGCACTTGGATTTATTCTATGAAGAAGATTATCAAACGTTGTTGTGCTCAAATTTTGTTAAAGAGGATGTTTCTTTCCTGAAGAAGGATACTTGTGACAAGGTTGTCCAACTCCCTTGGATTTCTTTACCTCGTTATGTCACTAAGGATGCAATTGGGGAACATGTATCTTGTTTCAATTTTTCTTTAGGGAAAATTTTTGAGTTAGAATTCAAGGGGAGGTTGAATTCCTTAACAAGTTTACAATATCAATCTTTTAGCTTTCCCTTGTGAAGTTGTTAGTTTCCCTCTAAGTTATTGTTAATACATTCTCAGACCTCAAGTAGTGATGAAGAGAAAGGTAGTCAACCCTAATACTCTTTGATCTAGCCCTTTGATTCCTTGACCTCTCACAATCCTTTTCTCAGAAGGATTGATCACTTTTGGAAGGGTGACTTGGCATGATTTTGTCCCTACCTCCCACCTCCATGAGCTAGACTTTACAATTTCCTATGATATAATGCATGATATAACTCATGTTTATTTTGTGATTAACTCATCATTGTTTTGGTTTATGATGAAGCACAGAGGAAGGTTTTATGATACATTGCTAGCATGGTTGTACTGGTGGTTTTCTTATACCAAGCATTTCATAGGTAAGTACATGTAAGTTAGGATAGGTAGGAATTTTCATCCATTATACATACCATTGTATATCATGTTAGTATAGTTGTAGTTGCATTTTCATATTGTCTTGATTCAATTTGTATATATGTATGATGATAATCATATGTTAACTAGAGATGCTCTTATTTGTTTATTTTATCATATATGAACGAGGGGTGATATCACCACCCTAGGGATTACTAATATATTTTGTTGATATTTAGCAGGCACAGGTCATACCAGATATGTTATGGTTCTCATGTTCTCTACAGTAAGCACATGTCCCTGAGT
>ML784637.1:45507-88650 GCA_009831015.1 Picea engelmannii | reverse complement strand
CCCAAAGGCGAACCTCATGTTGAATGTTATCCTTTAAAGTTCCTATGAATACATCAATCAAGTGTTCATCTGGAATATCTATTACCTTTATATTCAATCTTTGGAAGTTCTCAATGTGCTCTGTAATTGAACCCTTTTGCTTGAGATTTATCAATTGGCTAAAGAAGGTATTGCTCCTTGTATCCTCATAGTGTGCTATCATTTCTTCTGTGAAAATTGTCCAAGTGACAAGTGATTTGCGAGAACAAATCCATCGATACCATACAAATTGATTGTGTTCTAAATATAAAGAAGAAATTCGTACCTTTTGTGTATGTGGCACATTATGTAGATCAAAGCATTGCTCCATGTGAAGTATCCATGTGATTGGGTCCTTGCCATAAAACTTCCTCATATCAATCTTAGGAACGTGGTTGGTATTCAACCCAAAGTTGGAATTTCTACATTCTTGATTCACCTTCCTTGTGTCCTCATCATGAATTTCATGGGATACATTTTCACTTTCGGGTGTCCTCTCTATTATGAAATTTTTCAATCCTTCCATGATCTCCCCTTTTAAACCCTCCATCATCTCTTGTAGTTCATATTTTGTTACTGTCTTCTTTTGTAAATCATTTATGTACCTATGCATTTCTTCACCTTCATCAAGAATCCATGTAGGATTATCTGGAGGCTTATTTGGTGTAGAAGTTCCTTTTTTGGGTGGCATGTTGGCCAAGTATCACTTTTGAACCTTGATTTTGAGGTGGTTCTGCTAGACAATATTTCTTCTGTTGTATCTCCAAAGTTTCGACCCTTCTAGGTATGAAACTTTATTTTTTGTAGTTCTCTGATATTTCTTCTCTGCAATGCCACAGGTCTGATCAAAATTGGATGTGCCAAGTGGAATTTATGGTAACTTCCCCACAACTTGTTGATTTTTGGCCTTTCCGTGAGATGTCACTTATATAGCGTTCCCCACACAAAATAATTGATATAAAATTATGAAACTTATACCAGAAATACTACAGACTGACCACTATCCAATGCAACCAGTCTCACTCAATTTGGATACTCTAGGAATAAGTTATGATTGTTTTACCTGGAACACCTTCTTGAGACTAGTCAATAGGACTAGTCAAATACCCTATCTTCCACAGGGCGTATCTAGAAATGTAAGATGACCCAGAAGCTGAAATGTTTACCACAGATACCTTACTAATTTATGTGAGTACCCTCCAGATTTCAGGGTTTGAAACGTTACATAAAAATAATTATAGTGAAAATTCTGCAATGAATCAGTTCAGGATGATTCTAGTACCCTATCTTGCACAGGCTATATCTCCAAAATTATAAGGCCTCAGGAGCTGAAATTTTAACCCAACATACCTTGATCCATATACTAAATATCCTCCAAGCCCTTCCTTATAAAACGTTGTAGAAACAAAGTTATAGCGAAAATTCCAAGGTGTCTTAGATGTAGTAGAGAAACCCCAAGACCTTGAGCTCTGATACCATATGTTAAGAACCAAATATCAATATAGCATATAAAAACCTCTGAATAAGTACTCGACGCCTTGAAAAATATAGAAATCTAGATAATAAGCCTCTTTGAGGGGGCAACCTCCTTATGCCCACATAAATGTACAATTCCAAGATGATTCCAAATGAAAATGTCTCCTTGGTATATAGAAGACTAGGAGGTATAATTACAACTAATGGAATAAAGCCGACATAAAATAACATTAATAATGTAATATGCCCTAATTAAGGGGTAATGAGCCAATATTAGGGCTTAACAGTGGGTGACCATGTGTTCTTGAAAGTAAGATCCAGACACAGTTCCCCGAGGTTGGGAAATTATTCTAAGTTGGTAGCATGCTACTATGGGCCATTTGAAATCCTAGAGAGGATTGGTCATGTTGGATATATACTTGCATTTCCTTCATCCTTGTGTATTCATAATGTTTTCAATGTATCATTTCTTAAAATGTGTGTACATGATGCTAATAATATTATTTATTGGAATGTGATTGAGGTGGATCCATAATACAGTTTTTGAGTGTGATTGGTTTTCATATTGGATCGAAAAATAAAACATCTTTGAAATCGAGTCATGGATCTAGTAAAGGTCGAATGGACCTAGTATGGTCCTGAGGATGCAAATTGGGAGCACAAGGATGATATGTAGGAAAAGTATCCAGATATTTTTGAAGACCTTTGAAATTTTATATGTACATGTGTATATAATGCACTGAGGACAATGCATAAATAAGGGGGAGGGGAATGTAATGTCCATAACCCAAAAGCCTTTGTAATTGTACATATAGGCTGGTGATCCGTTGGTACCAATTGTAAATGTAAATGTGCATATAGGTTCATGGGTCATTGACACCAAGTATTAGTTTTTCATGCACCTAAGTAGTGTGTGAGGATTATTATCAAAGAAAGGGTGTGCACATTTCATAGTGTTGTGCACACCTGGGTAAGTGTGCATGGTTTCACATAAAAGGAAGGGTGCCCAAATTTCACAATGTTGCACACACTTGAGTAAGTGTGTGGGGATTAACTGGAAGTGAGGATCAAGCTGAGTTATATATATATGGATGTATATGTATTTGAGGCTAGAGAGCCTGTGTAGTTATGAGGCTAGTGAGTTGGGATGCAAATAGGCTAGTGCGCTTATCCTTGTAAAATGTAATCACACTCAAGATATTAATAATATCACATCGCTTCATGCAGACATATCAGACGAAAAGAGACGGGGGGGATAACTCCACCGAAAAGAGAAAATGGGGGACGTAAGTTGAAGGGAAAATTTTATTAATATTTTTTAAAGTCTAATTTATGGACACTTATTTATACTAAGTTATCGAGGGATGGGAATGAGTCACCATGTGGCTAAATATAATTTTGAATGTGACAAGTGTCAATTTTAAGGTGCAATACATATTTCCGACATTAGTGTATTTTGGATAATTCATTCATTTCTCATGTGGAGAATGGGTCGGACCAACTAAGCAAAGATGACTATTACCTTATCTGCAAATAAAATCTTGTAAATGGGTTTTCTGTATTGTAACCAGAGTAATTGTTTTTGAAGAGGTGGGTTGTCAGGCCCATGAGCATTCTCTCCAAGTGATCTTTGTGTTGGGAATTTTCCCTCATGTGTTGGGCACTAGATACAAGGCTCTGAGACTTCCTGTCTCGCTTGTTGTTGAAGCCTGGAAGGGAAGTGGTGCAATCGAGAGGCTATTGAGTAGAGAAGGGGAAAATTTCCTTTGGTTGGACATGCATGTGGGGAATGAGACTGAACAATTCTATTGATTATTAGACCTTAGCCTTGAATTAGGAAAAAAAAAATCCTAGTGGAGTTAAGCCCCAACTTAGGGGTGACCTGTTGTTGAAAGTATACGAGAAACAAAGTCTATGTATGGGAGGAACATCTGAGCTTTGTGCTGAGTTGGTGAATTTTCATAAAAGATAAGTGTTCTTTATGTTCTTGTCTCATTTATTGTGTGCTTAGTTATCTATGTCTTATATGGGTTTAATTTTTGTATGATGTTGCATATAAGTAATTATTTTTATTCTATATAATGTTGCTTGCACATGTAAGTGTGGTGTTGATATTTAGTATTTATAGTCGTACATGTAGAGTATGAGAATTGTTATTAGTTATTCTTGTTAATTTAACCTTATAATGGTCATGAGTCTCTGTGGTGATATTATAATGGATGTGAACATAGGGAAGCAATCCATGTGCACAAGGAGAAAATAATTTTCATGTGACACCATAATGGTTTCTCGTGTAGTATAAATCACATGTTGAGAGTGGATTACATGGACGGTAATGTTGTGTTCTTAGTATGATTTTGTGCACATTTGTATTATGTTACTTATGTTATTATAAGTTGTGTCAGAAGAGGAAAGTTTGGGCAATGTGACAGAGATTGGGGTTGAGCACGTTACTGAAGTATTTCTACACAAACCAATGTTATAGAGTAGAACCTGTGCACTAGCTGTTGGAGTGGTGTTTTTCAGTAGTAGGTTGGGTATGCTATAGATTGGTATCATAGCAGTTTGGTAACAAGGTACATTATAAGTTGGTATCAGACTCGTTTGGTAATGAGGATGTTAGATTATGGCATCAAAGCTCAAATTTCAATACTGAGCTTGCATGGGGTGATTTTATACTTAAATAAAAATTTATATTGGTAAGTGGTCAAATTTGGGAATTACAGTGTGGCCATGGTGTGAATAAAATAATAATGCACAAGTTTGTGCACTAAATTTTTAACATTGTGGGGTGCAACACTATAAATTCGCAGTAAACAATGGTGCATGGGTGTGCGCACTAAAAATTGGGGTTGCGTGGAGTAAAACTAGTGATATGTGGTGGGGTCATTCTCATGGTTGAGAGTTGCATTGAGGTGCATTATATGGCTTGGGCCCCTTAGCTATTGAAATAGTTCTTCATTGATTGTCGACGCTCAATATGAGGTCAAGGTATTTCATTACAACTAGGTCCTTTTGTTACTTGGCATCACACTCTCAAAGCCAACCCCCAAATTTGTAATCGATATGGCTATTTCCCCCTCATTTTGCACCTTTGGGTTATTATAGCTCTAACATTCCAAGTATGTCGAGGCATAGGATTCCATATTTAAAGGGTTCAAGCAATGGTACACCGAGTTGATCAATTCTTCTACTGGGTGAGTCTACATCCCATCCCACATCTTCAACATGTATGAGAATCATCTCTGATTGACATGTAATCTCCATAATGTGGTGATCTTTCACCAAACAACTACAGGTATAATCAAAGTCATACTTCCCTTCTGCATTACAGAGAGGGGTATTATAGTGGGAGTTGAAAAATGGTCGGCCAAATACCAACCTCCTTGCTCAGAGACATAATATAAATTTGAAATCCAGATAAAGAATTCCCAGGAACAACACAAGGATGCAACTAAAGGGGATGAAAAATAAAAAGATCCCAAGAGTACGAAATCTCCCAAATCCACTACACACTCTGAGAACACTAGTGGGTTTGATGGGGAAAACACAATAGATAAAAAGAGAAAGAAGGCATCCCATACTCAAACCCCAACTCAGATAAACATTGACTCGGGCTCTGAAGGAGAGACCTCACCTCCACCATGACCAACCCTTGTCATATAAGAAGCCACATTGCTCACATCCCAGTCTAAACCCTCCTATGGGTCTAGTAATCCTTGACATACAATGTTCCATAATAAAACCAAGGATCCCCCCCNACCGACAAGTCACAAAAGTAATGAAGGATATTCATGTGCAGTTGGATAGACAACAAGATTCCCAAAATGAAATGATCATGAAGATTCATATTCTGGGACAACAATTTTCCCTTTCTTCCCTATCAAAATATCCATCCTTATATAATCCATCCATCGAGGTTCTGGGAGCCAGTCCTCGCCAAGTGCTTAGTTTCGATCCACTCCATCCCTTAAGTCCTGGCTAGAACCAAATTGGATTTATCACACATCCCTACAAAGGAAATCCATATTTACATCACTACCATGGTCCACAAACTTGGAGAACACCATCAATATATAAATCAGGAGTAGGCCTACTTATGCCTCCACTATGAACATGCAATTTACAGTCATGAAACCATGTGATCCCAATTACAACAAGAATCATACACTTGTCAGGAAGTTGAAGAGGCCTGGAACACTTTATGAGACCTACACATTGTTGAAGGGGCTTTGCATGTAGAAAATCAGGGCCAATATGTGGCCATTCTCAAAGACCACACTAAAATGGCCACTTCTCTAAACCAATCCTAATCCTAGGCCCCCAACATGAACAGGTGGAGTTGGAACTTCCAGGCTTGTAGAAAATGAAAGTAGTCCTTGAGCATGTTCAACTTTTGCAGTCCCAGAATATTGAACATAGGGAATGACTACAAGAAGTAAAAACAGAAGAGATCGAACTATAGAGAAAGATCGCTCAAGCCTCCACAACCATTCTGGAGGGTCAACACCGTTCCAAAAGGTTAGTTTCTCTGGTCACTCAAAGATTCAACTTCTAGGATCATTTACGAATCCCTTTGGAGCTCACTACTCTCTATGATAAAGATCATGTAATAGAGTTCGAGGTCATGCAACATAGATGTGACATGGGTTATTTTCCTCCTGGGGAGTGCACTGTCACGATGTTCACCATTGTAACAAGAATGAAGAATATGAATATATCTTGGGCTGAGCAACAGACTATGCAAGAGTTTATCGCTTATATGGATGTTAAGGCCTTGGTTTGGTATACTCAACTCTCTGATGTGGAATTTTTTTATCGACCCTCTCATTAAGAAACTCAACAAAACAGACAGGACAACCTATCATGTCACAACCATGGGAACCAAGGTATCTATTCACCTTATGAAGGATCTCTTGAGGGGAATGAGTGCAAATATAAGGAATTCATGGAAGAAGTCAAAACAATTGTGTTTTTCATCAAGGTGGTAATTCAATCAGACCATTATCTTGGGGATGAGCCAAGTCATAGTGGTGTGAGCATGTTGGCACCCAAAGTTTTGGGTTGATTTTTCATGCACACAAATGAAGTTTTCTAGGTTCATTCAAAATTTTTACATGCGCCTAAGGTAATGCATGAAGAATGACAAAGAGGGCACGTCAGACCAAGTTTTGAAAGTGCACATCAGGCCTAAAATATTATCAAATGCATGCCAGCTCCAGTTTTGATGCACACCATAAATCAAGAAGACACATGTCAGAATCAAGAAAATAATCATCAGTAAATCCTCTAGAATGACTACTTCCATTACCAGAAGGGATAGTGGTCTGAAAAAATATGATATGGAAGGGTAGTTAATATTTCCCCGATTCTCGAAGGATATGTGGAAGCATGCCAGAAGCATGTGAGGCAATTTTGTCAATAGAATGAGTGGAGTAGAGCAGAAAGAGACAAAGATCCTGAGCAGAGAAATCTATAAAAGGAAGTAGAGATATTAGAAATGGGCCTAGCTATACGTTTATATGAGACTGATTTAGTTTATTGTATCAATCTTGCTTTGAGCCTATTGTAATATTGTAATGCATATGAATATAATGTTGAGTCAGTCATATGTTTGAAGTCTCAAGAGAATGTGCATTGGGAAGTGTGTTGTATTTCTGAGGCTTTATATAAATGAAGACATGAAGTTCTGTGTATGTCATATATAGTCTGCCTAATGAATGTCTCTATTGTAGTAGAAATAATCTGGTAATAAATATGTGAAATTTCTGATCTATTCTATGTCTACCATGTGAAAGTTCTGATCTATTCTAAGATGTGAAAGTTGGATATGTGTGTCTACTGTTTTACTTCTTAGTCCTAACAATCTTTCATCTATGAGTTCCATGAATTCCACTCCCGATGGATATTTATTTGTTTAGCCTTAATCCCTATCACGAGACCTTATGGTCTTTTTGATCCTCTTTGCATCTTAGGTCAAACCTTCCTTGGCCTTGGTCGAGGATTGATATGCCAATGTTTTGGGTTTTTTGTTGGTCAACTCTGGATTAACCCTAGGTATAGAATCCACAGTGCTAAGAAGGATGTGTGCAAGCATGGAACAAAACACAACAAACCCACTCAGTGTGTATCATGGGAAACCTTACCGGTAAGCACATTGTAAAAAGATAACATGATCAATATTGTTTCTTTTCATATAGTTAAGAGTTCATTTCTTTTTATATATCTAAGAGTTTATTGTAATATCAATGAAAAGTATTATTTTATGAGAATAATCATAAAGTAATTACAAGCATTTCAAGGAGCCGTATAATTATATACCAAACTCTTTTAGAGCTATCAAAATTTAATGGTATAAAAAGAAATAGTTCTAATGCCAATTTCAAATTAGAGAAAACTCATGAGGGATTGTTCCACTATGCATTGAACTTGGATCATCGTAAAACTTCGATCATGCCTAAATTGTTTATAGAATTAATTTCAAATTTATCGTAGGAAATATGATTTTCTTAATACAATATTAGATTACTTTCTCTTAGAACTTCCCTTCATAGTGATATGAGAAAATTACACAAAATCCAAGTAAGATCAAATATTGATATGTTGCAATTTGATATTCTACATTTAGTGGCTGTGATATCAAGTTACGAGTCTTAAACAACATTGAAATTAGAGATATACCACTAAGCACAAGTAATAAGGCTTAAAATATTACTCAAGTTTTGAGGATTAGTCTCACTTAAAGAGAAAACATAAAGGATTAAAATACTATTCCAATTATATGTTATCTTCTCTTAGTGCAACCCTGCATGAATTCAAAATGGAGCTAGATAAACATTTAAGGTGCCAAAATTCGTTGATACGCCTAATTTTGTAGCCTTGCACTACAAGTTCTTATGTTTTGAGAACAAGAGAAACTATTAGCAATTGTTGGAGCAGGCGATTGTGGGGTAAGGTTCAAGATACAATGCAACAAACAAGGAAGAATGAACCAAGGAAGTAGCACGCAATGGAAACAAAGGAAAAGAAAAGAAATAGAATTACGAATTAGCGCGCGAAGGAAGTTAGAATGTGGAAGTTAGAATTGGGGTTTTGGAGTATGATGTAATGGTTTTTACCCATTTTTTAATATAAATAGATGATGTATGAGGAAGATAGACATAGAGACTTTTTTGTATGAGAATCCTAACTTTGAGATCCCTTTTTTATTCTGAGTCACAGTAATAGTTTTTGGTTGGAGATGTATTTCAGTTTTGGAGATTTATGGAGTGTAAATGAGGGTCAGGTTGCAAGTTGTGGAGTTTGGTGAGATGTTATTCAGCCTCACCATTATTAAAACTATGATGTATTGCACGCAACGCCATATTTTGATGAATAATAATAAGAAGAAAAAGATATTTCTAGACGAAGCCGAGGGGGGGTGAACCACGGTAAAACCTTTGTTGATGTTTGGAATGTTATATATTATGGTTTTATTTGATTATTATGTTTAATGAATGAATATATAAATGAATGCATCTATTAGATTTTATTTACAACACACACTAGAAAAATGATCTAGAATGAAGGGTTAAATTTAAATGAATGGTATATTTGAACAATGGTATGGTATATATGATGAATATTGTAGTAGAAGAGTAAATGGGCCTAACATTCCCATGAGTTCCATCCTTTCCATGATTGCATACACTTGGGTCATACAATCACCCATAAGCCATCTCAAGTGAGACTACGCTATGCACTCTTTGTGCAGTGTTTCTTTTGGTTTACTAGAGGGGCCGATGGTTTCTAGGGATTTTTTGGAGAACTAAGGTAGAACCCATATCATCCCATACATCCAAAAAATGGTTTTGTTTTCAGTTGGAACTCAGAAGAACACCATAGAAGGGATATGATGAGAAGTTCAGTGAAGAAAATGCAAGGGTAGAAGGGGAAGTTTAGGCCATGGAACCCTACAAAGAAAGAAATTAAAAGATGTTTGGAGAAAAATCAACTCGATTTCGTGTAGAAAGATAACAAAAGATCCAGATATACATTGTGCTAGTATCTACAAAGGTATTTGTTTACTGATTTGAATGAGGCATATTAATGTTATTTTCCATATTTATTATATGAGTGGTTATTGAGGTTGAAGGATACTCATATGACTAATAAGATAAGGCCAGTAGAGTGGATTGTTGAGAACATTGCACAGTTGGAAAGGGTCAATAAAAAATTCACGCACGCAGTGGATTTTTGGTTAGATAGTATTATTGCAGGGTTTACTACTGAATTTGCAGTCGATACAATGAAGTCATATACTAATGAAGAGGAGGAATTATTGAATGGAACAAGAGGGAGGTACATTAGGTCTCTTTACATGTCGATCAAGATCATATTGTATGATAGAGGTATGATGACCATGAATCAGACAACTAAATCACTATGCATGCATGGGGGAGCTGCGGGAAGCATTAAGGAAGATATAGTAGATGGAGAGAGATCTCGACAGAGGCTAAAAGAAGCAAGCAATGGACCCCATAATGATGGATGAGGAGAAAACCATGGAAATAATAAGGAAATCATGAGTGACATGAAACAAACGAATCTACCAGTATAATATCAATAAGAAAAAGAGGAATGAGGGTACTACCTGAGTGAGAGTTATTGGAGAGTGATGAGGAAGAGGTAGAGGATCTATGTGTGACAAGGAATATTGAGGAAATCATGTGTTCCACATATGAAGGGAAAACAAAAGGTTAGGGGTTCGGAACAGAAGAGGGATCTCCATTCCAAATCCGAATTAGTGTGGAACCCACAACCCCATCTACGACTAAGACATATGAAGAAGAAAAATCGGTTAACCAACAAGTGAGTAGTGGTAGAATGTTTTTTATAGGACGTGGGTCAAGTGGAAATTCAAGGAGAAGTATAATTTCAAAAAGAAAAAATCAAGTATCTACACCACGCGAAGGAGGTAGTACAAAAAATTTCACAATGGAAGGACATGATCCAACTAGTAGGTTACCATAGTTCCAAGGAGAAGCGTCGGAGGACCCAAAAAATCATATGTTCATTTTCAAGAAGGTTTGGGAGGCTAAGCATATTATAGATGAAGAAACAAATGTTGCATAGTTGGAAATCATATTCAGAGACTGCACACTAGACTGGTACATCGGTGCCACGGTAAATAATCCAACGAGAGAAGCTACAACCGTTGGATAGGTGAAGAGGAAATTAAAAAATGAATTTTAGAAACCAAGTTCAAAGGATCAATTCATGAATGAGATGATAGAGATTAGGTAGAATCCAACAAAATCAGTTTGGAAGGTGGACGAGAAGTTCAAAAGACTAAAAAGTAAGTTGAAATTCCCTATTACTGATATGAAACATTGACATTTGTTTTTCAATTCTTTATTTCCACACTTGAAGTATCCTTTGAGGTAAAAAGTTCCAAATTCAGGCTGAGGCCTTGCAAGAAGCTTTGCAGTGAAAGGAAAATTAGTATAATCAGAAAAATAAAGTTGTGGAAGAGATAAGAGAAGATATGAATAACTTGACATTTTAGTTAAACAAGAACAAAGGTAAGGAGAAAAGAGAAGATGTCTAGTGCACATTATGCATAACATAAGGTCATCATAAGAATGAGTGTCCATTATTTGTGCAGTATATAGGAATAGGGATGTCAAATCCGTCATCGTCAGAAGGACCATGGTGTGAGATATGAAAAAGATATGGACATGATCCCTATAATTTTCCCATGATGTAGAAATATCAGACAATACTGAGATCTAAATTTTTTAATTTTTTCAATTTAGTTGGACATGAAGACAAGGACTGCAGAACCTCAGAGATAATGAAGGAGAGGACATAATATGAATATAGGGTACATGTTGAATTAATAAGATCAAAACCTGCACAATAGCCATAGTAAAATATCACGCAACAATTTCAAGAACAACCACAGTATAATAACACACAACAATTTGGAGCACCACCGCAGTATAACAACGTGCAATAGTGTGTAGTGCCAACAAAGTACAATAATGTGCAGTCACAGTATAACCGGGAACCTTAGTATAATACATTGTGCAATTATAATCAAGGAAACAAAGGAGGATTCATAGGAGGAGGTCGTGGAGGAAGAGGTTTTGGAGGTGGAAGAGGACCATTAGTGTTTCGTAGCTGTCAGAAACCTGGACACTATGCAAGATATTTTTCACAACCACATATGACATGCATGTATTTTCATGCAGCAGACCATGAGACAGAATAATGTCTGACATTGTTGACAAAGATACAGGAAAAGAGAAACCATAATAATCAGAATGTCCTATGTATTGTTGTAGAAAACAAAGAAGAGGATGGGAAGAAGATCAACATAGTTACTATAGGTGGAGCCAAGATAGGAGAAGATGCAACAAGGAATGATCAAGATCAGTACCAGTGGGTCAGGAAGAATATAGTTTCTGAACATAAGTTTGATGCTTGCAAAGAGAAGGAGACACTCAAAGAGGCTAGACATGAGATGTTGAAGGAGAACATTGGATCTACTTCAGGAAAAAATCCAGGAGATGAGGTACCAATGTATGAAATTCCTCCCTTAATTGATCATACCAAAAAAGAGAATTCTTCAGGTCAAGTAAGTAACTTAAGAAAATTTCTCGATTCTTGTGTAAAGTTGTTGAATGAATCGTTACAAGTACTGCAGAGTTTGTTAGAAAAGTGTAATTCTAGGGAAGAAGGTGTAAAGATAGTCAATGAGGTCCAAAAGAAGAGGAGAACAAGTATGGAATTTAGGTTGAATGAAAAAATTGGAGATTTAAATATGGGGGATATTATATTATACATAGGGTCTGAAGTCAATGTTCTTCCAAAAAAGACATGGGAAACTATGGGGTATCCTACATTAGGGTATTCACCTATTTAGTTGAAGCTAGAAAATTAGCAGAGTGGTGCCAATTGGAAGAATGAAAGGGATACTAGTATACTTAGATGGTGTTCACACCATGGAACACTTTGAATTCATTGACATAGTAGATAATACTTCACCATATCCAACATTGTTGGGTCTGAAGAGGGATTTTGATAACCAGAATATTATTAATTTAAAGACAAGGAATATGATATTTGAATCTAGATAATACAAATTTATTATTCCCTTGGACCCCTTAGAAGGAGGAAGGTATGTGGAACCTGTGATAGAAAATATCCTTACAGAAGATATAAACCAGCTATACAGAACTACAGTGTGCGAAGAGGATTACATCAACCCAACTGCAGATGGACTGATGAGTTGGAGGAGTATTATTTCTTGTGATTCGAACTATGACATAATACCGGAGAACTTGAAACAACAATTTCATGAATTATCTACCCAAATATGTGCTAGAATGATGTGCACGATGATTAGATTTGGCACAGAGCAGGAGAACAAAGTTTTGGACAAATATGATGGATTTGGAAAACCCAAAAAACATGTAGATAAGTGCATGGTTCAATGGATATTAGTACCACCAGAAGAATGGCCACACCATTTCATTCAAAAATTAGAAGGAATTCAAAGGAACTAGTACATAGAAAAGGAATAGTTAAGGAAAACTGCAAATTGGGAAGAAACATTTGCCTTTGAGCATGAGAGCTAAGAGATAGATACAAAACTAAAGGTGGTAAGAAACAAGATTTTTGAAGAACTTGAAGTGGAGGTTGTGATATAATATGAGAAGAAACAGATAGTTCGAGAGTTTCTACACTATTATCATGTCGCAGAAGAAGAATATCTAGTAGAATAAAAATTGCGCAGTATCCAGATCCCAAAAGTTGAAGGTCAGAGGCAAGTAGAAGGTACAAATCTAGATTCAGAAGATTATGCTACACCATTGAATATCAATAAGGTAAATATTGGGAAATCCGAAAAACCCACAAAATGGAAAGTATTGGATATTATTGGGATAATCAGACAGTAGAGAGAATCACAGAGTTACTACGCGAATACAATGATTTGTTTCTAGCGATGTTTTCATATATGAAGGGATTAGCATAAAAAATTGGATATATGAAGATCCTTTTGAAACTATATGCTATACCTATAAAAAAAATACCTTATAGGTTAAATCCAGTGTACACACAGAAAGTGAAGGTAGAAATTTACAATATGTTAGAGGCTGGTGTCATAGAACCTGTGGAAGAATCAGAATGGACTAGCCCTATGGTGGTGTAGGAAAAGGATAAAGGGGTAATTAGGATCTGTACTGACTTGAGGAAATTTAATGATGGTTGTTTGCATGATCCTTTCCCTACCCCATTTACAGATGAATTATTAGAGAATGTAGTAGGGAAATAATCCCATTCATTTACAAATGGGTTTTCAAGATATCACCACATCGGGATAACACGAGAAGATAGACAAAATACAACATTTTCTAAAGAATGGGGATCATTTCAATATACAGTAATTCCATTTGGATTGAATAATGCACCTGCAATGTTTTCAAGGGTAGTAGTATCATCTTTTAAGGATTTCATACATAACTTTTTGGAAGTTTACTTGGATGATTGGACAATGTTTATTTCATTGAAGGATCATGTTGAAGTTCTAAGATTGATGTTGGACAATTGCAGACAATGTCAGATCTCATTGAATATTAAGAAATGCGTTTTCAGTTCATATTTTGGTATTTTTTTAGGGAATATGGTGTGTAAACACAATCTGCTAGTTGATCCTTCCAAAATAGTTTTCATAGTTAACTTACCACCACCTAAGTCAGTGTGCCATTTGAAGAGTACACTTGGACATATAGGGTATTACAGGAAATTAATAAGGGGATATGCACAAACTATTTCCCCAATGGAGAAATTGTTGAACAAGGACATTAAGTATCAATGAAATGATGAGTGTCAGTAGAGTTTGGATATCCTGAAGTAAAATATAGTATCTGCACCAATTTTAGTATTTCCAGATTGTTCAAAAGAATTTCATGTGCATGTGGATGCATCTACAATAGCGCTAGGAGTAGTACTAAAACATCCATGAGAAGTTGAGATAGATAAACCTATAGAATTTTCAAGTAGGAAGATTTCAAACTCAAAACATAACTACAATACTACAGAAAGGGAAGGATTGGCCATTGTATATGATTTGCAGAAATTCTGACATTATTTGTTAGGGGAACATTTCAAGATGTTTACATATCATTCAGCTCTTAGATATTTAGTCAATAAGCCAGTGTTGGTGGGGAGAATATGCATATGGATACTATTATTTTAGTATTTTGATTTTGAAGTTGTCGTGAAGCCTGGAAGATTGAATGCAAGACCATATCACCTGTCCAAGATAACCAATGGAGAGGAACAAAGCAGTTTGGAGGATAACTTCCCAGATGCAAAAAAAAATTTAGTATAGACAACTGATGAGTATTTTGCTAACATTACTGAGTTTTTGAGTATAGGATTTGCACCAAAATAATTGAATACCATAAAGAAGAAAAACCTAGTAGTAAGAGATGAAAATTATCAGTTGATTGCAGGTCATTTAGACAAGCTGGTAGCCTACAACATTTTGAGGATATTTGTTATGGAAAATGAAATACCTGTCCTTTTGGAATAAGCACACGAAGGCATAGTTGGAGGACATTATGCAGGGAAAGCTATTTCTTAGATGGTATTGTGCGTAGGATTATGGTGGACAATAATTCACAAGGATTCAAAGGAGTATTGCTAGAATTGTGATGTATATCAGAGGGTTGGAAAGCCATATATGAGGGATGTGATTCCATTGAGACCTCGGGTAACTTTCCAATTATTTGACAAATGGGCAGTAGAATTTGTAGGTCCAGTTAATCCACCAACAAGAATATCATGGGCTAGATATATTATTAAAATGACACAATAATTAACCAGATGGGATAAGGCAACAACAATAAAGGATTTCAACACAGATAATACAACATGCTTCTTATTTGAGCAAATAGTCACAAGATTTGGGTACCCTAGAGTATTGATGAGTGATCTAGTGACTCGCGTTATCAACAGTACAATCTATGCAATGTTTGAATAATTTGAGATACATCATCAAAAGATAACTCCATATCATCCTCACGCTAATGGAACAATGGAAGCATTTAACACGATTTTGGAGAATACTTTGACAAAGATTTGCAATGTAAACAAGGATGACCGGGATATGAAGGTACCAATAGTATTATGGGCTTATAGAACTATATGCAAGAAGCTAACAAGGAAGAAACCCTTAAAGTTTTTGTATGGACAAGAAGAATTAGTTCCCTTGGATTATATGATACTATGTTTGCACATTGCAACTATTACAAAAATGAAATAAAGAGGTGCAACAAAGGAAATATTAGTTCAATTCATGGAATTAGAAGAAGAGATAATTATACTCGGTTTCCATCAGTAGGTACAGAAAGCCAAAGATAATACTTGGAATGAAATACATATCAAGAAGAAGAAATTCAAGGTGGGAGATATGGTTCTCCTTTGTGACAATAAATACTTGTAGCACTCAGGGAAGCTTAGAATGTATTGGCTAGGGACATATGATATAAAGTCTGCCAGAACTGGAGTTGTTGTGCAGTTGCAAGATTTAGCAGGAAATGAAACTCAAGGAATGGTAAATGGTATTCGAATGAAACTATATAGGGGCAATCGACCTACTAAACCTCAGTAGATGCAGTGCAACAAGTAGAGTTGTACATATTGTAAATAGTAGGATTTCAAAGAAGAAAAAGGAAGAAAAAAATAGAAAAATGAGAAAAGACAAAAATCAAGTAGGTAGATGGATCATTGGTTGATAGATAGTTGGAAGATATAGTGTGCAACAAATAGTAAAATTGTGCGAAAAAATTCATCATACCGCGCACAGGAAAAGTGAACACAACGCGGCAGGACAAAAAGTGGTTGGAAAAGAAAAAAATGGTGAATGGAAAAAAGAGGGAACGTCAAAGAATTTGTGACAAAGTCTATAAATAGGGAAAAGCATGGAAAATAAAAAACACTTGTTATTTTTTACCAAAGGAGCGATAGAGTGAACAAGCTGTGATTGGGTGCGAAGATTGTTAAGAACCTAACTGAGATTTGCAACAGATGTTTCCTAAGTTAGACCTATGGCACCGCTAAAGTTTGGAGAATCGAGTCAGTTCACGTGAATGACCAGAAGCGCTAACATACCAATGGAGGAGACAACTGGGTTCATCTATGTGGAAAATATCCCAACATTATAAAGTGAATCATTTAGTTTGACACGAGTCGAGGAACATAACCTAGAAGAAAAATCAGTAAGCCAAGGAGGGGAAGGGCTAAACCCGAGGGTAGAAACAAACCATAGTGCAAAAAACCTAGGAGTGTCACATGTGGAGGATCAACAGACTGAGGAAGACATTGAAAATACAAAATCTAATAAACTAGATCTTGGATTCGTCTTTCACTTCTTGGGCTAACCCAGGTTCATATCTCAACAGGCTTCCAACAAAACCCTCTAAAAATATCGGTCTTCCTCGTAAACTAGAAGGAAACACTACATCCAGAGTGAACAACACAAACTCACCCGAGATAATGTTTATGGGTGACTGCAATACCTAAGTTTTTGCAGTATAGGAATGAGTGGGGATCTGGGAGTGTATTCTATCTTTCTTTATGCATTAAAATTGTTATTGATTCAAGTACTTATAAGATTCATTAATCGTTATCCTTATGCATGCATGCTAATACATCTAGTTAATAATTCATTCATAATCTAATCATTGACATAAATTAAACATTAAGGAAACATCACATCGAACACAAGTTTTATTGTTGTTCACCCCCTCCTAGGGATACGTCTATAAATATTTGGCTTCTCTTCTCTTTTATTTAATCTACTGCAAAATATGGCACTACGCACATTACATATTCAATCATACAATCATGATGATCTTAAGGAACCTCTGTGAAGTGGACTACATCACACCAGGATCCTCAACCTATTACCTAACCCTCAAAATCTAGCTTATTCAACTCTTCTACAACCTCATTACAATCGACAGTCTCTCAACAATCATAATAATAATCATCAACTCACCAAAAAACTTTAACCTAGACATCCTAGGTTCTTATTTATACCATTTTACAGGATTATAGCCATTACAATCCTTATCAAAAACCCTAACCCTATCATGGTTAGGCTTTTCTGCCTACGTGCCACATTTCTTTTCCTCTTGCATGCTTCTTTTCCTTGTTTTTTTGCATGCTTCTTTTTTCCATCTATTGCATGAGCTCTAATATTAAGTCTTTCCCAAAAAAGATATTTTCTCCAAAAATAGGCATGTGCCTAGTGTTGTGTCCTTTTTGCCACTTGAATGAGAAAGAGAAGGGCACTTACAAGTCTATTTGGGCCTGCTAGACAAGACAGAGGTTAGTGTATCAATTAAACAATTCAATCACATGAAATAAACAAACAACTAAGCTAGAAACAACTAAAGAAATAACTAAAGAAACAAAAAAAAAAATGAATGAGGAAATTTGAGCCAAAATTAATCAACCAAATGACCAATAATAATGCGACCAATGGATAACTATATTAGTGGGCAAACACTATAGATAAAGGAGGACTTATGGATCCCCTATTCCTCCTTGGGAGGGCTCTTGAATCCCCTATTTGAGATCTCTTCTTATAATGATAAACTAGAAACAAAATGGTGAATAAATCCAATCCTATTCCCTCAAGAGGTGAGGTGAATAGCTTATTGAGATATTGTTAGAATGATCCAATAAGAAAAGAGTTTTCTTGAGGGAGGATAGAGGCAGCATAAAAATACAATGAGATTCTTGAATTATTAGTGCACCCATGGCCTCTTTTTATAGCATGTCTTTGAGGCAATATCTAGCTGGTATTTAGTGTGAACAAGGGGCCCTTTAGGGAACCCTTAGCTCTTTGACCAGCCCCCTATTAGGATTCAGCATGGATTTGAGAGTCAAATCAAGTTGGGAGCTGGTCCAAAAGTGGGTGAGGGACCGACAAGAACCATAAATGCTTCGTTCGTGGGAAATCCCATCTTTTCTCATACACAGTCACGCATATGGCACATATGCACACTACAGTTTTCTTTGGCCTGCGCACGTGCGGGCGCTTCCTTTAGTGTTTCAGCGCATGTCAATTTTTTGACCAGTTGTATAGTTTGTGCCTTTTGGAAATGCATTTTTGGGGTTGTAGGTGAGATAATAGGTTTTGAAAATGTTGTATTCCTATAACCATTTGCATGCGATACTACGGATGAAATTTCAATGATAACAGATGCCCCCTTATGTGTGAGGTTAGGAGCGTACATATAGACGAAATACATCAATGTTTCTTATACTAAGAGTACCATTGTAAGGAAGAGGGGTGATAGGAACTGTAAGGGTGATCCGTCAAAGGGAGAGAGGAAAATGTGGGACCTAAACCTTTCTCTAGGTAGGAAAAAATAAAATATATATACAAACGAGGCAGGCATGCCCCATGCTCGTGTCATGTAACTAAAAAATGTATGACAGTCACTGAAATTGTATGTCGATGTAGATAAATGCAGCACCATCCAGGGAGATTTGATAACAACGCATGATAATTCTAATGTTGAACATACTCTAAAAAGAGGCAAGGACATCTATAAGAAGTGTCGATGACTCATAGGAATTGATGTTCTAACAAATTCAGAGGTCTTCAGCTAGTGTAAAACAACTTCAATGGTCGCATAGTAAGAACCACCGTAACATGACGTTGTGTTGAATTCAAATGTTATGGGGGTCAACAACAACAAATATCAATGATGGTGCTATCTGTGTCATTTGAGACTCCTCATTAGAAAGGTAATGAGAGTTAATATATTTTCTCCCTTTTGGAAACTGTGTTGATGTCGACAGAAATGGAGACACAACTCCAAGAAGAAAAGGGACTTTATGAAATCCATTGGATAAGATCATTAATTGATAAGAAACATGGACGAAGTCAATATGCAGTGAGACTCAAGACTTCCCTTGGCTGGGGATATATATGAAAGATGATTGGCAACAACCGTGAAACTAGATCTAGCATCAAGGGGACGACTAGACATGGGTTAAATTATGCCAGAGGTATGACAAAGTGGACAACCTCAGAGAGAAGGGGTACCTAGGTTGTGGATAACTCAGGGTTTATGGATGATGTCAACATGAGTAGAATATAATGAATGCCCCAACCAAGGATGACATGGGTTGCTTTTCCAGGAAAAGAAGGTCACCAAGGGAAACAACAAAAGGCTATGTGAATGCTGGAAACAAAGACTTTTTAAAATTACCAAATGAATAAAGAATAATTTGGGATGAGTGTACAGATACAAAAATGGGTGCCCCATTTCAAGATGGCTTGGCTTGTGAGGGCACAAGTTGCATGGAGAAATGGTGGAAGGTGGGGGCCCCATGGGTGGGTTTCTGTATGAGGTAAATGAATGGAGGAAAATCTACAGATGGGAAAACTTATTTTGGATGAAATGGAGGGTTAATGATACTGTAGAGGCCCAATCAAACTTGAACCATGATGAGATAACCTGGGAGTCCAGTGTGAAAGCTAGAAAAATGAGGAGGAGTATGTGGTTGATTCTCATAAATGTGTAAGACTATCAGGACTCCCTTCACTAGGGGGTGAAAGAAGCATGTGTGTCAAAGTGCCAAGGGGGACTATGAATGGGACAACTCATGTGGGGAAGAGTGCTACCAGGTGACAATACCGAAAGGCAATAGAGGTGATAGTACTGAAGAGCCGTATGTGAAGATCCTATAGAAAAATGTCAGAGGGTGTGACTAAGAGATGCAATTGATATTCATAGGGAATGATTACATGTCAGTGTCGATCATATACCTGAAGGGGTTGTGCTAGTTTGTGATTACCAAGTACCTGCACACATTAAAACTGAATACCCGACATGAACAATATTTGAAGACAAAGAACATATAACATTTATTTGATAATTTTGAACATGAGTATGCGTACCTAGATGAGATGTGAGAAAAATTCTCCCCTAGGACTGAGTACGGATGGTGACCCTGGGAATGTGACAATGTAGGTGACAGGATCTTGATCCTGTGGTTGAAGATGGATCAGAAAACAGAGACTCTGAGCTCCTGTAACTGAGCGTGGAAGTTTGGCAAAAGGGACTATATATGGTTGTTGGGCCCATAATGCCACCTCATTTGTACCTGCTACTATAGTGAGTTGACGAGAGGATTATAGAGGAGATTTGGAGATTATAGGAGTTCAAGCCAACTGATCTAGGATTTGTAAGAGCCAAGTTAGTAGTCTCATTCTCCTACATAGTAGATAGGATCTATTTTTTAGGCAAGTTCGTATGGATGGTCGTACTAGGGGGTTTTGTAGGGGTGGGCCCACCTATGCGTGGGAGAAGGAAGGATACCCATGCTAAGATGCACAGGTATAATTCCCTCACTTGTGCATGATGTGCGGCTATGTTGAAGACAATTGTGCATGGGGGCACGTGGGTGGGACAAATAGGTGCGCATTTGGTGCGCGCCTATTCAATTTACAACTGCGCATTGTGCACAATTGTTTCTTTGACAACTACACATTAGTGTGCAGTTGTGTAGAGAACATGTGTTCATTCATGCACACCTTTGAGTGTGACAGATGCGTATTGATGAAAATTTGTTCCTTCAACAACTGTGCATTGATGCGCACCTGTGTGAATAATAGGCGCACAGATGTGCACGCTTGTGGGGGGTGACAACGATGCACTTGGGATTTTGAAAAAACTTGTATTTTTTTGAAATTTTTGTTAATGAATGATGATGGTTGATCAAATGTTGTTTTTGTGAATGAAGTTGATCATTTCAGCATGCTAGTCCACTAGAGAGAGCAGGACTGGGAACGCCTCAGAGGTGGTGAGAGATGAGTCGGGCATTCAGGGACCCTTGGAAGCCTATGGGTTTCTCAAGTTCTTCAAATCCCCACTGATACAGTCGCAGGAGTACCTTCTTCACTGTCTAATTTCGATGTGGATCATTGATTTGCAGTGCTTCATTGTGCGGGGGCAACAATTGACATTCTCGACTATGGAGGTTGTCTATTTCTGGACAGGGATCCCTTTTCGGGGAATGTCCCTACCTGTTGATCCCCCATTGCCAGGGGATGTACAGTTGGTATATTTGGCATGGAGGTATTATTTGGGGCCAAACATTATGCCAGGTTTGGTCATCCACATCGAGGCGATGGATGCGCTCTTGCATCAATGCATCGCAACAATGATTGTGAGGATATACAGATCCTTAGCGACTCAATGGATCAGTGGTGGCCAAATGAGGATTATGTAGAGAGTATTGGATGGAGATTGTTTCACCTAGGGATTGATTTTGCATGCCAAGATGATGGGGAAGATTAACTTGATGTTGCATGCCAAAATGATGGGGAATATTAACCGGTGTTGGACCATCGACTCTGGTGAGTTTGCCTTTGGATCTATCTTGGTGGCGTGGTTTCTAGAGAGGGTGCCCATGTTTCAACTTAGAGTGTTGTTCTCAGTGTCTAGGACACGAGAGCCACAACTGATGCGGTGGTCATCGGTTTTGGTACATCATGGAGGGGGAGAGGGTGGCCACTATTTTACAGCCACGTTGGTGCGTGTGTGGTGTCGTATGACGCATATTATATTGTAGTTCCCATATGGTGGGATGGACTTTCGGCATGACTCAGATATGGTTTTTCCTCCTGGAGAGGATTGGGACTAGAGAGGTATGTTGGTGTACTTATGTGTTGTGATTTTAGCATATTTCACATGTGGGGCCGCGAAGCCAAGAAGCGGAGTTGGTTGGAGAGTCAGCTTGTCAGGGGCCAATGAGACCACCAAGGGTAGAGCCGTGGGTGGGAGAGTGACATCGGAGACACGATGCTTGCGTGAGGCCAACATATGATGTGAGAGCCAACAAGAGGCATAGATTTGATGATCCAAGTGCAGGGCCCTCGCATGCGCCTCAGATAGAGTCCAGCGGGGGTTTAGAGGATTTTTTACGGTGGTTGGAGGTGGTATTGCAAGGTGTTCTCGAGGGCATGTGGTCCCATATCTAGGATGAGCGAGTCCTGGAGCAGTGTGTGGGTGGCTCTGCAGAGTTGCGGACCCTGATCCACGCAAAAGATGTAGTGGGGACAGTGATGACTGGACGACTGGCCCCCGTACCTAGAGGACCCCCAACTAGTGGGGAACATCTTGCAGGACCTAGTGGTGGTGCTATGGGGGCACCTCGAGTGCTATTTTGTCTATTTTTGTATTTATATAGGCCTGCAAGCCTATTTTGTATAGGGTAGTGTGACACCCATTTTGTACCTATAGGGGTGATGAGGGCTCACTTTCCTACGGATGATGTACATGTTGTACTATTTTGTAAACATTGATGACACATTGATCGATATATATATACATCATATATAGATTAGACAACATCACACATACATAAGTCATCAAAAGTCTATCACGACACATATACTTTTGATGACTTATGTATGTGTGATGATGTCTTGATGTGATAAATTCCAATCTAACACTATGTTAGACATGTTATCTTTTGTTTGATTAAATTTTCGTGGAATATGTGTAAATGTAATGGAATCAAAGTTTTGAGATAAGAGTCTAACTTTTAGGAATTTGCAAAAGAGGCAAGGATCATGGACATGGTACACATTGTTGAGTTGCAGAACGACAAGCTGGGAATCTAATAAGATGCTAAGGTGATGAATGTGGCAGTGATTGGCCTTGGAGAGGAGGCCAATGATGGTTGCGTATTCTAATTGGTTGTTGGTTGTTGCACCCAAACATATGTCTTTGGAGTGGAGAATTTCATGTGAGGGGGTGTAGAGGGCCCAAGTGGTTGAAGTGAAATTTTGTGTCCAGGGACTAGCTTCGTCAGCGTAACCGATGTGGTAGGCCAATGGAGGATGCATCTGTCAATAACATGGATGGTAGATCAAATATGAGGTGTGGAGGGAACAAATAAAATATAAAAACTCTACAAATGTGTATGAATAAAAATCCTAGTGTAGAATGGATATGCTCAAGAGTAAAATTTCTTTAGGTACAACCTGTTGACGGGTTCTTTGAGAGGATAGCCTTCGGGAGAGGCCAGGATGTATGCACCTTTAGTGCGGCAGTGTTGGACGATGTAGGGTCAATGCCATAATGACTCAAATTTCTCATGACCGAGAGTATTGTGAGCGATATCATAGGCTAGGACGAGATATCCTTCGTTAAATGAGTGAAAGTTTACATGGAGGTCAAAGGTAGCCTTCGACCATTTCTTAACTTCCTCATTGTTCTGTAAGGAAGATCAATGATCTTCATCCAGCGACTCTAGGTTCAGCAAGTATTGCTCCATTGGAGCAGTTTCAGGTAATATCTCGATGGTGGTGCACAACATGAGAATTTTTCACTCGATAGGGAGGGTGACTTCAATCCCATGGAGGATATGAAACGGTGTAAAACCGGTGGCAATTTTGATTGTCGTGCGATAACCCCATAACATTGAAAACAACATATGATTCTAGTTAGTCTTATGTTTGTTGACAGTGTGTTGCAACATGGTTTTGAGGACTTTGTTAACAACCTCAACCTATCCATTAGACTAAGGGTAGTATGGGGAGGAAAACTTGTGGTAGAAGCCTAACCTTGAGGAGAGTTCGACGCATATATCATTCTAAAACTGTTTACCGTGATCGAAGACTAACTGTAGTGGGACTCCGAAGCGGGTAATGACATGATTGAAGAAAAAACTCATTCTTGTGTCATCAATGTTATTGATGGTAGGCATGTATTTGGCCCATTTCGTAAAGTAATATACTACCACGATGATATACTTGTGTCCATTTCTAGATGGAGGATTGCAATTCATGAAATCTATGCCCCATTTGTAGAAGGGGCCAACAATGATGACTGGATGTAGAAGAGCGGGTGGCACTCGTGATTTTTTTGCATAAAGATGGCATTTGTGACATCGCTTGACACCGTGGATGTAATCATGAAACAGCGTGGGCCAGAAGTATCTAGCTAGAATAATTTTTTAGGCGGTGGTTATACCTGAGATGTGGCCATCGTAGGCGTCGCTATGAAAATCGTTTAAGACTTGATTGGATTTTTTGATGGTTAAACATTACCGGAGTATGGGGTCGACCCCATGTCGATACAAAATGTCACTGATGAGGAGGTATTGAGGGTCCTGATGGTGAATGAGCCAACGATCGTCTTGAGAGAGATGAAGCCCAAACTTCTATGTCCAAAGGTAGACAAGGAGGTTTCCATACTGGGGGTCACCTGATGGGATGTAGAAGAGGTGTTCATCGGGAAAATACGTATTGATGGGTGAACTTGTAGTGTCTGAGGGAGACGTTGTGATGAGTTCGGTGAGAAGAAGTGCTTTATTTCTTTTGGGAGTTAAAAAATCTAGGTTGTATTCCTGAAGGATGATGATCTACCAAGAAACTTTACCATTAATTTTCCATCAACTAAGCAAATACTGCATGGGGTTGGAATCTGCCACGAATTTGGTAGTGCAAATCAAGATATAATGACGCAGTTTCTGGACTACGAGGACAACTGGAAGGGCGAGTTTCTCCTCATGATTATACTTCAGGGGTGGTCCTGAAAGATTTTTAATGATATAGTAAACAACATGATCACGACCATCATCCCCTAGTTGAATAAGAACTCCTACTACTGAGATAGTTGAGGCCAACAAGTAGAGGATGTAATCGCGATTATAGTCGAGAGGACTAATCAAAGGGGCATTGGATAGCGTCGCTTTTAAATCATCAAAATCATTTTGGGAATGCTCATCCCATCAAAATGGGATATCATAACGCAGTAAGAGAAGGAAACCATGCATGCAAGTGGCATAATCTCGGACAAAGTGTCATAAAAAGATGGCTTTTCCTTTTAGGCTCTATAGTTGGCACACATTCCTAGGTGGTGTAATTTTGGTGATAGCTTGGACCTTGAGGGGGTCTACTATGATGTCATGTTGGGAGATAATGAACCGAAGGAGGCATCCGATGATGATGCAAAATACACACTTGAGGGGATTCAAGCAGATATTGTATTGGAGACATCGTTGAAAGACAACTCGTAAGTCATCTAGATGTTGAGTTCACTTCTTGGATCGAGCAGTGAGGTCGTCCAAGTAAGCGAGGATGATGTGAGATAGATCATGGAAAATATAATTCATGGGCCGTTGGAAAAAGGAATGACACGATAAGAAAAAGTACCCCATGGGGTGGTAAATGCAGTTTTATATTGATCTTCTTGATGGATTTGGATTTTATTGTAGCCAGAGAAACCATCCGTGAAGGATAGAGCCTCCTGGCCTGCACAGTCATCAATAATTTGGTCGATGAAAGGTGTGGGGAAGTTATCTTTGGGACAAGCATGATTGAGATCATGAAAGTCAGTGTAGACGTGAATAGTTCCCTATTTGTTTTTAATAGGGATGAGGTTAGATACCCACAAAGTGTATGCGATGGGGTATATGAATCTTGCAACACGTAACTTGTCAATTGCAGCTTTGATAGCCACGAATTTGGATGGGTGAAGTGGGAGTTGATTTTGACATATTGGGGCGACATCGGGCCATGTGTCGATGCGATGTTCGATGATAGAAGGATAGAGGTCGAGCATCTCTGTATAGGACCAGGAAAAAATATCGCAGTATTCATGAAAGAGGGATTTGTAAGCTATGAGTTCCTCAGGGGAGCATGCAATGTCTATGGTGATTTCTTCTATGATTCTTGGTTTGATGGAAATGTCAATTTTGACAATGGGGGAAATGTTGGCCATGTTTCCTTCTTCAAAATCATCAGGAGCAGGGATATGGTTATTGAACCAATCTATGTTCCCTGGCAGAATAAAATCCTTGGTTTCTATTGCACATATGGAGCCTTGGTTAGGAGGTTGAAAGTCTTCCTGTGAGAGAAAAATTTCTTTGTGATGGAGCCCATTCCATGGGAAATTGAGGGTAGTTAGTACCTCTAGGATATCTTTGTTGCAGTGAAAAATGCGAGAATACAGGGGATCCAGTGAAGTAACATTGGTGACTATCACCGTGTGATTGTCTTCAGGTGGTGAAGACATAGAGGGGTATCAAAACTATAGTGAGATGGCGTGATTGACATGAACCAAATGCCCAGACACTGTGGGTTGTAAAGTTTGGTCGGGGGTAATATTTCCTGGGTGAAATGAACTAGAGAATTGGGAGGATTTAGGGGAAAATCCTCAGATAGTATATCCATGAACCATGGAGGGATAGGAAGTGACTCAAGGTCAGGGGAGGTGATGTGAACCGCATATGGAGAAGGAAAAGGGGGAATCACTTTCATCACAGGAAGTGAGGTGGTTGGAGGAGTTTGAATAAGGTTCATTTAACGATGCCTGTATTCGATGATCGTAGGACACTGTTACGTTAAATGATCAAGTGATTCACAAAGAGAGCAAGGGAACCTCATCTGTTCATTGAATGTCGTCGAGACATAATGGATGTCGGTGACGTGGATACCTAAAGATGTGGGTGGAGAGGGGTCTTGCTGAAATCTTTGGCGTACTATCGTTAGTGTCCATCAAAACTGAGGTAGCGTAGGGCAATGATGGGTGTAGTGGCCATACTCTGAAAAAATGGCACATAAGAATTTGGTTCGCAGCCCTTTACTACATGTAGTAGGGGACATGGTGGTAGTACTAGGTGTGCTTGGTGAAGAAATGAGCAATGTGTTTTCTTGAGGGAGTTGGATCAGATTGCGTAACTTGGGAAGAGAGGGACATCGATTAGTGGGGTGTCCTTCTCTGTTGCAAAGTGCACAAGGAGGTTGAACTCAGGGAGGAAGTTGAGCAGTGGGCTCTCTCTTCTTCGGTCTGCCCCTAGCCGTAGTAGTGGTGTTGGTGATTGGGGGTCAGGGTGGTGTGGCAGGAATTAGTACGGGAATATACATTGGGATTCCCTCAGATTGGGGAGGGAGGGATGGTTGAGGAACCATCGTGGGTGAGTGTAGATACCATACCGGAATGGATAGCACTATGTTAGGAACGGTAAGTGTTGCAGCTATCTAAAAATCTTGTACTTCTGGTAGGGGATAGAAGAATGGAATCTGAGTGATGTCTTGGGGGATTGTCTCCCAAACCAGGATTTTCCCTTGGGTAAGGGTGAAATCAGGGATAATTGGTGTCGTAGGGTTCTCAGGTAATTCCTGAGGTAGAGTTTCTTCAACTGGTGGGATGTCGAGGGCTGAAGAAGCCTTGGTGGGAGGAATGGTATCTCCCGTTTCAGTTCCATCGGAAGATATGACACACACTTCTGTTGAAGGATGTATGAGTGGTGGTGCTCCATGGTATTCCCCCAGCAAGGATGGGTCTTTGAAAATTCTGGGGGCCATCTCCATGAGTAGGTATGCGTAGGAACTAGTGTGGATAAGAGCTAGGATGCTATTGATGTTGGAGGAGGGGTTAGGATCGTAATCTGAAACTTGGTCGATGTTGATGATTTTCCCATCGTGGGGGGACATCATCATTCAAAACACAGAAGAGGCCACTTCCTTCATAGTGTACATGTAGCTACATCCAAATAAGATGTTGTACTCAAGTGGGGTGTCGATAACCTCAATGTCGATAAGGATTGTTTTTCCCCCGATTTCAACAGGGACATTTTGAAAGATCCCTTCAGGAGAGGATAGTCATCCATCATAAACTCTCAAAGTGATGGCGGATGGTATTATCTCAAGGGAGACAAGTTTCTACCATATATTTTTGGACATGATGCATGCGGATGCACCTTCATCAATGATACATCGATGAACTATGATGTTCCAAATTTTGACTGGTATCTCGAAAGCTACCAAAGTAGGGAGACGAGGTTCCCCACAATCTATGTTATATTCTTGTAACCACTGTGCATGCCAATCTTTGAATATCCAATCAAATTATTCCTTGGTGAGACAATATTTCATTTCTAGCCATGCCTTCTTTAGATCCCTTGGGGCTTGGATCCACATGTGGTCCCTGGATGCCTTGAACCTGGCTATCCCTTCTTTCTCTTGGATTACCTCCACAGGTATGCACCACACATTAGTTGTGCATTTTTTTTTATCTCTTCTAGCAACATTGCAAAAACTGTGTTGTTTGCTTGTTGAGTTTTGTTATCCTTGGCCTTCGAGAGGGAGTCATATATGGCTGCATAAAATTTCCCTTTCATATCCAGGAAATCTGAGAAATTTGGCTTCTTCCATTCTACCAAAGTTATTAGAATTGTCATCCAGGAGTAATGGAACTCGGTTCCATTATCCTGAATTTCTGAAATGCATATATTATGGCTAGGCCTTCTCTTTCTATGGTGTTGTAGTTCTGCTCTAATTCTGACAACTTTCTGCCTACAAAGGCTATAGGATGGTCTAAGTCCCCTGCTCCTAGCTGCACCAAAATTTCTCCAAGTGTTATGGATGATGAATCTACATTCACATGAAATGTATTTTCCCAATCTGGAAATACTAGTATAGGTGTTATTACCATATTTTGTTTTAAAGTGTCCAATCCTTACTAATAGTCCTCATTCCACTGAAATTTGGTGTCCTTCTTTTATTTTTTTTCCATTGGTGGAGTAATCTATGCATACCACTTTATAAACTTGTTGTAATAGCATGTATGTCTTATTGTTACTCTTAACTTACACAACGACTTTGGTGGTGGTAAATTTAAAATGGCGACAATCTTAGAAGGGTTCACTAGTAAACCTTGTTTACACACTATATGTCCCAACAATATTCCAAAAGGTGTACCAAAAATGAATTTCTTTATGTTTAATGATATCTGACATTGCCTGCATCTTTCCAACATTAATCTTAACACTTCTACATGGTCCTTTAACAAACTATATACATTCCATTCATCCAAATATACTTCTAGAAACTGATGTATGAATTCCTTAAAAGCATCTATGACTACTCTTGAAAATATGGCTGCTGTATTCTTCAACCCAAATGTAATTATTGTATATTGGTAGGATCCCCATTCTATAGAAAAAGTAGTATTATACCTATCTTCTCGATATATTTGAATCTGATGGTAACCTGAGAATCCATCTGTGAATGCATATGCTTCCTTACTTCCCACATTTTCTAAGACCTCATCTGTGAAATGGGTAGTGAAGGGGTCATGTAAGAAAGAATCATTAAGTTTACTCAGATCTACACAAATCCTTATCCCCCCTTGTTTCTTTTCTTGGACTACCATAGGATTTATCCATTCAAATTCCTCTACTAGTTCTATGATACTAGCTTCCAACATTCTGCCAATTTCTTCTTTTACTTTCTACTTATATACTGGATTCAGTCTTAGGGTTTCTTCATGAGAGTTATAGCTTTAGGTTTGAGGGATATCGTCATCTCACGTAGATCCCCTTATATGCCTTTAATATCTGTAAAGGTTGTTGGAAATAGGTCACTCTATTCGTGCAATAACTCTATTATTATTTCGACTATTTGCTCATCCCAATAGTTTCCAATACTTACCATTTTAGGGTTTTCATTAGTCCCAATGTTGAATTTATTAAATTTGATTGCTGAGAAAAATACTTCTAATTCCAGATATGGACCTTCCACCTCTCTTTCTCCTTCAATATGTGTAATCTGAATTTTGTGTGGATCATCTTCATCCGGTGCTTCCTCTTCCACACGATAGCATGAGAGTAACTCTTTGAGTGTTTGTTTATTCTATTGTTGATATTTTGTCATGATTTCAAATTATGGTTCATTAATTAATATCATTCTCTGTATCATCTTCAATGTTGAATCAATGTTGGGGTTATCATGTTCAAATGAGAAGGTTACTACAAAATTCTGTTGTAAGCCTATCCATTCTGTAGTGCCTTTGCACATCTCTTGGTCTATATACTAGTTCCTTGGGATTCTTTCCAATGTATGGATAAAGTGATGAGACCATTCCTCTAGTGGTGTCATCCTCAATTGTGTTTTGCACTTCGCTAAGTGTTAAACTGGTGTTCCCTATCCATTATACCCATGCATTTTATTTCTCCCCTTCTCTGTGCCAAATGTAATGCATAGTAGTCATTTACACTGATATCAGTCCTGCATTGTTTCTTTATGTGCACCCCACCATCTTGCAGGTGTTTCCTTCAGTGCAATATATAAGGCTAAGATACTCTTATTTTCTAATACTTCCTCTCCATATTTTTTCAAGAATCCCTCTAATTCATTTAGCCCATGAAAATTGGGAGGTTCTCTTATCTCTGTACCAATCCATCTTACTGGACAGTCTATTCTTACACACCTCCTTGTGGAAACTTAATGTAATCATTGTTGTCGATTCTCGAAAGCCGTGTCTAAGTCAGAAGAACATGATGTAATTCTTCTCCAGCTGAGTACCCCATCTACAGTTGGGTTAACATAATCCTATTCTTGCGTAGTGGTTATGTACAACTGGTTTATTTCCTCTAGATCCAAACAAGTGGGATCTACAAACCTTTCTCCTTCTGAAGGATCCAATGGTGCAATCTATATTATCCTAATTGAAAATTCATTTTTCTTATCTTCAGGTTGATTATAGATTAGTTATCAAATTCTCAATCCAATACAAGAATTGTTGGGTAAGATGTTGTGCGATATACTATCTCTATTACTTAAAAATCTACCATAGTTCGCACTCCATCCAAATCTATTGGCACACCTTTAAGCCTTCCAATTGGTAACACTCTGTGTTGATTTGCTAATTTCAACTGGAAAATTAAATAGCCTAGTGTGGATTCTCCCATACACTACCATGTCTTCTTAGGTAATACATTTACTTCATAGCATGAGTCCAGTATAATATATCCCATACTAAAATCTCCAATATTAACATTTATTCTGAATTCTCTACTTGTCCTTCTTCTTGTATGGAGATGATAAACTGTTTTTTTCTCTCATTTTCCTTCTACCTCTGTTTTACATATTTCTAGCATATTTTGTAAGATCTTAACAAGTCATGGATCCTTCAATAACTTATCATATGATTGCATAATTTTTTTACGGTACTTACTTTCTCTAAAGTTTGTCCTTTACAGGTATGGTCCATTGAGGAGGGCATCTCATACATTGGTGATTTATGATTTTGCTGCACAACTGATGTAGACACCAAATTTTTCTTGTGAAACTCTTGTTTGGACTCCATAAATGTTTCCTTTTCTTTTTGTGCATAAAACTGCTTCTGTGGTTCAATATTCTTCTTAACCCATTGGTGTTGTGCTAGATATTGTTTTGTTACATCATTCCCTATCTTGGATCCTCCTCGGGTTACTATATTTATGTTTCTCCCATCATCCCTAGCTTCTGTAGAGATCCACTGGACATTCTGGTTGTTCTGGTTCCTTTTTTATTGGATCTTTCCCAAGAGTGTTGGACAATATTATGTGTCATGGTCTGTTGCGCAAGAATACATACATGTTGTTGGTGGAAGTGGAAAATGCCTTGAATAATGTCCTCGTTGTTGGAATTTGTGGCACACAACTGGTCCTTTGCCTTATCTAAATCCTCCTCTACCTCTTCCTCCACCTCAATCTCCTCGCAGTGCATTTTATTGAGGTACCGAGTTATACTGCGCGGGATGATATTTTGGTTTTGCATTATTATATTGCATTTGCACATTGTTGTATTGTTGTTGTGCATTATTTTATGGTGGTGGTACCTGGTTGAATTGACGTGCAACTTATGATGACATCATTTCTTATTGAACTCTATAAGTATATGGAGTTCTTTCTCTCATCAAATCCATCGTCCTACAATCCTTATCATCATGACCCATTGACTTGAAAAAATTGCAATATGAACTTTTGGGTATTATCTTATAGTTCTGCATCATTGGACAATGATATGGATCATTCCCATGCATTTTACAAATCTTGCACCATGGTCCTCCTGTTGGCAAAGGGTTTTGTACTCTTGTTTCCATATGTTGTGGGAGAGTTGGACATTCGTTCTTATGGTGTATTTCTGTCATACATAGGGTACACCAAACAACTTCACTATTCTTTCTTCCCTTATTCTGGTTAAGTTGGAATGTTGGGTTCTTCACATCCTCCTTCAACTCCTCGATTGCTAGATTTGTCTTTTGATACTGGTTTTATTCTAGTTGTAATGCTTCATGTATAGCGTCTTCCTGAGTTTGGAACTTCTGTTGTCTTAATGGGTATTTCAAGTGTGGTAACAATGAGTTCAAAAATAAGTTCCTATGTTTCATGTCATTAATTGCGTACTTCAAGTTACCTTTCAAAATTTTAAACCTCTGATCAATATCCCAAACAGACTCCACTGGTTTTTTCTTGATTTCAATCATTTCATTCATATACCGGTCCTTTGAGTTGGGCTTCTGAAATTCATTTATCAATATTTTTTTTACATCTGCAATAGTCATTGTTACTCTTGGTGGATTGTTTACATGTAGGCTCATGTACCAATCCAGTGTTCGATCTCTTAGTGTAATAGCTAACTGCGCGAGTTTTGTATCCTCATCTATGATCTCCTTTTCTTCCCATATCTTCTCATAGATGAATAAGTGATTTTTTGGGTCCTCAGATGCCTATCCCTGAAATTATGGTAATATGATCATGGGATCATGTCCTACCATTTTGAACTGTGTTGAACTACTACCTCCATGTGGTGTAGATAATTGAATGTTGCTACCTAAAATGGGTCCCCCAGTTGATGCTCCTTGATTGGATGTGTGTCTTGTTGTTTTTCATCCACCAATATTTGGTTGTGTAAACGTTGGTGTTATTTCTGGTCTATTAGTCACACATGGGGTTGTAGGTTCCACACTGACGATGATCTAGTTTGGAGTTCTGAATTCTATCCCTGACCCTAGACCTGTTGTTTTCCTTTCATACGTTTCACATAGTATTTCCTCAATATGATCAACAACCCGAAGATCCTCTACCTCTTCTTCATCTCTTGCCAAGCCCTCTCTATCAGCTATGGTTCTTTTCTTGTTATTAATTTTATATTGGTAGGGTACTCCATTGTGTGTCTTTCCAGCTTCAACCATTATCTTCTTTATCTAGTCTTCTTCCATCATGATTGGGTTCATGGCATCCTTCTTATTTCCGTTATCCATCTCTTCCTCCATTTATCAACCTCCTTTCAATGCTTCCTCCCTTCCCCCATGCACGTAGGGAAGTCTAGTTGTTTTATTCCATGGTAATCACACCATTGTCATACAATAAAATATTGATTGAAGTATATTGTGATCTAATGTACCTACCTCTGTGTCCTTTTACAAAATCCTGCTCTGCTCCTGTGTAAGAATTCACAATATCTACTGGAAATTCGATGATAAATCCCGTGACACTACTATCTAACCATAAATCTACCACACACATAAATTTGTTATTAACTTGTTGTAACTGCGCGATCTCCATAGGATTCCACTCCAGTTTTCTTATTCGATTTGTAGGGTGGTTGTATTTTAATCTCTATAACCACTCCTGCAACAAATGCGGGAACTCACAGAAAAATACTTCATGCAAGTCACTAAACATGTATTTGTTGATATATTTGCATGGTGTTAACTTGGGGTTGTTGTTATCCTTCTGCAAAAACTCAAGTTCTTTCTTTTAAACCATATTTCGATCTCCTTCTTTATTGGATTCCATGGCCTGAGCATTCCCTTCTATATCTTCATTCTCTGTACATTTCTTCGACGGATCTCATCCACTCAATCATATGCAGCTCCAACCGACAACATATCCATTTTTTGGATTAGTATTTCACTTCTTGGGCTAACCTAGTTTTGGATATCAACAAGTTTCCAACAAAACCCTATAAAACTATCGACCCTCCTAGTAAACTAGAAGGAAATGCTATGTGCAGAGTACACAATGCATTCTCACCTAAGATAACTTTTATGGGTGAGTGAAATACCTATGTGTTTGCAGTCTAGGAATGAGTGGAGATCTGAAAGTGTATTCTATCTTTCTTTATGCATTAAACTTGTTATTGATTCAAGTATTTCTAATATTCATTTATCTTTAGCCTTATGCATGAATGCTAATAAATCTAGTTAATCATTCCTTCATAAGATAATCATTGACAGTATGTAAACATTCAAGAAACATCACTTCGAACACAATTTTTACCGTGGTTCACCCCCTCTTGGGGATACGTCCACAAAGATTTCGCGTCTGTACTATTTTATTTAATCTTCTAAAAAATATGGTGTTGTGTGCATTACATATTCAATCATACAATCATGATGAGGTTAAGGAACCTCTGTGAGGTAGACTAGATCACACCAAGATCCTCAACCTGTGACCTAACCCTCAAAATCTAGCTTATTTGGCTCTTCTACAACCTTATTACCATCAACATTCTCTAAAAAATCATAATAATCATCATCAAATCACCAAAAACATTTAAGACATACCTCATAGGTTATTATTTATATAATTTTATAGGCTTATAGCCATTACAATCCTTATCAAAAACCCTAACCCTATCATGGTTAGGCTTTCCTTCCTACGTGCCACATTTATTTTCCTCTTGCATGCTACTTTTCCTTCATTTTCTACTTGTTTCTTTCTTTCTATCTGTTTCACATGCTCGAAAATTAGGTCTTCCTTTCCAAAATTATGTCTTTCCCAAAATATATCTTTTCTCCAAAAATAGGCATGTGCCCCAAATATCCTTCCCTCTCAAAATAGGCCTGTTCCCAACACCAGATGTAGAAGAAGACCCTAGGGTAGAAGAACTGTCGAAGGATAAGGATGAAAGCGAGAAAGATTAGGATGTAGAAAAATAAATAGATACATGAGGTCCATCAAAAAGGAAAATAAGGGCAACAATGATGACAATGCACACACAACAACAGATTGAGTTGTGAGTACCCCACATTCTAGATTCAGTCATATTTGTAGAAGACATGATGGGGTTTGTCCCCAAGATGAGATGTAGATCATGATGTGATAGAGGTAACCAAGTTTCCAGATCTTACGAAAGAGGTTTACATGGAGAACAGAGGGTCAACATCTAAATGTATCCCGATAAGGGAACCCAAACAATGGATATCTAGAATTTATAACTCTGGCATTATGAATTTATTGGAAATCCCTCACTTCGACAGGGGGAAGTGTCAATGTTTCATAGAAACCTGCATAAGAGATCTAGCTAAAGGAAGTACAAATAAATCTTATCAAGAAAGGATGAGATATTCAATATGAAAGATTCAGAAAATATATTCACAGTGCTCCAATGAGGTGATCAATGAATGAATGATTCATACAATGAATGATCAATATTATACAATGAATGAGTGGAATACACTCATATATAGGGCATAAAATTCCATAATTAAGAAAATCAATCAAGCAATTATATTTCCTTAGGAATGCAATCATGCATAATCGTAATGATCTAAATAGAAAGTCTAAAATAGAACTAGTCAATTGACTCCCACTAAACAAGTGCATCAAAAACAAATATTTCTCCAACATGAAGGAAATTAATGCATGTGTAAAACAACTTTTAGTGCACATACATGGAGGGTTTTTATGGATGGAAAAACATATCCTGATCGATGTCAACCTAATTTCTAAGATTAGAGAACTGGCGATAGATGGGGTAAAGTCATAGCAGTATCTTGATGACAAAAAAAAGGAAAAATATATTGCAGAAGAAGTGAAGACTCAATTTGGCACTGATAGGGGAAACAGAGGTATGATCATTAATAACATCAATGAACCAACTACCATATTTTTGACAAATTTGATGGCCTGCAAGCTACTTAGACAATGCCGCAAAGAAGAAGCACCTGCAGGGGTAGTCGCAATAGTTGTGCAATGTGAAAAGGGTACAATTCTTAAGTGGGCGTTGTATTTTCTCAACCTATTCTTAAGATTGCAAGGATGATGGAACGAAGTTCCACTATTCCTGATTGTTAATATTGATAAATTTAGACACATGGAAAAAACCAAAGTATTTAGGTTTTTGTGAAAGAAGGAAGGCGTGGCGCAACAAGATATGAAACCTTGCGACACAACATAGACCCAAAGAATAGTAAATCCAAATCAAGCATTTTTTTCATGTACACTTAGGAGATGCAAGAGAAAATGGAATATACATGGATAATTTCACCTAAAGTGGTGAAGGAGCATGAGGGGATACCCAATTTTAAGGAATCTAGGCATAATACATGGATACAAGCTAGACGATACCCTAATAAGACATGTCCAAGAGACCCTAAGAAGACATGGATAAATATTAAGTATTTCCTAACAGCTAAAGAAGTCTAATGGGTACTATCAAAATGGTCAGATCAATGGAAGGTGCCAACAACAGTAAATAAATGAGAAAAGGGAAAAGAACATGCAAAAGTTGGCACATCAATAAAGTCTAGTATCCCAACAACAAATACTAGGAAAGCAACAAAGCACACCAAATCAACATTCATTGGTACAACAATGAAGAAACCAAGAAAGAAGGAAATTATACCAAGGGCCTCAATGTTAGGAACTGAGGGCGCAGAGGAGACAAATGAAGAAAAGCAACACAATGGTAAGGACACCCAAGAAATAAATATTCCAGCGCAGAAAAACACACCTCCAAAGAGGAAATCAACCACGCAGAGAAGAGAACAAAGAAATAAGATGAAGGAACAAAAGAAGGGCATTGAGCTCAAAATTATTGAAGACGATGCAGAGTTAGTAGAAAAAAAGGTGCAATACCTAGGGGAGGAAGCCTTATATGTCGCATAATCCCAAAGAGAAGAATTGATGAAGAAGACGATGGAAGTGAAAAGAAGTTTTGGAGAGCTTACAACTCAATGTCACACATCGGAGAAGTACAACGCAGTAGAAGCCATTATATGAAGAGAAGGAAATAGTGAAAACAACAATAGCGGGAAGCATGGTGTTCGAGATAGACCAAAGCATGCTACAAGTATATGAGGACATCGCAAAAAAAATTGAAGGATGTAGAACAGAGGGACCTGGCCCTATCCAAGATACCAACCAAAGCATTGTATAAGCTGCAAGTGAGTGTCGCACAAGAAATTCAATCCATAGCCATGATGGATGCAAAAAACTTGGAGACAACCAAGGAAGAGAAAGATATATTAGAAATAACTCTCTAAGAAGTGCATATCAAACGTGAGTAGGAAAAACAACGCGCACACAAATTGGAGAAAAGACTTGAGGAAGTCTTCCAAACAATTCCACTAGCAAGAGAGATCAATGCAGAAGAAAAGATAAAAATAATAGTGTAGATGATAGATAGCTATAAGAAGGGGATAATAGAATTGTATGGAATTGTGACACCAACCAACCCTCCAGAAGTCAGATCAGAGAGGGAGAAACAAGAAATAGAATACATATATATTATCATGGTGGAAGTTAAAGAAGTAGCAGAGATGTACGAAAGGACTGCACAGATATGGACGAGCCTAGAAGAACATGAAGGGATCCAACAGTTGGATCAGAGGCAAGAAAAGATTAATTCCAGAGTTCAAGATTTAAATTAAAGACAAAATTCAATGCCTATATTGGAGAGAATGTAATCCATGCAGGAAATGAAAAATACACAAGTAGAATTGAAGACAATCTAATAAGAAAGACATACAAGATAGGCTCAATTGGAGCCACTTTAGGAGAAAGAAGAGAAGATTATAGAAGAGCTGGAAATAGAGAAAGGAATATTAGAAATGGAACACTCGAAAAGTAAGTAAGTGTTGAAGGAGAACATAACATTGCAAGTGGTAGAGACCTTGAGAGAAAAGAGTGTGCAGGCGACGACTCGAGTAGATGAGCTAACAAAGAAGTTCCAGGTGTTGGAGAAATCGATGTCGGAGGCACACACTGCCTGAGTGGCTCAAAACGAGCCAGAGGTTTGTGTTGCGGGCTCATTGGAGTAGACAATTTTGGGGTAAGGTTCGAGATACAATGCAACAAACGAGGCAGAATGGACGAAGGAAGCAACACATGGTGAAAACAATAGAAAATAAGCCCGACAAAATTATGGATTAGTATGCAAAGGAAGTTAGAATGTGGACAAGTTGAGTCCATTGAGAATTAGGGTTTTGGAGTATGATGTAAGGGTTTTTACCCATTTTTGTAATATAAATAGATGATGTATGAGGCACACAGATAGAGAGATTTTTGTGTGCGAGAATCCTATCTTTGACAACCATTTTTTAGTTTGAGTCGCAATAATAGTTTTTTGTTGGAGTTGTAGAGATCGAAGGATGTTAGTTTTGGAGATTTATGGAGTGTAACTGAGGGTTAGGTCGCAAGTTGTGGAGCTTGGTGTGATGTTGGTCAACCTCACCATTATTAAACCTATGATGTAGTGCATGCAAGCCCATATTTTGATGAAGAATAATAAGAAGCATAAGATCTGTGTGGATGCAGCTCAGGGAGGGATAACCATGGTAAAACATGTGTTGATGTGTGGAATGTTATCTCTTATTCTTTAATTTTCTTATTATTTTGAATGAATGAATAGATAAATGAATGCATATGTTAGAGCTTGTTTACAATGTGCACTAGAACAATTATGCAGAATGGAAGGTTAAAGTTAAATGGATTGTATATCTGAACAATGGTATGGTAAATATGATAAATAATGAATTAGAAAAGTAAATCGAAATAACATTCCCACGCGTTACATCCCTTCCATGATTGTAGACACTTCGGTCATGAAATCACCAATAAGGCATCTCGGGTGAGACTGTGTTATGCACTATGTGCGCAGTGTTTCCTTCTGGTTTACCAGAGGGGCTGATGGTTTCTAGGGTTTTGTTGAAGAACTTAGGTAGAACCCGGGTGATTCCATACATCCAACAACAATTCAAGAATAGAATAAAAATAAGTGGTCATAATTATATAAATAATTTACATGTACTAATGGATGTCCTAGGGATGTATTTATACATCTCCACAATTATTCATTCAAGAACAAGCTACACATGGTAGATATTGAAATACCACAATTGAGAAGTGATCCAACTTGGTAATTTTGATTTGTCTCCAAATCCTTTTTTTATCAGTGACCAATATGAGACTTCCATATGTTACCATAAGAATATTGAATGTTGATCCTACTTAGCTGCTACCTTTCAAGGTTAGTTTTCTTTTCTATGTTTATAGTGAAACAATATTTAATGGGATTGTATGCCATAGATATTACATGGCATTTTTTTGGGATAAATACTTGTGGTTATAATATCTCTTCTCTCTTGGGAGAGAGATTAATGTGCATTTCATCAAATTTGATTGTCTAGCTAACCACTTCCATAAAGTAAGTCTACATGTAATTCCATTTTAACCTTGAATCTATTAAGCATGGATAAATAATAAACTAAGGCTCAAACCTCTTAGTGATTAAATATTTAAGGATATTTTATTTTATTATTCTATGTACACACACATTACGATTATTAAAGATCAACTGATTTATTTTTATTTTCTTTTTTACATCACTAACCTCATGTTTTTCCATTTAGTTTATAATGTTTACAAACATATGTTTACAAACATATAATGAAAGTGATACATCTCATCCATATTGGGTTGTAGAGTGCACCTAGCTTTTCTGAGCGATATAATTCTATTGTCCCTTATGTGTGGTTTTCCACATATAAGAATGAGAAGCATATTTTTTTTACTTGTACAATAGTCATGGGCTTGTATTACTGGATTATGACAAAAGTTTAATTTGTTTTTGTGGCTCTATTGAGGTGGAGAGGTGTCATTCTTGGAATAATTGGATAGTGATATAGTATGGTAGAGAAAAATGTGTAATACGAGACAACTTATACGTCTTCCTTTCTTATGGAAAAGGAGACATAGAGCTACCTTTAGTGGTGACTTGACTAAGCTTAATGAAGTGGAAATGCTAGATTCTCAAGATGGCCTAGATGATTAGGAAACAATTGGGTTATATTTTCTCGGATGAGATATTGACACATGGAATTTTGGTGCAAGATTGTCAAAAGTAGGTTGAGGGATTTAATGTAAAAAATATATGTCATTTTCCCATTTCCTAAGATTTTGACAATAGCTTTTGTAAGATCAATACCAAGTAGTTTTGGAACCATAATCCATTTTGATTTCAGCATTTTAGGTGGACCTACAATCCTAAGACTATAAGTTACATCAACGAAGGTATGATTACTTCATTACATTCTATATGGAAATATAAAACCTCAAGTAGTTTTCATCGTTGAACATGTTAGTTGTATTATACTTTGCAAACATTATATGTATTAGGATAAGGGATTTCATTAATTGTGTTTTGTTGTTTCTAAATTAGGTATTCTTCTTACACTTACATGATGTCATAGACTATGAACCTAAGAATTCATTAAATCTTGGTGATGTAGTTCAATGTAGAAAATGTGGTTATCACATCTTGTACAAGAAACACACTAGAAGTAGTAAAATTTCTAATTGATGAATTAAATTGTATTCATAGGATTGCATGATGCACTTGTTGTCACTTTGTCTTCTACTCTTTTTTCATTGTGTCATTACATGGATACTTCATAATTTGTATTTTAATGTAAGCATTTAAATGAAATCAATTTAAGGTGAATGGGGTTCTTTTACTTTAAAGAAGGTTGGAAAAAATGATGATTGAAAGAACAACATTTCTTTTGCATAAGAAAGGCTTATGACTTATCAATGCCTTTAGAATTGTATTAGAGTATTGTTTCTCTAATATTCATCCTTGTCAGAATTGGTCTTTACATAGTATATGAGTATTCTTCTTTCTATTAATGCGTGTGTCACTGCAATACAATCTTTTTAGAAAGTTTACTATCCTATCCTATCTCAGTTGTGTATTTGTGCAATTTTTCAATATGAATCTTCCTGAGATCGTCTTGTTTATATCACAATGATTATCAGGGACATTTTTGGAACATTTCTATATTTAGAGATGGCTGAGAATGTAAACTTTTGACCTTACAATACAAAATCTTGTAAAAAGACTTTTAATTGATAGTCATGTCTTTGTCGCTACTTCACACAAAGCTTAAGCGGGTTTGAAAAACATTATAATATTATCTAAAATAGATCGCTTCTTAAATGTATTTATGTAGTTCGGTTTGTGATTTATTTGTTAAGAAATACCACTTCATATGGATAAGAGAATTGTTTTGCAACACTATAATAAGAGAATTTGCACAAAGAATTTCAATTAATCCTCTTTGTTAGCATTTTGCAACGGCTTGATTTATTTCTAAGAATTATTACCCTATCATTCGAAGGTAAATATCCTCATGTCAGATATAGGTAAATATCCTCATGTCAGAAATAACATTTGTTTATGGTGAGGAATTCATAAACGAAAGTGCATGTGCATTAAAGAAATCGGTATGATGTGTAATAGGTTTTATTATTTAAGAACTATTTTTATTTTTTTTATCTATGTTTCATTATGAGATGAATACGAAATTGAATTCCATCATCCTAATATAGTATAATGTTTAGAAATTTGCGTTAGAATTTATATGTTTTTTACTAATTTATAATGCCCTCATGTAGAGATGAGCATATTTTGTTAATTTCCTTAAGGATAAATTGAGTAACTCTTACGCGTCCTTATAGTAGAGTGTTTTAGCAATTGAAGTTGAGCATATTTTGTTAACTCCTTTAAGGATAAATTGAGTAACTCTTACAAGTCCTTATAGGAGAGTGTTTTACCAGTTGAAGTTGTTTCTATGTTCCTTTCATGCTAACTAGATCATACCTTTCATGTTAACTAGATCATAGTACTTATAAATATTGGTGGTTCACATAACTTCATAGATTTAAGAATTTAAAATAATTTAAATATGTTTATCTACTTTACTTCTAATTTTGAAGTTGCAATGTTAAGGAATAAAACTACTTTATGCAATGAAAAATTCCATAAAGTAGAATTAAGATTAATGATTACAAATTAAGGTCGTCAATGTCTTACATGTAATTGGGGAAGTAGATGTTTTCATAGGAACCCAATGATTATGCACTATTGGTATGGCGTGCCTAAACTTATAAGAAGAATCCCTGAGATTTTATGATAGTGGAAAAAATAAAAATTTCATAGAATCAAGAGCCATTTCTTGAAAATAATCTCATCCAACAAAATGATTAAGAAAGAAGCCCAAACCTATGTTTTACATTGTTATTCAATGGAATGGGAATCAATCCAATTCAAGAGATAAGTTCATTTGAAGAGAATTGGTCATGAATTCAATGTAGGATATTGAGTGTTCATCTAATGATTTGGATTTATGAGTGGAATGAAAGGAATCCAGGGATTTATAATATTAACACATAGACATAGTGAACAATAAAAAAGAGACAATAAAACTTGAATTCTATTAAATAAGAAATATGCTTAAAAACTGTAAAATGAAGACTGAAAACAAGCTTTTTAGAATGGTGGCATCTTATCTCTAAGAAGAGATGTGATGGCTACACTCATTCATAACAAGATTAGTACAATAAGGCTTTGAAAGCCTCTTTACAATAAACATGAATTCCATGATAACCATGTACTTCCAAAAACCTAACCCTAGGATATGAAGTGCCAAAAGTCATGTGGGCCTCATTGGGGTAAGTTAGTACATCAACTTCTCGGGGTCATAACCTTTTCATATGATCTCC
>ML784637.1:27429-45407 GCA_009831015.1 Picea engelmannii | reverse complement strand
TGGGTCGCATGTATAAGGACATGTGTCCGTGGTTTAAACAAAACCATGCGTTAACTGTTATACCCGTTACATTAATCATAACCGTACCAAATACTAACCATAACCGTGCACATTGTTTAAACGGTGGTTATACGCGTCCGGTTGAATTGTAACGGTAATATATTAACCCCCGCGCTCCGCATTCAAAACGGTGGTCATTACATACCACGCGACCAAGGGCTGGGGCGAGGCCCCGGCCCGGTCGCGGCCCAACCATAACAAATTCCCATTTAAAAATATATCGCAATGTACATATAACAAGCAATAAAGCATGGCGTAACGGTTAGACGGACTATGTTAAATCGTTACCGGAGGGGAGAGGTCTGGGGTTCGAATACCCCGGGTCACAAAAACTTTTGCCATAGCCGTCATTGGCTAAACCCGGGGTGCCACGTGGCAGCCGCTGATTGGGCCACGTGGCACCCAACCATTCGCTTAAACAGTGCCACGTGTCAACACCTGATTGGTCCACATCTGCCGCCACGTCAACTGCCACGTCATCCGTCGTACGCCACGTCATCATCCGTACGCCACATCATCCGATCCACGCAAGCGCTGACGTCATCCGTGCCACGTGTCACCCTTCCAGTGGTGACACGTGTCACTCCAGGATTGGTCCAAGTGTATGTTGAAAATGCCAAAAATGCATGACACGTGTCGCCTTCCGGTGCTGCCACGTGTCCTGTACGGACCTGCCACGTGTCGTCTCCTGATGCTGCCACGTCACTGTACGGACACTGCCACGTCAGCTGTACGGACTGACACGTGTCTGTACGGACTGTACGGACAGGTACAGTCAGCATCCAAAATTTTGCCTGTTTGGCTCGGCGGATAGAATGCAATATCTTCCTCATACGGACTCCGTTTGCGATAAAAATTATACCACCGGAATCAGGAAGACGAGCCGGACGTCATGGTGTTGGTTTCATCGGATTCCGAGAACTTTCATTTTTGAGCATTTTTCATGCCCTGACAGGCTCCTGGATCCGATTTCGGATCATCTCCATTTAGGGAATATGATAGCTCGTTGGAAAGGTATTGACAAGGAGATTCATTTAGGGGGCTCAATCAGATCCTTTTATTATCATTGAGGTTCCCTATCATGAGAAAACATCATTTGTGCCCTCAAAATGGCCCTAGAAAACATGGAAAATGTCGATGGCCACTGAGATTCTCCTAGATTAATCCTCCCGCTTAGGAAGAAATGCTCTCCACTGCGATGAGTGCCCCCAACATATGAAGAAAGTTCTGTTGAATTTCACCTCGAGTGAACCACTTTCCTTGGTGCAACAGTTTCTTTGCTTTGACAACCTGATAAAGTTGGATCATATGTTGGTGAGTTCCCTTGACCTGTCAGTCCATGATTTGATAAGTGGATTCTTATTCCATGCAGTCAGGGTTGAGCTCTAATTTTTTCAACTATTATGTTATCTCCAAAGTGTCCAATAATGATGGAAAATAAGGCCGAAGGAGGTCCACATTGAACACTGGGTGGAAGCCAAGGAAGGGGGAAAGTTGAGCTCAAAATAATTGGTGATGGTTTAAGGTCCATAATGGAGTGGATGAAGCTTTCGATGAGGCCCTGTAAGGAATTTATTCTTCAAGTACAACCAAACTTTATCTCCCACCTAAAACTAGTGTGGCACCCTGTGTTGATCATGGTGCTGCTTTTACTTGGAATTGGACTTCTATAATATATCGAGAACCTATTGGCGAATGTGTTGGATTCAATCAATGAACTGAGTGACTTTTACATCTCTAATTGGAGAATGTGACTAGTCTACCTAAGTGGTTTCAAGGGGTAGTGCAATATCCATGAGACCCAATGGTTGAAATCCCAACCCCACCTAAAAGGGGTTATGGTCGGTTGAGCTATGTATGGCTATGTTGTAGTTGTGTTGAACATAGGGAAGAATCACATCCCACATGTGAGGGTGCCTGGAATTGTACATGGACAGGATGTGCACAATCATTCGGTTGATGACCTCAGTTTGGCCACCCGTATTAGGGTGGAAGGAAATGGAATTAGTGAGCTTGGTGTCTAACAGTGACCAAAGGCTCGACCAAAATATGTTGAGGAACTGACTTTCCTGATCTAAGATAATGGTTTTTGGGATCCCAAAGTGTACCCACACTCATTCAAAGAAGAGCTTGGCAGTTGCCTCCACTGTTATGCTCTTCTTTCAGGTGTCCATAATCGCCATCTTGGTAAAGCGATCAACAACCACAAAAACATAGTCATTTCCCCACTTGGTGGATGGAAGGATCGACATGTAGTCCATTGAGATGGATTCCCAGGGCATGACAGGACTAGGGAGAGGAGTGTACATGCCTTATTTCTTAGTGGCTGATTTTGCAATAATGTAAGCAGTGCAGGATCAAATATACTTCCTGAAATCATGTCGAAGATTCAACCAGTAGAAATGTCACTACAACACTACCATTTTATTTTCCACGATGAAGTGTCCCACCACCTCACTGTAGTGGGATTCTCAAATCAACTTTTCTCACTCACTTGATTGAACATATAGATGTACCATATGGCACAACACCCGTCCTAAAGATGGAAATTAGTGATACTTTTGTTTGTGTCGAACATCTAGTAGGTGTTGGTGAAGTTAGGATCTGTCTCATAGAGGTGGGGCCATCTGGAGGTCTCGTGGCGAAAGGAATTTAGCATTGTGGTGAGTGTCACAACTGGAGGTCAAATGAAGAAATCAATGACTCGGTTAGTACTTCTCATTTTATAGTTGATGTTGAGGTGGAACTACTGCAAATATGTGGACCACTTCTGATGGTCATCATTCTCCAATTTTCCTTATGTATGCATGAACTAAAATAGCTTATGATTAGTATGGATGAATGTCTCCTTCCCGAGAATGTAATGCCTCCACTGGTGGAAGAATTTAAAAATGGAGTACATTTATTTGTCATAAGTAGGGTACTTATGAACGAAATGTGATAGTGTCTCACTATGACAGGACACGGGGTGGCCATGCTGAGTGATGACTACACCCAAAGCATAGTTTGAAGCATATGTCTCGATCTCAAAGATTTGTTGCAAGTCAAACAATGAAATCATTGGGGTTGAGCACAAGTGTTTCTTCAAATTATTGAACACTTTCTGTTGGGACATGCCCCACAATTTTTTTCTTACCACCACCCTTTCTTATTTGGTTGAGGGCCCATGAAATATGGGAGAATCCCAACACGAACCTGCGATAGAAATTGGCTAGGTCTATGAATCTCCAAAGCTCAGTGAGCATGGTTAGGGCTGACCAATCATGGATGACTTAGATCTTTATTAAATCAACATGCACACCATGCACATCAACAATTTAGCCTAGGTATTGGACCCTGTCCATGTCGAAGGAGCATGTTTTCAAGTTGTCATATAGCTTGTGTTGTCGTAAAGTGTGCAGAACTAGTTGAATATGATACAATTGTTTTTCCCAAGTCTTGTTGTATATAAGGATGTCATCCAGATACACCACCATAAAATAATTATTTAAAGGCTGTAAGATATCTTCCATCATCCTCGTGAAAGTTGATGAGGAATTTTTCAAACCAAAGGGCATGACCAACCATTCAAAAATACCTTGTTTTTACTTGAAGGAAGTTTTCCATACATCTGTCTATTCTATTGGGACATGATGGTAGCCAAACTTCAGATCAATATTACTGAAGTATTTTTCCCCCTTGAGATGATCAAGTAGATCGTCGATTCAGGGAATTGGGTACCACTTCCTAACTTTGATTTTATTTATGTCCCTAAAATCAATGCAAAGTCGCCAGGTCCCACCTTTCTTTTGCACCAACATGATTTGGGTTCCACAAGGTTATGAGATAGGTTAGATGTGCCCCTTGTGGAGTAGTTCTAGGATATGACTCTTGATATCCTCATTTTCTAGTAGAGAGCAGTGATAGAATGGCCCATTGGGTAGCAGTGCATTGGGAGTCAGATCGATGGGATGCTTGACCTGATAGTGCATAGGTACCCCAATCGGTGATGACATGATATCTTTTTATTCTTCCACGACCTTATCCACTTGATTCTTCTACGTGTAGAGGTTGTTCGTTGAGGCCATGGATGTGGCTGCCACATTTTGGTCACTCTGAGAGTGAATCACGAAGAAGACAAACTTCACGGTCTAAGAAACGACCTTCCTGCATTGCTTGGCAACAATCAAGGAAATAGCACTAGGTGGGACTACCTCAGGTATCATGTACAATTTCTTGTTCAAAATAATAATAACACTACGAGGCTTAGAATCATATAACACATGACATTTACATAAATAAGGATGGCCCAAAATAACATCACAAACTTCAAGGGGAGAAACATCACACAATACCCCATCTTTGAATGACTTGATGTCATACGGCAGGAGGCACTATTGGCTGACGCGAAGATCACTTCCTTGATGGAGCCATCCGATGGTGTAGGTATGCAAGTACGGTGTTATCGATAGGGATAGCCACTTGATGACCTCTATTAAGATGAGGTTATTTTGGTTACCTCTATCAATGATCAAGTGCAGCGAAACTCCTTTCACCCACATCTATGAATGAAAGAGGCGCTCGTATTCCTATGGATCATCAGGTTCATGGAGCTAGATCTTGGTGGTAGCGATGGTGGAAATGGGTTCTGCATCAATGATATGTCTCTCATTTTTTGGTTTCGACTGAGAGTCGAAACCCACATTTGATTCAAAGTATTTTACCTCAGCCACAAATGACTCCTTTGAGCGACAATCAATAGTGTTATGCCATGGGCTCTTATTGAAGTCGCATCACTTCCCGATATATTTCTTCGTCTTCCCATTATCCTTCTTTTCTTACTGCTTGGAATAGTTGTCCCGAGGTTTCCCATCTTTTCTATGTCCTTTTTTCTGCAGACTGGGGCTGCCCTTTCCCTGCTTTTGCTGTGAGGGGTTCCCAGACCCAAACTTCCACATATTTTTTTAAGCTTCTGCTCGATTTTGACAACATATCGATATGTTGCGCTTAAGGATGAGATGTCCAAAAAATCCATTTCTTTTTTAATGTATCTATGTAGACTATCATGGTACTTGAGAACCATATGCCGCTCATAATCCTTGATACCCAGCTTTGTGTGCAATCTATGGAAGACATTGGTTAACTCTAGTATTGTTTGGTCTCTTTCCTGTCGTAGTGTGGTCCATATTCTATATAAGTCATCATAACTTCCAACAGGGTAGTATTGTTCCTTAATAACACCCCTGAAGGAACCCCGAGTGGGTGCAACTGCAAATAATGTGGATCCCTCTATTTCCTTTTTCTCACAGAAAGTATCCCACCAATGTTTTACATTGGGGATGGACTTAAGGAGTGAAAATGTAATGTTTTCCCTATCGGAAAAGTTGTGGACAGAAAAATACCCTTCTAGAAGGTTTAACCATTTATCTATGACATCCACATCTATTTGAACTTCAAATATAGAAATACCAAAAGTGATTTGTACCTTGAAGGGGGTGGCGCCTCCATTTGAAATGGATGTGTCGCTTGTCAGCAACTGTTGAAGGATTTGTGCATATTAGCTGTTTGCCATCTCATTCCTCTATCGCTCAAGGGATTCCTCAAGCAACATTTTGAAAGGATCTCCTCTCCCATCATCTTTCTTTTCATCCTCCATGGACGGTTTCTTAGGTGTGTGAGAGAAGTTTTCCTCAAGCGAAACAAGCTCAAGACTCAAGTCTCTATACCCTAACCACATAAGGGACATGCATTAAAAAAAGGAAAAGTAGCAGACCTCTCTGATACCACTGATCTAGATTTATGAGTGGAATGAAATGAAACCATATATTTATAATATTAACATAAATACAAAATGAATAATAACAGAGATACAATAAAGCTTGAATTCTATTAAATATGAAATGTGTTGAAAATTGTAAAATGTAGACTAAAAACAAGCTTGCTAGAATGGTGGCAGCTTATCTCAGAGAAGAGATGTGACGACTATGCTCATTCGCAAGAATATTAGTACAATGAGGCTCTGAAGGAATTTTTAAAATAAACATGAATTCCAAAACACTAGACATCCAAAAACCTAACCCTAGGAGATGAAGAATCAAAAGTCATGTGGGGTCGATTGGGGTAAGTTAGTAAATCAACTTCTTGGGGTTGTAACTTTTGCATACGATCTCCATTTAGGGCGCATGATAGCTAGTTGGGAATGTATTGACGAGTAGCTTCATTTAGAGGGCTCAATCAGAGACTTAGGTATTATTGAGGTTCTCGACCATGAAAAAAAATGTTTGGTCCCTCAAAATGGCCACGAAAGTTTGGGAACCGAAAAATTGCTAAAAATAGGAAGTTGCCAACAAACTATTTTGAGCTATTTTAAAAAAGTGGGTGGCCACCAAGATCCTCCTAGATCATCTAGCCCCAACCATACAGGAAAAACACACTTAAAAAATACAAAAATCATAAAATTACAACAAGTTTTATAGTCCTTACCGAATCCAAAATAAATTAGGCCAAATATCTTATGTATTAAATATCCCATACAAGGAGAGATTACATGATGTTTTCCATGTTTTATTTTAGAAAAAAAATAGATCCAATAAATCATATACAAGCACAATTACTTATTTTGGATGAAGAATGCAGTCTAGTACTTAGACCTAAGGGTTTCTTAAAATTTAAAACCAAAGTAATTCATTCAATATATGTCAACAAACATTTTATCAAGTGAATAAACTATTGAAAAATGAATCTACTTGGAAAAATGGAAAAATTTAGATGAAGACACTCATCTTTATTGTTTTTTTCATAATGATGTATTTTAGGAGGGGATGACTTGCAATATATCGAAATTTGGTTGAAGGTTAAATGTAGGCATTCAATCCAAATTAATAACATATTGTAATATATTGTAACAAGTTGAACCTTTTGTGGGCTGGAAGGCGTGAGTGGGAGTCTCCTTAATCCCAGAGGAATCATCATAGGAAAGTATGAATGGGGTGTTGGGAATGCCTCCAACAAAATCATTGAATTATGTGCATTATACGAAGGCTTGAACATTGCAATAGAATGAAATATATCCAAAATAAAAACCTTTGAATATTATCTAATGATTTTTCCTACGATTGTTAAATGGAAACCAACTAAAGGGTATAATTCATCGGATTTTTTCCATTCGAGACAGGGTCGAAGATTTAAAAATATTTTACATAAAAAAGGGACTTAAACCCCCTAGTTGATCGATGTTCCAAGTTACGTTCAAGACTTGGTCAAAGAATTATGGAAATAAATGGAAAAGGAGGGTCCTCATCCCCTAGCCCCCTCGTTTTGGTGCGATATGTCTTTTCATGATGAAATTTCTTGTAATCAACGCTCCCTCCTTCACACGTATCAGATAAAACACCAATTGTGTTGGCATTCACTCTAAATTGAATGTGTCTAGGATTATATGTAGTGGAAGGGCTTCAACTTCAGTTTCAATTATGGTTTTATTGAGAAATCCCTCCTCTGGTTGCGAGGGAAGTTTCTTCCTTACATTGGATGCTCCTTGGATTGCTTATCTCCAAGTCTTTTCATAACTAGCTAAGTCTGGTACCATAAGATACTTACACCCTTGTTTCACGATGCCAATTTTCAAGTCTCCTTCATATTTTCACTTGTTAATTCTTGAATATAATAGTGAATTCCTATTGCTCTACACTCCTATGCAATTTTTTTTTTAAGTTCTCTCTTTTTGGTCTATATTCCATTACAAATTTAGACCTGGGCAGTGATATCGTCGGGGTTTGGAGGATTTTTAGTTTTTTGTTTTAGGTATTCAATATGTCCATCCTTCTTGGGACGATTTCAATAAAATCTCACATTGTCATGAAGAATTCTCCTAGGTGAACAACTTTACTATGCATCAGTTGTTAAAGAATTTTCATAAATTTGAAAATGTTGTGGTTCTGTTGGCTCAAAGGATGGATACCAAATTCAAATATTTTCTGGTAGGTTTGGCCACATTGTCCAGAAGTATGGATTCTCTTGAGAGTTATATTCAATAGTTAAAGGCTCAAATTTTTCCTCAGCATTCCATCTCAGCCTTAATTAATCCAGGTAGGCCTTCTTCTAAGGAAAGAACATTGAACAAGGAAATGGATGTGGACATTGAGGTATTTATCCTATGGACATATAATAAAGGTTTCATCTGTCAACTAAGACCCTGAACCCTCTAGATACTACTTCTTTCATCTAACTTATGTATTTCAAAGTTTTATGGTGCCATGGGAACTTCTACAAAGATGTAATCAGTTTTGATGATCAAAAAAATATGTCTAGGAAGGAATCTCCTTTTTTTTTACCTACATATAAGCTATAGAAATATCTAACGGCTACATGCCTTTTTTGAAAATGCTCTTTGCTTGTTGGTATGCTTGTCCCATCTCATTTATTATAAATCATTTCCAATCACTGTTAAAAAAAAATAAGTTTACCATTATGAAAAGTCACATCTCTATATTCTACACATATAAATGTTAGGGCCATGCATCATTGTATGCATCACTTGGAATAAATATAGATCAAATGTGTATTATATATATGTGGTTTCCTCCACTAGTTATAATAGAAAATACTTTTAGTCTTCTAGATTTAGGACTAACAACCTTTTTATGGTATTTGAATTTTTTCTTATCCTCTAATTATTCTTGGTACCACAATTTCACTTTAAATTGAGTTGTAATAGTATTTAAATGGTATCAATATTTTTGAAAAGTGACCTCTTGTATTTTCCAATGATTTAGCTCACCTTTATGCCAATCCTTTTTGAGCCACAAGTATTTTTGATCAAAGTATGATGTATTATTAACAAACATATTATCTTTAAACTCGGTTGTCTTCTTCCTTCTACATGAAATATATTTCGAGAAAACTATAAATCTTCAATAAAATGAATATTAAATTAATTTTATTTTTTAATGTTAGTTGTTTTGTCCCGTATACAATAAACATATTTCAAATTAATTTAAATTTTTAATTAAAAATATATACTTATTTTGAAGTTACTCTTTAATTATGTAAAATTAAATTAATTTAGGTATAAAAATTTATAGTTGTTGAATGTTTAAAAAAAAATTATGGCCACAACCAAATCTATGTGTTTTAAGTTTCAACTCAATTTCCAAGTTGATTTTTACAAAATTGAAGTTGACCCAATTTTTTTTCTTTATTTTTTTATGTTTTCTAAAATAATAAAATCACACAAATTGAATGGACTATAACACCAACAAAAAAAAACAATTGTGAGATTATAGAATTATATTATTGTGTCAATATTTAAGTGTGTTTGGTCATACTATTTATTAACTAAACAATTAAATATATGAGATATTATTTTCTGGGTTACTTGTGTAGAGTAAGTCTTTAAACTACAACCCATGCCCATGAGTATTAGGTGCAACTCACCAATTTTGGATGATTTACAAAAAAATTCTTAGCACTCATTACATTGGGTGATGTTCATAGTGGTGAAGAAGTTGGATTGAAAGTAGCAAAATGAATAGCATAGGATCAATCATCACTTTTGGGGTTTGCACTTGATAACAAAGGATTTTTGGAAGGTCACCCATCCCAAAAATCCTTTGGCTCAAGAACTATGGCTCACCTCCGAGGATTTCCTAGTTACAGGTGCAAGCCACATAATTGATCATTGATTTTATGTGATTCATTTTCTATTTTCAATTTGACTTCTTCACCCCTATGAGCTTAATCCAATGCAATGCGTTCTAAGTGGACTATTTGAATTATGAATTACTCTACAGATAAACCCAAAAACTAAGTGACATGACACGTCCAAACCCCTCCCCTTGTCATGTGTCCAACATGTCAAACACGATACGAACTAATTCATGTCTGACACTTGTTTATAAAGTGTCATGTTCACCGGACACCCATGTCTTGAAAATAGGACACGTGTCCTTCTCAAAAAAGGATGTTGGCTCATGTTTTCTCATGCAAGTTGTAGTTGAGTTGTTATAGTGTGAAACTAAGGGTTGTTTTTCCCTACTAATGCTATTTAAATAGGTCCCCACCCCCTAGTCCATTTCACCCATCCTAGTAATTAATGGTAATGTTAATTTCTTAATGTAAAAGTGACATTTTCCTTTATCTTTCCTTTTCCTCATTTAATTAAATTTCTAACATTACCATTCATTGTTTCAGGATGTTCGAGAGTGGTTCCAACCTCATTGGACTTCATATAGAGAAAGTAGAATTTTAGGTCCCATTCAAAATTTAGCTTACTTAACGATTTTTAGGATTTCAAGATTTGCAGGATTGCAAAGTTTCCACTAGATTCTACCATGTATGAGGGTATGGAACTCACATTTAATCAAGGGAACCAAGCCCTTTATGTTTCTCGGTTATATCGTGTATGAGGTTATGGAACTCCCATTTAATCAAAGGACACAAAGCCCTTTATGTACCTCGATATTGGTGGCATTGGTTGTTGAACTCTTATGTCATGGCCATAGTAAAAATGTACCCTTTACTCAAGATTAAACTCTTATGTTGAACTCTTCTCTTTGTAAGCATCTCAAGTGACTTAGTGGTGTATGTGCACACCAACCTCTGTCTTATATGGAGGCACTGGGCAGAGAGAAGAGTGGTTAAAGAGAATGACAAAGATGTGAGATGTGTTTCCTAATGATATGAGTTTGGACAATAGTTTTGAGTTGGAAATGTCATCATTTATAATAGTAACTTAGTAACTTTGTACTTACTACGTTAGTACTATTTGTATGATTGAATTTTATCATCATCATGTAAATGTTTACAATTTAATTATTTCATTTTTGTGTGTGTAATATATGTGTGTGTGTGTCAGATACTCATATTTCAGTGTCCTCCGTGTATCCAGTGTCCCCCTGTGAAATGCCTTAGACCAAAAATAATATTTTATATAATGGAATTTTATAATATTATTGAGATTTATAAAAAAAATATAAACCTAATAAAATTTGACATTTTAAATCATTTTAAAAAAAAAATATTTTATAAAAAATTATAATTGTGAAAGTTTATTATATATATATATATATATATATATATATATATATATATATAATATAATATATACATCAATTATATATTTATTTTATTTTTAAAATATATTTTAAAACTTAAATTAAAAAATATAATAAAAAGAGTTAATGTTTTAATAACATTATTAAAATACACAATATACACAATTTTGTTTAAAAGAGAAAGTCATCCTTAAAATACTATAATCCAGACATTGAAGCCTCATATAAGTAACTTTTTCAAAGAAAAAGAAATACCATTAACAATTGAAACCTTATATAAGTAACTTTAAAAAAAAAATATATACCCTTAACAAGCAAATAAACTTTTTTGATAAGAAAAATGACTTATATTAGGAAATATAATTATTTTGTTACAAATCTTTTAGAAATTCAAACTTTCTTCTCAATTGTTGTTGTAATACAGTCACAGATTACATCATATCTTATCTAACCGACATACCTAGGAAGCTCTTTAATAAAGTCTTAAGAAAAAACTTCTTCTTTAAACTGATAAAAAATATCAAATCTTTATCCAAAGATCTGTATAGTTAAGTTGTGTCTAATCTGTCAAAAATCTATGCCTATCCTTCTTTAACCACTACAAAATATAATCCATCTTCGTCAAGAGTTAATGCTTCTTTTGAAAGTAGATCAACTTCCTTGTTGTATTCTCTGAAAATATGTTGAGCTTTAATTTGTGTGAATTTCCTGTTGAGATCTCTAATATTTTTCATCCAGGACTACAAGGAGACCACTTATAAATTGTTTACATTAGTAAACCAGTAAATCATCACTTTTGAGTCACCTACCAAATGCAACCTTGTTACCTTTTAAAATGAGCAAAGTATAAAATACACCACAATGCTAGAAGTTCAGCCTTGGTATTAGATCCAATGCCATAATTCATTTTGATTCTAAAAGTAACCAACACTGGGCATTTTAAAACAACTCATGCTCCAAAATATCCCCCCTTTCTTGTGAAACCCCATCAAACAAACCCATAGACTGGTCCCAAAAGAGTAAAGGTGGACAATCAATCCTCCTTTCCTTCTTGTTTTGGCCTACTTTTATTTCTCCCAGTACTTGTAAAATACTAGAACAAACTTTGTCCCTATTATAGGGTCTATCTTCAAAGGTAGCAAGGTTTTTTATGTTTCCAGATATCCCAACAGATTAGACCTGAGATTTATAGTCTTTCTCCCTTCCTTCTTTTCCAGTTCAGAATACAATCACTCACCTGTCCTCCTTCCCAAACACCATCACATTTTAAATCCTTAAGTATTAAATTCCAAATTTCTTTAGTAAAGTTACAATCCAGAAATAAGTGATTCAAATAATCCTCACATATCCCATAGAGAATACATCTGATAGGACCATGAAAGCATATTTTAACTAAGTTTTCCCAAGTTAGAATTCTTTGTTCTAACAATAGCCACATAAAAAGTTTATTTTTTAATGGAAGCAATCAATGCCAAATATCAACATACCAGAAAATAGGTTCAGTCACTACATCCTCCAGCATTTGTACTTCATAGCCTTTCTTTTCCCCTACTTGTCCACTTTTGGTATCCCAGGACCACATTAATAAATCTTTATCATTAGTCAGTTCAATACCCAAACTTGCTAAACCTTTTACATAGTTATTCCATTCATCTTTTGTATCTCCTTCCAATCCTAAAACCTCTGCCTTTATCCACCCTGTTTGTCTTGAGTTATCCAGATCCACTGATCTTACTTCTGACAAAAATTCTAAACCTAGATCCTTTAGTTTTGTAATAAGAGTCCTTGAAAGTTGATCAAAGTTATGTGACCCAATCATGGGATCAATACCAATTCTGACATCCCTACCATCTCTTGGCTTCCAGGCTAGCCAATCATTTATAATACTTAAAGAAAAAGTAAGGGCCCTCCAGATATTAGAGCCACTAGTCCACTTTTTGTTACCTTTACTCAACCATGCAACCACATACTTCTTCCTAAGATACTTCTTAACAATTACCTCATGCCAAAGCCCAAGTACCATGAGGCAACCCCACAAGATTTTTGTTTCAAGGGATTTCCCAAAAGTAAATAAATGTTTTATACCCCACCCTCCCTGCTTTTTAGGTTTAGCTAGCTTATCCCATCTTATAAAATGCATCCCCTCTTTATCCTTTTTTCCATACCACAAAAAACTAAACATTTTTCTTATGATAATATTGAGTATGCTTTTGGGGATCTTAGCCAGGGATAACCAATAGACATATATAATTTCAAGTACGTCTTTATCTAGTGTCACCCTTCCCTCTAAAGTTAACCATCTTAGACTCCATCTTGGAATCCTTTTCTCAAACTTTCTTACCAACCTATACCAATCAACCTTCTTATAACAATTGGGTTAAAGAAAACACGCAAAATATTTGAATCCTGTATCTACTAAATTTACATCATAAGGCATAATCTCCTTTAGTAAATATTATTCCTCTGTTGTCCATCTAGCTTCAAGAAACATTGATTTTTTTGGACTAAAGGCCTTACCAGTTGCTTTACTAAACAATTCTAAAAGATCCCTATATAACATCCACTCACCAAAACTACCATTTCCAAACAGAATTATGTCATCTACAAACATCAAATGAGTTATGTATAACCCTCTAGCAACAAGAATGACTTCTAAGTTCTTATCTCTAACATGTTCCTTTATAGCTCTTCTTAAGCCTTCCACAACAAGGAGAAAGATAAAACGGGATAATGGGCACCCTTGTCTTAATCCCCTTGTGCTTTTAAAAAAATGTCTAGGATTTACATTGATCAATACAAAAAAATTTGCAAAGATTACACACCCCATAATCCAATTAGTAGATTCTAAGCTCAATCCCACTTGTAGCAGCACCAGTCTTAAGAATTCCTAATCAACTCTGTCACAATCCTTTATCATTTCTAGTTTAAGAACCAAGTCTTTGATATTCTTATCCTTGATACTATGAAAAACTTCATGAACTATGCCAATAGCGTCGATGATTTGTCTGCTCTCTAGAAAGCCAATTTTTTCTTTTGATATACCAATGGACATAGTTGTTTTAACTCTATTGGAAATAATTTTTGTTATGATTTTATACAATAGGTTACATAGGTCTATGGGTCTATATTCCTTGAAATTTCCTAGATTCTCACTCTTTGGGATCAGAGAAAGAAAAGTTGCATTCAAGGCTCCAAAAACCCTCCCTTCATCTCCACTAATTCATCACCCAGAATGTCAAAAAAAATCCAGAAAAAACTCTGCGGTCTAGCCATCTGGCTCAAGGATTTTTGAAGCTTTAAATCCTTTGAGAACTGACAAAAATTTCACTGGAGATACATGATAGGTTATCCATTGACTATCTTCTTCTATGAACATCCTAGGATAATTCCTTAAGATTGCAAGTTGATCAGTAATAGCAAGGTTTAGGTGGGCCAAGAAAATATTCTGAAATAATTCAACTGTTTCTTTTTGAAGTTCTTGATTGCTATAAATCACTGTCCCATCCTCCTTGGATACCTCCCAAATAGTGTTGATCTGTTTTCTAGCGTTAGCAAAGGCATGCTTTTTTTTTGTATTTCTATCACCTGATTCTAGCCAGTTCAGTCGACTCTTCTGCCGCCAGGTTTCCTCTTATTGTCTCAATAGAAACATTTTTCTTTGCTCTTTTTCATCAATCAACTCTCTTTCCACCTCATTCTCAAATCCACCAGGATGATTTGAATAACTTATATCCATTTCCAACTCCATCTTAACCAATTCTTCCTTTGCTTTTAACTTTTTCTGTTTTTCCCAATTAATCATCCAAGCCTTAATTATCTTTATCTTTTGTACCATTGAATCCATATGGTTTAAGGTCATTGTACCCAACATTCCTGCCTAATTGGACCTGACAAAATTAACAAATTTTGTCTCATCCAGCCAAATAGAATTGACCTTAAAGAGGAAGCTGGCCTCTCTATCTTCTTTTTCCAAGTGTAGAATTACTGGCTTATTGTCATACTTATTTACATTACACACTGCAGATCTATATCTAAATCTTATGGAGGCATGGTCCTCAGAAATCAGAAATCGATCCAGCCTCTTGGAAATAAATTACCATCCTCTCCTACCATTTCTCCAAGTAGGAAACAATTTTAATGGCTCCACATCCACCATCCCCTCCTCTTGTAGCAACTTAATAAAGTAAGGCTGTAAAGATTCAACTCTAGCATGATCACCCCACACCTCTCTAAAAGAGGTAGTAAAGTTGAGATGACCCGCCAAGATTACATTTTGCTCATTTAAAATGCCTTCTTTCTTAACCTCTTCCCAAAAGATGTATCTGTTAGTATACGACCCGTAGCAGTTGATCACCTTCAAATTTCTGTCAAGGTCTTTTACCCGTTCCTCCATCATTATCCCTGCAGGAATCAAGTAAGGAGAAAAGTCATCTTTCCTTTGATTCCATGCTGAGAGAATCCCACTAAAGAGACCTGTGGAGTCCACTCCACAAAAACACCAATGTGGTAACAGTTTAACAAAAAGATCCCTTGATTTTTCCACTCCTACCATAGTTTCATTTATAAGCATTACATCAGGTTTCACTAATTCTAAAACTCTTTTTAGGGCAAGGTACTTGGAGCTGCCCCCCACTCCTCTCATAGTTAGGGTGACCACAATCATTTTTTTACTCGTGCTAGGGCATTTTATGATCTAAGTTCCCTCGGACCATCATTCACTATGTAACAATTCGACTCTCCAATCTCCTTCTCGATCCCTAGCCTCCTTGCACTTCTAGTCTTTAAAGGCAAGAAATCCTTTTCGAGACTTCCATGGATTGCCCCATTTTTCAATGATTCCTTGCCCCTCGAAATATGTAGAATAGGAATCACAGAGGGATTCTCTTTACACGACTTTTCCAAATGCTTTTGACTTCTCTCCCCTCCATCAAAAATCGACAAAGGAGTTTTGGTAAGTACCTCTTTATAAGAGGAAACACAATCAACGATTGCCTCTTCAACCTCAGTCAACACAATCAGTTGATCCCATTTTCCATAGCTCTGTTCACCTGATACAACCAAATCCCCTGAACACAAGTCAAGAAACTTCTACCCCTACTTCACAACGAAAAAAAAAGTTCCTACCTCATTAAAATCATGGTGTGAGTTATCCGATCTCACATGAACCCCTACTAGAGCTATTGTCCCTGCGCTTGAAGATAAAATATCATTCGAATTGAAAAATACATTCGGGTGATCCCATTTACCACAAATTTGTTCACCCGAAGCTACAGGGACCTCCAAACACAAGGCAAGACTCCTCTGCCCCTACTTCTTAATAACAACAGAAGTCTTTGCCTCATTAAAACCAAGGGAAGGTGAGCTAACCAATTTGCCTTCACTCGAAGATAAAAACTCATTCAAAATAAAAAATAAAGGAAATTCAGGATCTGGTCTAGTCTGAGAGACTGACCCCAAATTCGCTACCTCCAAAGTTCCCCCACTAAGGCTTCCTATCGAAGGAGCGCACCCTTCTCCCAATATCCCTCCTCTACCTTCCGGGACACCCCCAATCCCCTGTAATAAAAGGCTAAAATCCTCATCGCTACGTGTCACCATCCCCATAGTCTCTAAACTTTTTACTAACGGGGTCCACACATTTCTCCCTTCAACCATCCTCCCTACAATACACACTGACGATGCAATACCTTCCCTATCCTTCACAATTAGGATCAAATAAAAATCACTCACAGGAGGAAAACCCATCCCAAAACCCTCTATGGGATCATCGACTACCTTTTGAGACTTCACTCTAGCATTAAAGCTACCTTAATTTAAACTGACTGTGGGAGAAGTAAAAACAACAGTAAAAGAATAGTTGGGATTACCCGCATGAAAATAACGATCCATATCTGAGGGAGGAAGGTGCTTGGGTCATTTGTCTGATAGCTTTTCTAAAGCAACAATGCTTAAATTCGCAGGGACCGCACATTCATCAATTACCGCCTCTGTAATCTGACTCCTGCATTGGTGCCGAAGATGGCTCATCCTCTTACACTCAAAAAATCTAAACAAAGTCACCAGGTAGTCCAGGCATTTCAACACCATAGTATCTCTACACACAATTTCAATTTCTGCGGGCAGACCCTCAAACAAGTATACCTCCACCAATATTTTACCCATGCGCCTATCAGATCCAGAGAACAACTTTGGATCTGTGCATAAAAAATTCCCTAACCTATAACATGTCTCCTTTAATGCTTCTAAATTCCATAAGCAGAGCAGGCATCTAGGCAATAGAATCCATAAATGTCTGTAACGGATTGTTTCCTTCTTAGGATTAAACATGCAGTGCCACTTTTTTATCATGAAACTCCCTCCCTTGACCAACCACACCTGCTTAAGTATTCACTCTGCGTCCTCCATTGTTTTGAAGATGAAGTAATACCATCCTTTAATAAGGATATAAACATCATAAGAATAGCCCAGAACTGGGTGCCAGGTTTCTTCCACCTAACTAAGTATTTCCCTAGATCCCAACACCCTATAACTGAACCTGTTATCACTCCAAGAAACCCTTTGTGGTTGCAGACCAAAGGTGCTTGGTAACTTAAGAAATGAATGTTTTTGTATTTTGTAAAGGTGGATCAATGGGATAACTCAATTCAACTTATGGCATTCGGACATCAAATGATAAACAAATAGACAGTGCTCTCCAAGATTGGTTAAACAGTAAAATAGCTTTCAGTGGATGAAGAAAAGATTGTTTATAAACCAGTGCAAAGCAGGGTGTAATAAACAACTAAAGGAATTTATTATAATGTCATGAACCAAACAATAGGATAACAACTATTCAAGGTTTGACAACAATATAACAGTGAAGAAGAAATATGAAAAAACTGCCAC